>CACRXP010000498.1:306993-375757 GCA_902702965.1 Spirometra erinaceieuropaei
GTAGACGGACATTCATCAACCACATTACAGAACAAATTCGTCCGGCCGTTTCTTGGAGTTCAGTCCCGATTTCCGTTAGCAGTCGCTAAGCGGTTAGCACTATAGGCAAAATGACATTAGTGAGGTAATTAGGAAAAACAAACTCGCATCGAACCCAGTGATTTCCAGAGACAATAATCGTTAGAAAATCCGGGCATGCAATAACATACTAAGCCAAATTTAGCTGAAAAGTAACGTGAGGGTTTTTTTGACAAAAATGAGGTTACATTATGACAGTGCTGGCTGGTGCTTTTTCTGTTTACGAATTCAAACAAACTTGAAATGTTGCTCGGCTGCCAAAACGAAGCCTACACCAAAGTACAGATGTGTCATTTTGCTAGTGTGCCGGAAAATCACTCCCTCATTAATGGCGAACACATGCATTCACAAGATTCACTGAGAGTCAGTCGAAGATCCGAAGCCTTGACGAGGCTTGCGCTACACCAAAAATAAAGCGATCATTGTGATTGGCGTTCTGCGAGACCAATCGTATGGCAGCCTTATGCATATTGGCTGAGTTGGAAGCATTGACTCAGAGCCTATGCGTAATGCTTTGTAGCGAGAGTGAAATCACCTCACAGCTTGTCCTGTCAGAACCAACTAGAACAAAGTTTCTGTGAACTGTGGTTACAATGGTGCACTTCGCTGATATGACACAAGTCGGTATTCGAGACGTTATTTCTTCGGACCGATTAGACAGAGGTAACATTAACAATTTCGGACCTGACAGATTCTCCACTGCTGCTATCACGACAACGTTACGAATAACATAGGTCAAGTTTGAGGTGAGTCAATAAAAACTTTATTCCGGGGACTATGAGAGACTGTCTAAGATTAGCCCAACATAATGAGTGGATATGAACTGAGTTAGAGAGTTTTAGGTCTCATATCAGTGGCGGCACATTTTAACAGCGGAGTCTGATCGATCTGTGCTCCACCAACGTAAGCGTTAGTATGACATCAATGAATGCGAGCAATCGCACTCATCCAGTGGTAGTACAACATGCACCTTACGTAATACCACACCCTTCCTCACCTCCTTCGGTATTTTCAATGGTTTTATGGACGTCCAGCATTGACCGCGCGGTCTGCGTTTATGTCTAAAGGAAATGCGACAGGCGGAACGTAACTGTCTAACTATCTGGCTCAGAACATAGTGCGTAAGGCCTGCATGCCGGTCTATCCTCTAATATCCACTTCGATGATCCGTGTGGTGGATAGTGCAAGTCCTCTCCAGGTTCTGTGCGGCTACTGAACCAACGTCCCCGCTGCAAATGATTTCAATAATGTGTTACTTCGTCTGGATCACGGTGCATGTTTCCCCTTATTGCCGCTGACAGGGATCAGGTTTGCCACAAGATATATATATATCCTTGCGGATTTTATTACCTCTCTGACCCAGAAGACCCCATTCAACGCGCCAGCAGGTTACCACAAGTACACAACAACTTCTACAGCGACTGCTCTCGTGGCAGGCCTTCTACGTCTGGACCAGTCTATTTTAATGAAGATATAGATAGCAGCAAGCCGCCTGATCGCGGTCAACATGCAGCTGTTTCTGCGTTCGCGAAGAGGCTCCAAATTACCCACCATAACGTTGTCCTACACTGCGTGACCGATCTCATGAAATGTTTGCCGAAATTCTGAAATGCGTTTTCGATTAGGAAGGATTACTTAGAAGAGGTTGTAGTATCGATGGGCATACCGCATAATCCTATAGTATTTCAGACTCGCTAGGATGTCGACTTTTTCATGCACTTCTTTTTGTTCTGTCGCAGAAACTATACTCGGTAAAAAATGACTACTTAAGTAGCATGTATTTTTCCAATTGATTTTCGATGGTCTTATATATTCAAAAATATTTCGTAGAAAACATGCACAAAAATATGCTTTCTTCTACTCGTTTCGTAAAAAATCATGTTGGGTTTATATTTTATACCCGAAAAAAGTGTTCTAAAAAGTTTCTAATTGTGAAATTTTTAAGACCGCCATGCATACGGAACAGCATGTGTCCGTTTACCAAGGCTCCTCCTGAAATGTACAACACTGTCCGGACCCATCGCAAAATTTCATGAACTCTATGTGGTATCTTCTTAAAGGCCAAAAATATTTCCAACAGCAGTTAAATGATCCTATCGAGACGCGATTTCAAGGGGAGTGGTCCGAACTGAATGCCCATCTTGAGTTCCACATATCATTCTGGCCTTTAGACTGGTAGGCCTAATTTTGTATCAGGTACTGACGTCCTTATGAGGTTTGAACTCGCGTCTTCTCCCTTACAGCGAAATTATGCCACTATTTATGTTTTAGTTATGGGAAATAGGTTTCATGCGGGTGTCAAACTCTGACCTCTGGAAAATCGCCATTGGCCCAATGCATTGCCCAAACAGGACGGCCATTTTCACGCTTAACCTTTTAGGATTCAAAAAATGTCGTTTTTGTAACACCATGCGTGCAGTGTGTGACCGATCTCGTGAAATGTTGGCAGAATTTCTGAAATGCGTTTTAGATCAGAAAGTATTTCTTAGGTGGGACTGCAATAATGATTACCCTGCGACACAATCCCATGCTATTTTCGACTCCCCAGCATGTTTGCTTTAAATGTGCTTCTTTTTAATCTTCTGCAAAAACCACATTCGGTAAAAAACCTGATTAGTATGCACTTTTCACACTGATTTTTGATGATCTGATAAATTCAAGCATATTTTTTTAGAAAAGATGAACAAAGATATGCTTTCGTTCATTCTTTTGGAAGAAAACCACATTGTCTTCGCATTTATGCCCGACGAAAGTGTATATTTAGGTTTTGAAAATGTGTCCCAATTCCCGAATAATTTTGAGCCAAATCAACCTTTTAATTGGGGTTTAGCGATTTCGGTCTGCAAGGTGCATGCTTTCCGCGTACGCAAAATCATGTATTCGTCTATGACTTTAAGAGAATACCATGTAGACTTCAAAGAACTTTGCAATGGATGCGGAGTATTTTGTACATTTCCCGAGGAGCACTTTTAAGCGGACATGTGCGATGCTGAGTGTGAACATCACGCGCTTTTAAAAACCTCATAATCAGAAATTTTTTTAAGACCGAAAGATAACTTTTCTTGGGGTATAAAATGTGAGAACAATGTGATTTCCTGCCAGAAGTGTAAAAGGAACCTCATTTTGTGCAGATTTTAAGTAAAATATATTTGGATTTATATGACCATCGAAAATCACTGTGAAAAATCCATGCTAATTAGGTAGCCATTTTACCGTGTGTGGTGTCTGTAGGAAGTCGAGAAGTGTATCAAGAAGCCGACATTCTGTAAAGTCTGAAATACCTTGGAATTATGTCGCATGCCTGTCATTGCTGCAAGCCCACCTAAGTAATACTTCCTAATCGAAAACGCATTTCAGATTCTGCCAACATTTCATGAGATCCGTGTAGGCCATGCTTTTACACCTATACATCCATCGTAGTTCGTCAAGCGCGAGATAAACTAATTTCAGAATACCAAGTTCGGTAGCTGTTCCATCAGCACTGCATGAGGTTGGTTTCTGATCAAATGCGCAGAAAGGTCAGTTTTGCACAACTAAGTAATCTTTCTGGTTCATAAAGTTAAAATAGACAGAACCTAATCGCCTCTGGAAAAAACAGATGCCGTCACATCGTCGTCTGCATTAAAAAAGCCTGCGGACTATCAGAATATGCACATACTACTGAGCTCTCATCCTTCATTTTTCTGAAATCGCAAGTTTTTTACATCGTCTGATAGACAAAGGAGGACGACTCAAGTGGAATAACAGATGACAGATTGCATTCGACAAACTAAAGGCGTTACTCGCTTCGGCATCTATGTTAGCGCCATTAAACGTGTAGCCAGGTGCCCCACCCTTCATGCGATGCCAGTGGGCTTGACATCGGCGGTATTCGTCGGGTGTGCAAGTGCCAACTAGCTTTTACAGAAAATCGTCGTGCGGACCGCAGATCAATTGCAAGACTAAGCGGCATTGCGCACGGCCTTCAAACAGATTGCGTAGCTCCTCGGGGGGTTAATTGTTTACTGACAAACCAACATTACCAACAAGGACAAGGTAGACTGAAATAACCGTTTCTGGCTTATTAGCCGTCGTCCGCTAGCCATATCCGACCCTGAGGCTCGAGCTCGCGGGTGTAGCGGGCAGCCATCATGACCGGTCTGGCATCATTACCTTGAATGCGTCAGGCGGTGTGAATGTGTATGTCTGTACTCAGAGCACTACTATCGTCGGGTCAGATCCCAAGTTGTAGGGAGAAGACGGAAGGCACCAGCATGAGGGGTTTATTGTGCACAGAACCAGGAATTGTCCTCTCAGGTAGCAGCGACCACTGGCGAAGCCAGGGCTGGTGTTGACTGCGTCCAGTCATGCCTGAGAGTCCATTGGACAGTGGTTGCAGACGCTTTTGTAGGCTCGTGGGCCAAGCTCAAGTGACGTCCAGTCAGCGTGTGTTGCATTTGCCGAGGGGTGGCGTCCTAGTGGCTTAGGTTGTGGTTGCAGGGCGGCGGTGCGTTCAAGTGGCCTCATGGGCAGCTGCGGCTGTGCGGACGCAGGTATGCTGGAGCTGTTGGTCGTGTAACTTCAGGTCAGCGCGTCTGGAATGGCTCACTGCAAAAGGATGAATAACATTGAGGCAGAGAGGTCTTAAACAATGACGCCAGACCGGTCATGATGGTTGCCCGCTACAAGGAGTCCATCGCTCTAACCAGTAGGCCGCGGGCTCGTTGCCCTGTCGGTTGCGATCAGGAATGTAGAATAGTAGAGCGGCTCTCACCGATCGTTTCTACGGAAATCACTCGCACAGCGGCGAATGGTATAGGCAAAATGGTATTACCGACAAAGACAAGGAAGACTGGAATGACCACTTCTGACTTATTAACCGTCGTCCGCTAGTCATACCCAACCCCTAGGGCTCAACCTCGTGACCCGCTAGTTAGACGTCCAACGTCTCTAACCACTGAGCCACGGGCTCGTTGCCCTGTCGGTTGCGATCGTGTAAATGAACAATGCAGAGGGGTGAGCACCGATCGCGTTATTTTATGCCTCTATGCACAACGGGACGGATGATTTCCATAATGTGATCTGTGCGTGTCTCTCTAACTGTACATATCCGTGACTCGTGACCCAGGGGCTAAACCGCTGGACGTCTAACCAATAGGTCGCGAGTTCGAGCCTCGGGAGTTGTGCACCTCGAGGTTGGGTCTGGATAGCTGATGATAGCACTTCCGGTCCTCTTTTTCTATTTCGGTAATGTTATTCTGCCCATGTTACGCACAGCTGTGCGACTGCTGGTGAGGCTCGGGAGAGAACCCCAAAGCACAACAGGATGAGCGAGTTCCGCAACGCAAAACGTTTTGTCCTTTTCCCAGATCTTAAAACTCCCCAGTGACTGCAGACTAAAAAGACGCTCAGTAATTGTCGCTTTTTAACTTCCTCAGAAATTACCCACGAATTTGGAGTAGATCAGTTTATTCAAGGTCTATAGGCACCCTATTCATGTAGACAATTCTCGATCTGCGCCTATTGACCTTGAAGAAACTGATCCACTCCAACTTCGTAGATAATTTCTGAGGAAATTACAAGGCGACAATTTGTAAATTGAAGTATCTACCAGAAAACACACCGGGAATGCTGGGGGACCCACTGACGAGCCGAACCCCTCGCAACTGCGCCATGCAGCGGCTAAACATCGGCGAAACACGCGTGTATGGGCTTTTGGCTAGTATCTGTGCTGTTAGTATGGTATCACCTTACCCCAAAGATGCTTAGTGCCAGCTCTAATGACGGAGGCAATATTGCTTTCATTTGACCTTACCTTCCAATGTCAGTCGTGTAAACCGTGCCGAAACACAGATGCTTCGCACTGACAACGTTTCTGATAGCCCCACCTTTGGGACGAGGTTGATACGTTCGACAACCGTTGTCCTACATGCGCTTCCTTTAAACACCGCCTTTCTCAAGGCATACCGCTCCATACAATCGCCGTCCACAAGATTTCAATCAAAACATGCGCGTATTGACGTCGTTGGCAGTTACCCGACAGTTCGACCGTCGATTTCGACGATGTCCACCGTGTGCCCCACAGCTGCAGCAGCGGTGGGAGCAGGGACGGTGACTTGCGCAGGGGTTTATAGTGTCGGTAGACTTGCGCTGCATCTACCTACTCTCTCTCCTCCCCCGCCTGGGCCCGGTGTCAAGACAGAGTCAAGAAGACCGGAGACGAGGGAGACCGCAGGTGGATGGCTCGGACGGATCCTCACCTTGGCGTTCCATCACAGCCCCTGGTCCACACAACAATAACCAGGATTTCAACCAGCACAACGGAGATTTCGAGGCTGGTATGGCCGAAGCCGCACCTGGGCGTGCCGCCAACGCCTGGCTCGGATCCCACACTGTGGTGAGAGTGCCATAAAGGCCACATTAAAAAGGAGCCATTGCAGCCTGACTCTCAGACCGCCTCCCGTGAAAGAGGAGGTCCAAGGTACCCCGTCAGTTGGCAACCTTCCAAGCCACGACTTTTAGCGCACCGTGATAGCTTCAAGCGCGTCAGATTGTTTATAGTGAGGAGAAAGTGCGCTGAGTCGTCGACCTCACTCTCCCTTCCCATTCCCACATCCCAGCCGTTGTCCGAGCCGGTCAGCCGACTGGAGTGGGGAATGGGCGCGGTGGCTGTCGTGGTCGACGGACCATGACTGCGCGCGCCACAGCACGACCTGGCCCCCCATACACACAAACACCAGGATTTCACACAACGGGGGTTGAGCGGCGTGTCTCTCACTTGCGTGAGAGTGCCGTGGAAGGTGCTGTTTCAGCCCGTTCTCAGCCCACCAGTTCGCCACTACACACAACACACACACACAACGTGACGAACTGCGTGAACCGAGAGCGGGCGTCAATCAGCAACCTTCCTATCCACGACGCTTGACGTGTCGGGATAGTCTCGGACACAAGTCACCCGTGCAGCCGAAGCCGCATGGGGACCGAGTCGAGATGCACACTTCCCACTTGCGTGTGAGGCGGCAGTTGAGTGCATGAGGTGTGTGAGGGTCGATGTCTGGTGGGGTGATGGTATTAGGAGGTAGGGAGTGGGGGAATGTGTGGTGTGACCGGCGGTTAGCTACCGCAGGTCGTCGTGGATGCGCATGTGGCCGAATAGATCCATGCGATGCGTGAAGGTGCGAGGGCAGTGTGGGCAGTGGAGACGAGTGCGGTGGGTGTAGGTTGGTGCTCCAGGTACTGGTTCGCCAGCCTCTGTGCGATGGATTCGCAAGTGACCGACCAGGCCGATGCGTGAGGTGAAGGTGCGTGGACAATGTGGGCATGAGAGGTCGGCGGTGTCGGTGTCAGCTGTAGAGAAAGCAGTGGTGTTGGTGGTGGTGGCGGTGGTGGTGGTGGTCGGCGCGTGTGACGGTGTGATTAACATGCAACATAACCCCATAACATTTCGGACTCGCCAGCACGTCGACTTTTGAATGCACTTCTTTTTGACCTCCTGCAGAAACCACACTCGGTAAAAAAGGACTCTATAAGTAGCATACATTTTTCTGATTGATCTTCGATAGTCATAAATTCAAATATATTTTACAAAAAACATGCATAAAATATGCCTTCGTTTGCTCATTTAGTAGGACAACACATGGTCTTCATAGGTTATGCCCGAACAAAGTGCGCATTTCGGTTTTAAAAAAGTTTTTCATTATGAGATTTTTAAGACGGTGCGATGTCCATGCATGCAAGATCGTATTTGTCCATTTACTAATGCTCCTCATGAAATGTACAACACAAGCCGGATCCATTGTAAAATATCATAGATTCTATGTGGTATCTTCTTAAAGGCATAGAGGAATATACGATTTTCCTTACACGGAAAGCATACACCTTGTAAACTGAAATTGCTAAACGCTGATGCAATGGCAGATCAGGCTGAAAATTATTCGGGAACTGGAAAACTGTTGTAAAGCCTGAATATACACTTTCTTCGGGCAAAAAATATGAAATCAATCTCATTTCCTACCAAATGAGCAAAAGAAGGCATATTTTGTGCATGTTTTCTATAAAATATATTTAAATTTATAAGACCATCGAAAATCAATAGGAAAAAGGCGTGCCGCTTAAGTAGTCATTTTTCACCGAGTGTGGGCTCTGCAGAAGGTCAAAAAGAAGTGCATTCAAAAGCCGACATCCTGGAGAGTCCGAAATGTTATAGGGTTATGCTGCATGTTAATCAGTATAACCACCCCACTTAAGTTATCCTTCCTAATTGGAAACGCATTCCACAATTTTGGTCAAAATTTCATGAGATTGGTCACGCACTGTACATACCTGGCAATCGGTACATTCTGTTTGGCGACGATGGTGTGTGTGATGGGGGTATTCTCGTGACAGGTGAAGTCATAGGAAGATCCTAGCTGCCACAACCTTCAGACTTTATCCTGAATAAAAAGAGGAGTTGGAAGCCAGTAGAGAGAATACAATATTCTTTAAAGAATGATTGGATAATGGGCTAGAGGAGATTGGTAGCCGGACTGGTGCGCACGTCTGATGCCACGAGAGCAGGCGTCCCGAGTGAGAGTGGAGCAGTCCTCATAGCGCCTTGAGCGAGGGCACATCTGTGTCAGCCTTCAAATTGATTGGTCACTTTGGATAGCTGTGATTAGCCGGCAACCAGACTGCCACTAGGCGCGTGCGATTACGCATGCCGGAGGAGCAGCCTTACAACAGACGCCCGAAGTACTCTGAGTGACCGATCTCATGAAATGTTGGCTGAAATTCAGAAATGCGTTCTCGATTAGGAAGGATTACTTGGTCGCGGTTGTAATACTGATTATCTTGCGGAATAATCTTATAAAATGTCGGACTCGGTAGGATGTAGGCTTTTGAATACACTGCTTTTCAAACTCCCGTACAAACCATACTTGGTAAAAAATGATTACTTAAGTAGCATGCATTTTCACCTTTGATTTTCGATGGTCTTGCAAATTTCAATATATTTTATCGAAACCATAAACAAAATATGCTTTCTTTCAGTCAATTAATCGAGAATCACGTCTTTTTTATATTTTCTATATATATAAAAATGGAAGGGGTTTTTTCTGTGTTATATCTAATCTCCGAAAGTACTGCACCGATTTAAATGAAATTTGGACACAACCCGACCCGCGCATAGGGCCGGGTTTTTGTCTGTTCAGTTGTGTACTTATGCCGATGGTATGCCTGTGATAGGTAAAAACTGGATTTTTTCCGGCATAACAACGTCAACTTCTGCGGCCACTTGACCTACATCCGCGCGGACACACAGTGCGCCCAGACTGCGGCCACTTGACCGACATTCGCTTAAACGCACGTGCTCCGCCCGACAGTTGCGCTCACCCCAACACCCACCCTGCAGGCACTTGAGCAGACCCTCCCCACCCAACCCTGTGCCGATGCAATATGGGCCGCCATAGAAAGCCACCCCCGGGGCCAAAAAACACGCAACACTTGGACGCCACTTAAAATTGTCCCACAGTCCATACAATAGGGCCGTCACCGCTGCCTCGGGGATGCTCGGGGGTGTGAGGACTGGATCCAATTAACACCAGCGCCTGTCCCCGCCCCGCACAACCCACATAAGGGGCCTGTCACCTAGTGTCCGCTCAGTACTGCGCAGCTCGGCTTGCGGAAGCCCGGTTGCGGTCACGGCTACCGCGTTCTGCAGCTTCGGGCCTGCTACGCTCACAACAGGATGAACGCAGCCGGCTGGGGGTGACCGAATGGCGCCAGCGAGTAACAGCAGACCAGCGTCAAACACGACTCCGTGCTCAGCATTCACGCAGCCTGATGCTGCTGTAAACGACGGCACGACAACAACCGTTGGAAGAGTAACGATTTTAGGGTAAGGTGATACCATCTATACCGGCAACCGGAGACCGATTCCAAATCAACATCCATTTCCTCATCGGGGTGGTACCGATGGATATCACTTCAACGTTAAGATGATAAATCCAGTCAGTGACGAGGTAACGCACATGAAATGCAGCGCATTGAACCACTACTCCTACCGACTTATGATGCGACAGAATGTAAGTAATCCCCCTTTCGAAATGCCATCAAATGCTTCCCCAGTGCATTGTGGATATGTATGCAAAAATCGAAACTGAACGCCTGCTTTCATTCGCTTAAATCATACCAAGCTGCTCTCTGAAGGATACATTCCTTTGCATGATGCAGTTGTAAACGACGGTAATGCAGATAACGTTGTAAGGCTAACGCTTTTGTCGTCCACGCCATATGTTCGAGTACGCTCGAGGTGCAATTGCTTACAATTGTCAGTACGGACGTCCAGACTTACTCATAACATTCAAATGCGATCCAGCTTGAGGATGTTTATCAGCTCTTATCTCCTGGGCTATCGACGGTAAATATCTATGACATCACAGCAAGTGTTTTCAGAAAGTGCAATCGCTAATGAACTTCATGGTGAAACACGAGGTGGTTAGGTTTGAGCGCTGCTGGATGTATTAGGTGGAACTGCGAAAGAGGGGACTGCTCCATGCACATGTATTGATCTGGCTCTATAACAAGATCACTTCGAACGAAATGGACGATGCCATATGCGCTGAATTACCTAATGCCAACGTCGACAATGCGTTGCATGAAGTTGTGGCGAAGGATATGATACATGTACCTTGGATGCACTGAATCCCAATTCTCCAAGCCTCCCCCTCCCCCGGCATGATAGACGGAAGTCCCTTATACCGAATACGATCAGTGGAAGACTTCGGTAAGTTGGCAACCGTACGAATGCGAATCGGTGACTTAGAAGTCGGTAACCGCTGGGCTGTTTCGTACTCGCCTTTGCTTTTAAAAGAAACGCAGCTCACATAAACGTGGAACACTGCAATTTTGGGAAATGAATTCGGTACATTTGTAAGTACGTGAATAAAGGCAGCGACATGGCCGTTTTCGGCCTGCAAAACAAAAGGAGGGAAAGGGATAGGGGCATACAATCCGATGAAATCGCGCAGTATTGGGCTGGGAGATGCGTCAAGGGCAACAAATCCGTGTGGTAAATTCTTTCATTCCCCATCCATATGCAAGCCCAGATGGGCAATGGCGTTTACTTTACCGATGCAAATGTGCAACAGACCACCGGCAACACACTAACTGCGTTCTTCCCGTTCAGCCAAACTGACGCGATTGTGAAAACCCTGCCGTATTCGAAAGTACCTACA
The DNA here is from genome assembly GCA_902702965.1 of Spirometra erinaceieuropaei. NCBI lineage: Eukaryota > Metazoa > Platyhelminthes > Cestoda > Diphyllobothriidea > Diphyllobothriidae > Spirometra > Spirometra erinaceieuropaei. Next base: position 318,264 of record CACRXP010000498.1, read on the forward strand.
TATTACACAGGGAGTGCGTGAAGAAAATCTTTTGTATGACGCAAACGAGGAGAGCGAGTGAACGGACACCCAGGTATACTCAAAGAACTGCGATAGGCGGACTGCACAGCGTGCATCCCAATCAGGACGAATGGTTCTTACTCCGCACGGTGTTAATGAATGTGTCCGGTTCAACTTCCTTACAGTAGTTGAAATCTGTCAACGGCGTTACGCACGCCACTTTCCGCAGTGCATGCCAGGCCCTCAATTTATTGGAAAACTACCGATACCGGGATGTATGTATTAGTGTTGCGTGCAACACGTCGCATCCACATCGAATTCGCTCATTGGTTGCATTCTTACTGACCGCCTGCTCTACTTCATCTCCAACAAATTTGTGGGAGAAATATAAATTGCACATGGCTGAGGATATCGTCCGTCGACTACGCAAGGAAAATTCCAAATGCGGATTTCACAGCAAGAATCTACACCGAGGCGTTAATAGTGATTGTGGATATGTACGTAAGAAATTCCGAAAACAATTCCTAATCAACCGGGAATGCCCTCATCAAACCGGCCTTCTTCTGTTTCGTTAGATGTGGATTTGCGCCGTGAGCAAAAAAACGCTCGAGGCTCTCGATCGAACACTGCAAGATGTGCGTGGAAACAGCAGACCATTTGGAGACATTACTGCTATTGCTAGCAGGAGACTTCGGGCAAACACTGGCTGTAGTTCCTCCATCGGCAACAGCAGAGGAAATAAATGCGTCTGAAACACTTTTCTCTGTGGCGCCAAATCCAGACGGTAAAAGTAACTACAAATATGCGTATACAGCCGCAAAACTACCGATCAGCTGAGGTATTGTCATAGTAATTGCTGGCAATCGGGAATGCAACGGTGTCCACTGATCCCAATACAAGAAGAATTTCCTTACGTCTTAGCCTCAACAATTTAGTGTCCTCAAAAGAGGAGTTGGTTGAAAAGGTGCTTCCCACTATTCAGACCATTTTCAACAATCACTGCTGATTGAGCGAGCGAGCCATTCTTGCGATCAAAAACAAACACGTGTACCATTATTACCACATGATTATGTGTAAGATTCAAGCTAGGCAGTCACATTTATGTCTGTCGACACTGTTGCACAAGCAGACGAGGCAGGTTAGTTATCCAACAGATATTTTGAATCAACCTGAGCCGGGCCCAGCCAATATTTTATACTCACGGAAGAAATATAATTGAGTTTTTAAAAAAAGTTTTCTAATTGCCGAAAAATTTGTAGCCTTATCATTCGTTGCATTAGCGCTTAGTGATTTCAGTCTACAAAGTACATGCCTTTCGCGTAAAGAAAATAACGTATTTTTCTGTGCCATTAAATAGATATCATACAGAGTCCATAAAAGTTTGTAATGGATGCGGACTATGTTGTACATTTCATGAGGAGCTGTGGTAAACGGCCTGGTACGATGCTATGTGAATGGACATTGCGAGGTCTTAAAAAATCTCATAATAAGAAACTTTTTAAAGCCCAATTATACTCATTATCTGAGTAAAAAAAGACGTGATTCTCTATCGAACGACTGAAAGGAAGCATATTTTTGCTTATGGTCTCTATAAGATATATTTGAATTTGCAAGAGAAAAATGCATTCTACTTAAGTAGTCATTTTTTACCAAAAACGGTTTCTACAGGAGATTGAAAAAAAGCGCATTTAAAAGCCAATATCCTGCCAAGTCCGAAATGTTATAAGAGTTTGCCGCACGATAATCAGTATTACAACCGCGACCAAGTAATCCTTCCCAAGTGAAAACGCATTTCAGAATTTCAGCCAATATTTCAGGAGATCGGTCGCTCACTGTAGGTCTACTGCTTTATATAAATAAGTCCGCGAAGAAACCGCTTAGGGCACTGTCGCCTTGCTTGACAAATGGATCTGCCCTACTCCACACACCGAAATAAATGACCAGACACAGCGTAGAAACCATGCTAGTGTCAGCCTCCTGAGGGAGTTTGTCGAGAAGCTCAATCCACAAAACTGGAACATCCGTATGTCATGTGCCAGGGTGGTAGGTGTGAACGCCATAGAAGCTTCGACAGGCACTGCACCATACCTTATATTGATTGGTCGCCATTCCTGACAGTCTTCTAACTTTTAATCACCTTCGCCCTTATCGGACAAACAAAATGCACTGTGGAACAACAAGATTTTAAGCGACTTTCGCATAATTCGGTACGTGTTCATCTACGAGCCTTTCGAAAAACGTCAGAGGGACCATTTTTACCGGAGTAGATAGGGGTCACTACAGCAATCAATACAGTCAACGAGCACCACGAAACTCCCCCGTTCATGAGATGGGCCTCTCCTATTTGTCGATGCTATTTTCTTTATCAATTTTATCACCTGTGACGATTAAATGACTAAAGACCTCACGTTTACGGTACGCTGGAACCAACATAACACATACTACGACCAGATCCAAAATACTACGACTAATTCCCTTCATATGCTGTCATCCAATCTCGATCTTCAGCCACAGGACGACAGTAATAACCCGTGCTACCGCGTTACCCAGCATCCTGTGACCCTGCGTACAGAAGCTAGATTTATCCAGGGGGCATTTGCAACCAACTGGCACTTTATTTCAACTGAAAGGACGACAGTTGATTTCATGCACTGGAATAAAGTGAATGCTTGAGTCACTGATTTTCCGGGTCAACAAGACGGAGTCGTTTATTCTCCATTGATGCTATCACGCTAACCTTACGCAAACTTTAATTTCGAGTCGTAGTGAGTAAATAAACGCTATATTCACCTGAATTTCATTGGCCGACAAATTACTTGAGAGTGCCCAGTATCGTAATCCCTTAGATCCAACAACATCGGAGAAACATAAGAACAGCAAAGGTAAAAGTCGTTGCAAAGCATGTGAACTCCGATCCGATCGCATGCTCCCCCGGAGACTCGAACATAACGGCTTTTTTCCTATCTGTCAGTTTCCTTGAACTAATAAACGAGCTGAGACGTCAGTTCCGGCTGAAGGTATAGTCGTTTGCAGAATATGTAATATACCGTGAGTTTTTATACCATGATTGTTCCCTAAGTTATCCACTTCTAAAAGAGTCGTAATTGTTTCACAAACATCTGCAAGAGATTCTTTTTGGCCGAATCAGATAATAGTTTGATAAAGGATCTGGAAAGCACTTTTAAATAACCCTTTTCTGAAACGAAGAGATTACATGGTCATAAGTAGCCTATTCGACTGGAGATAATGCATAAGAGCAAAATTAATGGAATATTGGCGTTACAGTTGTTAAAATTATTGTAATAGTTTGATCAGTTTGTCCTACCTCCTCATTTCCTGTCTGCTCGATCCGAAATTTTCCAATGCTACAAGATAGGAGACAGAACAGGGAATGCGACCGATCCAGCTTAAATAGAATACAAGTTTACATTTACATACAGTGTGTGGCCGATCTCATGAAATGTTGGCCAAAATTCTGAAATGCGTATTCGATTAAGACGGATTACTTAGTTGGGGTTGTAATAGTGATAGGTCTGCAGCATAAGCCTATAGCATTTCGGACTCACCAGGATGTCGGTTTTTGGAAGTACTCCTTTTTGACCTTCTGCAGAAACCGCACTTTGTGAAAAATGATTGCTTAATTAGCATGCATTTTTACCACTGATTTTTGATAGTCTTGTAGATTCAAATACAGTGCGTGACCTATCTCATGAAATGTCGGCTGAAATTCTGAAATGCGTTTTCAATTAGAAAGGATTACTTGGTTGCGGTTGTGATACTGATTACCTTAAGGCATACCCTTATAATATTTTGGACTCGGCAGGATGTCGGCTTTTAAATGCATTTCTTTTCAATCTCCTATAGAAAGCGTGCATGGTAAAATGACTACTTAAGTAGCATGCATTTTCCCCATTGATTTTCGATGGTCTTGGAAATTCAAATATATTTTATAAAAACCACGAACAAAAATATGCTTATTTTTGGTCAATCAATAGGGGATAACGTTTTCTTCATATTTTATACTTAGGGAAGGAATATAATAAGGTTTTAAAAAAGTTTCTAATTATGAGACTTTTTAAGACCGCGATATGTCCATTCAAATAACAGCATACCTGGCCGTTTACTACTGCTCCTCATGAAATTTACAACGTGGTCCACATCCATTGCAAAATTTTATGGGCTCTGTATAATACCTTTTTAATGGCATAGAAAAATTTGTGATTTTCTTTACGCGGAAACCATGCACCTTGTAGAGTGTAATCACTGAGCGCTAATGCAACGAATGATCAGGCTCCAAATTTTTCGGCAACTAGAAAACTTTTTTAAAACCTAATTATACTCCTTCCTTAAGTATAAAATATAAAGAAGACGTAATTTCCTATTGATTGATTAAAAGAAAGCATATTTGTGTTTGTGATTTTTATAAAATATATTTGAATTTCCAAGACCATCGAAAATCAATTGGAAAAATGCATGCTACTTAAGTAGTCATTTTTTACCATGCACGTTTTCTACAGGAGATTGAAAAAAATGCATTTAAAAGCCGACATCCTGCCAAGTCCAAAATGTTATAAGGCTATGCCTTAAAATAATCAGTATTACAACTGCGACCAAGTAATCCTTCCTAATCGAAAACACATTTCAGAATTTCAGCCAACATTTCATGAGATAGGTCACGCACTGTATATTTTATAGAAAACATGCACACAAATATGCTTTATTTTGCTCTTTTGGTAGAAAATCACGTTGTCGTGCTATTGTATACCCGATAGATATGTATATTTGGGTTTTAAAAAGTTTTTGATTATGAGATTTTTAAGACCGTGCGATGTCCATGCAAACAGGACCGCGCATGTCCGTTTACCAATGCTCCTAATAATATTCACAACACAGTCCGGATCCACTGCGAAATTTTAGGTACTCTGTGTGGTACCTCCTCAAAGGCATAGAGGAATATATGGTTTTCCTTACGCGGAAAGCATACACCTTGTAGACTGAAATCGTTAAACGCTAATGCAATGGTACACCAGACACAAAATTATTCGGGAATTGCACAACTCTTTAAAAACCCAAGTATACACTTACTTTTGGTATAAAATATCAGGAAAATGTGATTTTCTACCATAAGCGTAGAGGAAAACATATTTTTGTGCATGTTTTCTATGAAATATATTTAAATTTACAAGAACATCAAAACTCAATAGTAAAACTTCATGCTAATTAAGTAATCATTTTTTACAAAGTGCGGTTTCTTCAGAAGGTCAAAAAGGAGTGCATCCAAAAGCCGACATTTTGATGAGTCCAGAATGCTATAGGATTATACTGTGTACTAATCACACTTTTGTACCTATTTGACACTTTGAACCGCAATGGGACAGGAAATCTGAGTGCAAAGCTAGGGTCGTTCATAAGGCAATCTTCAAGACTCATACCCTATGTTCTTTTCCGATGCGCCGCTTATGGTGCAGTTCGTGGTTCCGCACGTGCGTACCACGTGTAGACATGGATTCGCATTCGTTCGCCATCACACCCCTATCCGTTGTTGGCTGTTCTTAATTTATCGAAGCATGCAGAACGTTATTTTGGCGTGGAAAGAGGAATTGAGATGAATGTTAGGAAGGCATTCTCCCAGTTATTGAAATTCACGTTCATGACTGAATATGCGTCGACAGTGCGTGTATTAGAGGCGATGGCGATAGGTAGTTCTGGCACTGGTTCGCCAGTCTGCGTATGACACATTCAGAAGTGACCGACCAAGCCGATGCTTGATGTGAAGGAGTGATCGCAATGAGGCTAGGTTGGGATCGAATCCTCATTGCTCGTAGTGAGAGCGGGGATGATGGAGGTAGAGTTTGGTGAGTGTTTTCACGGGTGGTGGAAGTACGCGATGTAGTAGTCGTCGCCGTCGTCGTAGTCGTCTCAGATGTTGTGACAGGGTAGGCCCCGCAAACGGGCCAAGTGGTAGATGCGCTGGACCAACACGGAAGCCATGTCGGATTCTGGCATGCATTATCGGATTTGCGCAGCATAACAAATGCCAACATTTCGGAGTGCGGTGGCAGACCCGGTTGCCGGCAGACGTCGCGCACACTGAGACCCCTGCCGTCCCTGATTGTTGTTGTTGGTCAAAAACCTAGTCATTTGCTGGGTGGATCAGGGGTTGTGGAGTGGACCGCCAAGATGCGGGCTCGACCATGTCATCCATCTGCCCCCCCCTCGCGTTCGGTCTTTTTGACACTTTCTTGACACCGGATCCAGGTGGGGGAGGAGGAGGGAGTACGCTGTATGTTGTGCAAGTCTACTATCACTATAAACTAACTCACGAACAAATTACTGTACTTGCTCCACCATGCTGTGGAGCACACGGTGGTGGAGGTGATCATCGTCATGCACGTCGCGGGCAGAGGTGACGAAGGCAGCATCTAGGGTTTATTGAATGATGTTGCATCAGATCCGGAGATGTCTGTGAAGTCAATCCATGCTCGGAATGTTCGTTGATAGTTAGGGCATTTTCGAGGAGTTGAAAGTTATCGCTGTGGGTAGGAGGCGTTTGAGGTCTTCGAACCGCTCTTTTGGCATTGACAGCGGCGATCCCGTTAACTTCGTAGATTGCTGACCCAGTCTTTACTTCTCTTCTCCTGACCGGATGATATTGCAAAAAGTCCTCTCGGGTCTCGAAATTGATTTATGGAGTCCTGAGAGAAGTTTTCAGGGTTTTCTCCTGTCGCTGTTGTTGTCCTCCATGTTGACGAGCACCCTTAGCGAAGTCACCATAGAGTAGCCACTTGCGTAGACGTTCATCATCCATATTCGCGACGTGGTTTCGCCATCGTTATTGGATCTACCACGACACGGTGAACATGTTACAGTTTCTGGTTTATTTTAAAACTTTTGTGTCGAGGACTTTATCTTGCCAGCTCAGACAGCTGAGGTGGAATTGATTTATTTTTCTTTCTCCTTCGGCGAATACCGTCCATGTCTTTCTTCCGTAGAGCAGGGCCGACTGAACTACCTCCCAGTATATCTTGTGTTTCATGTTGAATTAAAGTCCGTGGTGATTCCGAATTAGTGGCTACGCCTTGTTGACGATCTGACCGGCTTTGGGGATCCAGTGGACCACTTCGTCTTCAACTCTCACATTCCTTTAAATTGTACTTTCTAGGTACGCCAATTTGTCCACTGCTACGAGTTGGCTTCAGTTGCAATCGACATGTAGCTTATTTGTAGGGCTTGATGCGTGGCTGCAGTCTACTCCGTGTTAATGCTCAGTCCGAAGTTAGAGCAACCGGAGGCAAAGGGACCAACAATCGCAGTTGTTATATTTACGCTCTGTCATCCAATAACACCCGGTTGTGGGCACTGGTCCTGGGTTGAATACTGAGCAATGTTCCGTCGACTTCCCGGCCGCTCTTTACAATATGTAATCAGCACAATGGTGAAGGTAGGGGACAAGTACGCAGACCTTAGGAATGGCACCATTGTGGACTTATGCATTCAGCAGACTCCCAATCGTTCACTATCAAACACTTAGGCTGTTGTATAAACGTTTTCTTCTTCCCACCAACCGCCGCAAAGGGCTTCTCTTGAGTCCCTGAAGACCTGAACATGACTCCGCTACCTGCAAGGGGAACCTCCTCACTGAGATCACTTCTGCTGATCACGAACTGTACTATGTTCGTTGGCATTGGCAAATAACCTGAGAGTTGCATTTCGTTTCCTGCTTTGTTGGAAGTACAGTTAGTGACCTAACTCATGAAATGTGTTGAAATTTACGAATGATTGTCAATCACTCGCAAAACGGCACCATTTCATGAGACCAATGTATATGGTGATTAAGTACAAGTTTAAAAGAATTAAAAACATATAAGATATATTAAAGGCGGTGTTGAATTGCTTAAAGATGCCGATTTATTTTGAAAAAAAGCAATATCTCGAGAACATCAGAAATGGCTCTAATTTAGTAAGCTTCGTTTTTAAATGTGTAGAATGTGGTTTCATACCAAAAAACCTAATAAATATGAAAGTAGAAATAAAATAACGTCTAGTAGTAATGTTTCAGTGCAGTTGATATCTAAATGTCGTCAAATAATTAGTGTGTTTTCATAGATAACGGTTTGACAACTGCCCACATTAGGAATGTAGATTCTAAAACGGTTTGTTAGGGTTTAATGTTATCCTCGACTCTTTTGAATTAAATGAGATGGAGTTCAACAAGAAAACCTGGTTTCTTCTCGAGTTCACCGATGGGGACATCGCAGGAACAACAGTTTTCAAATGATGACATGCTTTGAGGCCAGTCGGTGCCTAATAAATCTAAATAGAACTGACAGACGTGATCGCAAACATACCATTTTGTGTTTATATAGAGAACTTTTCCTCCGTTAAACTAATTTACACTTTTCGTTCGTTTTGGATTACGTTGAGTTTCAGATCGGCCTCGAAATATTGTTGACCACTTCATGATTTTTAGTGTTTTCATCCGATCTTCCATAAAGACAGATTCTGAATTACCCGTCTGTTGAGAACTTTAAAATAAGTTTATCCCTAAAGGCATCTACCGCATTAGTGAGTGTTCGGGCGCTCCTTTTCACGAAGATGGTCGTTTGGGTCACATGTGAAGACTCATTCAAAAATCAAACTTCATTTTCGTGAAAAATGTCTGTTCACAAAGAAAGCCAGCAAAAAATATGCCTTTGATCAGTAAAACAGCTTTCCTTAATAAAGTATCTCTTTAAGGAGTGCTTTATTACTGCACTCCGTTGACGGATCTATGTGTACTTTGCATTTTTGCACGGTGAGACCAAGTACAAATTTGACACTTTTGGCCATTTCTTTCACGTTCAAAAACAATACTAATATTTTCTATTGTAAACATAAGAAAATGCTTTTCTCTATACATTGAGGCCATTTTCACTGTTTGTGCTCGCTTTTAGACTCCGTTTTTCGATTATGAATGCGCGGCAGAGCGCTTATATAAATAGTGATATTTTGTTGAAACTGTTTAGGTTTTGCTCGTTCCATTTCTGAACAAGGTATGTACAGGAGCAAAATTTTACGACAAGTAGTGTTTCATTTGTTCAAAACTGGAAATGACCATGCGGTGGTGGTCAATTATGTGACATCACACTCTATCGAGCCTAACCTAAGTCTCTAAGGGGTCATGAGACTTCGCATTACGCAATACACTCTAATCAAACCGACTGAAGGCACCACTACGGCCTTTTGGGGTAATTGTGTAGCCAGGCATGTGTAGAAGACAACTTCTAAATACGTTTATCATGCTGCGCAGAGATACTCACTAAGGCCGAATTAACCTGTTATACCTCATCATTTAAACTCGAAATCCTCTCATTTGACCCAAAATCTGAACGATGCATGGATCTTGCCTCTGTTTTTTTTAAAATCTTTTTAGGCATCCTACCCCACACAACGGACGTACATTTACACATCCTGTCTCAAGCCAGCAAATTCTAACCAGAAATCTGGTTAGCGCCCATTCGACGGTGCTGAGACTCGTGTCATTGACACAGAGCAATTAACGTCTACGATATCGTCTACCCCAAAACGGCCTTCGTCCTGCCCGAAGGCTAAAAAGTTATTTCAAGCACAAAATCAACTTTCGAAAACAATTTGTCCAATGAATAACAACGTTCAAGTGTCAGAGGTCAGTGCGATATACCAAAAAGTACTTTTTAATTTACTTCGTGATAGCGTGGGGTTCCAAATACTGTCTTCAAAATGTAGCCTTCAGAACCGAAGTGGAATTTTTCTTCGCACCATGCGACTCATTTCAGGCAGTCGAAAGTAATGGTCTAAGAAGGCCTACTTATTTTTGTAAACAGATTAGCTCACCAGGAGCTAAAATTTGTTTTTTTTCAAGCAATATTAAAAACTTATTGAGATAATTGCAACAAAAGCATGCGGAACCGACAGAATACACCGCAAGCATGTTGTGGACGGTCGTATAATTCACTTTAAGTCGAAATTTGCAGCATAGATAAACAGTAAAAAAACAAACAAGTGCCTATAACTTCTGGTCATCTGTGAGGGAACTCCCTCTACCCGTCCTAAGCTGTGGTGCTCGCGAGGCGTTAATATGACTCGATCCAGTTTAGCAAATTCGTTTGAATGGCTTCTGACTGTTTGACCTCCCAGAGAACCTTCTGGAGACTGACTCGAACGATTAAAAAATCAGATAAAAAGACCACTGTCTTCTTCTGAAAGTCGTCTTTGTTTCGGGTCCAATTTAGAAATTTTCAACTGGCCAAAGTATCATTTTTCAGAATGGTACTACTTTCAGTGCCTCCCAACATGAAAGAACACATTTGGAAACGGTCAGTTAGACATGAGTATCTAAATCTACAGCTATCGCTTTTGTCTTACTCGTTGGCAATGACCAGATATGTGTGTCCATTACGAAAATGAAGCACAGGGATTCCTGTTATATGTAATGAAGTCAGTAGACGGCAGTTTGACGCGGCACTCGACGGAATGTGCGGAAGTCACTCAGAAAAATCACCTTGCTGGGGGGGACGCTACCGAACGTTCTTAGAAAATCGCTCGTCCCGTTGTGCTTTACGGGCACTCCCTCGAGCCCATCCAGCAGCCACACAACGACGAACGATATAGGCAGAATGGTATAACAGACAAAGACAAGGGAGACTGGAATAGCCATTTCCGGTTTATTGGCCGTCGTCGGCCGGCAACACCCAACCCCGAAATGTGGAACACCTGGGGCTCGATCCCGCGACTTGTTAATCAGATGTGCAACGCCTCTAGCCACTTTTCCACGGACCGTTGTCCTCTACCATTGTATATTCCCGATAACAACTGACAGGACAACGGGCCCGTGCTGCAGTGGTCAGAGGCGTTAGACTTCTAACTTACAGGTTGCGGGATCGAGCCCCAGTTGTTCCACAATTCGAGATTTCGTTATGACTAGCTGACGACGGCTACTAAGCCAGTTTCCCTTGTCTTTGTTGGTAATAACAAAACTTCCATTTTTTGCAATATGTGTGGTCATTTACTTCCGCGAGGGGTGGAAACAGACCGCGTAATTTGAAAGATGCGAATGAAGGGCCCGTAAACAGGTGGCAAACGGCTAATCCGAGGTAACTTGTTAATGTTGGTTGAATTTGGTAAGACAGTACGCAACAGGCTTTCTCAACCCTACGCTTAATCGTCATCCTTAGCTTTGCCCAAACCTTCAAAATATACTTGGGTCCAAATGCAACCTCACCCAAACATAGCATGTCTACCTAAATAAAATAAGTAGGCATGTTTTCGAGTCAAAATTATAGACTTATGTGTCCATCAATCACCAACTCGTTCGGTACCAAAGATTTATGCTGCTGTAAAAACGTTTTCCTTCCTACAGCTTACCACCCAGGCACTCGAAACAAGGATAAAAAAATTGGCTAGACTATCATCGGGACGAACTTTTCTTGAGTCCCTGAAGACCACTCTTTGCAATATGAGGGACGACTCCACTACTTGCAAGGAAAACTTCCTCACTGAGATCACCTCTGCTGATCACGAACTGTACTATGCGGCCTACTACTCTCTCGAACGAACCAAACTGACCGTCGCGGCAACCCATGCTGAGGAGCTCAGCAGGTTAAAGAAACTTCGAAGGGACTTGGCGAAGTTGAATCGAAGACGGGCTGACTTACTTCATGCGACAAACGATGAGGAAATGGTAATTTCCGAGGAGTCTTTGCACCTGAGTTCTACGATATTTGTTTTATCATACCGACATAACAGAGGCGGTAAAAGCCATGGCTCGCGCTTTAATTATACTGTTATGTTGGAGGCTTATGCACCATCAACCATAAACGTACCATCAAATCTCGTTGAGTGTGATTGGGGTTAGTGTGGGTGCGATGGCCTGTCTACGTTTCTACTGCCGTTTCATGCACATAACAACCTAAGATTCTTACCAAACACCCTGTATTGCCTTACGATTGTATTGCAGAGGCCTACTCTAGCGACCGCTTCTCCATTTTCAGAACGCTGCTGCCTTGAAGGAAGCGGAACTGTCTGCAAAAAAACTGCTTGAATGCGTCAAAAAGTTGCAACAGACGGCGGTACTCTGTGAAGATTCTAGCTTTGATAAATTAAAATTAGCTCCAAACTTTGCATCGGTACGTTTATCAGACCTGGAAATACTTTTATTCGGAGTCGATATGGTTGGCATATTTGTAATATTTTGCTGGTATCTCCACCTAATTGCGCATACTATTTCTTGGTTAACACTTAATATTCGTGCGCGTTCTTTTTGTAAGATAACTGTCTATCAATCCATTTGTAAATGTCCCTGACCCCCAACACTTACCCCTAACATTAGCCCCTAACTTTAACCTCTTACAAGTGCGGGTACGAAATAAGATCTTAATAGTTGGGGGTAAGGAAAGGAGGTTAGGGGTTAGGCTCGGCTTGTCTACTGCAGGTATGGCTAGAAATAGGATCCGAAAAAAGTGACATCTGTTTGTTATGTCATGTTGAGGCTATAGACGAATGTATCCACTAAAGTCAAGTTTGGTCCAAAAGCCTTTGGACTAATTTTTAATATTTAAGAAAACCCAAAAATCACGAAAACCTAGCATAATCAAATTATTGTCTTCGCATACTTTTCCTGACGGAACCTAAAGACAGAATAACGCATGCAAGTGGGAAATCATTCTAGCAGTATAATTTAATGAGAAAGAGTAAGGGGGACTGGAATTGTCATTTCTGACTTTTTAACTGTTGTCAGCTAGCCACACTCAACTTCGGGGTATGCAACCCTCTAGTCTCGAACTCGAGACCGATACGTTAGAAGTCCACCGCCCAAACCACTAAGTCACGGGGTCGTTGTCCTGCCGATTTTTACTCGATTATGGTAGATGGGCGCTCAAGGTTTGTTATCGGAAGTAGTCAAGCTGGCGTGCGCACAGAATGGGATCGTGCAATATTCCAACCCCAACTAGTGGGGGTCACACGCCCACTAGACATCTCTAACGATTCCAACAGACTGATTTTAGTCCGAAATGTACGCATAAGTAGCAGTTCTGTGTTCGTCTCCATGAACGGGCTCATCTACGGGGGGGAGGGGGAAGGAGGGAAGTCGTAGACATTCGGCAGATCCTTTCTTACCTCTGGTAAAATGAATTGGCCACTTATTGCAAGCATAGGTGGTAGTCCTCGTGTAAGCATTTATGCCACCCATCCGCGACAGCCGGCGCACAAAGAGCACCATTCAATGAACAAATACTAACCTGTGCTTGATCACACACTCTCGATAAGCCAGCTACAGGTGGTCCTGGAAGTCCAAAAGTTAACCAAAGTGAACCCCGCAGGCTGATAAACTTATACTAGATGGGCTAACTCATGAAATGTCGACCGAAATTTCGAAATGCATTTTCGTTTCGAGAAGACTGCTTACAGTATGTGGGCTAACTCACGCAATGCAACAGAACTTTCGAAATGCGTTTTCGTTTCGAAAAGCTTAATTAAGTACGGTTGTAAAACCAATCATCATGCAGCATAATTCTATAATAATTCAGCTACCCCAAAACGCCGGCTTTAGAATCAAACTTCTTTTTGGCTGCATCCGAAAAACCATACTCCGTAAAAAGTGTCTACTTGTGCAGCATGTATTTTTTTCATCGATTCTCGATGCCCTTAAGCACTCAATTATATTCCATGAAAAACATGCATAAAAACATTTATGATTTTGCTCATTCAGTTGACTATTATTTCTTATTTCAATTTTAAACTCGAACGTAGGGTATAATTCGGTTTTCAATTTCCTAATTGTGGGACTTTTAGATTCCCTGAAACGGCCGTTCATAAATCGTCATGTCTCTGCATGTACCAATGTGGCTTTTAAAGTTAACAAGGTGGCTCAAGGCCACCTCTCAATGTTATGAACTTTATATAGTCCCCACTTTATTCCCGCTTTCGGTACGCGGAAATTATACGGTTTGTAGTTTAGAAACCCTGAATGCAAGTTTCAGTACAGGCTGGGTTTAAAATTATTCGGGAATTGTAAAAGTCTTATAAAAACCAAATTATACCCTTCTTTTGAGTGTAAATATGAAAGAAGACGTAATTTGCTCCCTATGAGCAAACAAATGAATATTTTATGCATGTTTTCCATGAAATATATTTAAGGGCATCGAAAATCGATGAAACAACTCATACTACATAAGTGGTCGTCTTTTACAGAGCACGTTTTTTAGATGCAGCCAAAGAGAAGTTTGTTGAAAATCCGGAGTCCTGAGATAACTGCATTATTATAGAATTATGATGCACGATGATTGGTTTTGCAACCCTACTGAATAATTCTTTCCGAAACGGAAAAGCATTTCGGAATTTCTGTTGAGATTTCATGAGTAAGCCCATTTACTGTAAGTAGGGTTATAAAACTAGTCACCGTGAAGCATACTTTAGTAACCGCAGAATGCTGGCTTTCGAACGAACCCTTTTTCCGGCTGCATGCAAAAATTATACTCTACAAAAAATGACATGCATTTTTCTCATTGATTTTCGATGTCCTTAAAAATTCAATTATGCTACGTTGAAACACATGGATAATGGTATTTATTTTCTTCCGCTTATTCGGAAGAGAAGTACGTCTTTTCCCAATTTTATATCCGAAGGTAGGGTATAGGTCGGATTTAAAAAGTTTCTAATTGTGAGATTTTTAATGCCGTGAAATTGCCGTTCATAAAACTCTATATCTCAATATGTACCAATGTGACTTGTAGAGTCAACAATATCTACTGCTAACTTTTATGAATACCATATGGTGTCCTCCTAATACCATAGAGAAGTGTATAGTTTTCCTTACGCGGAAAATATGTGGCTTGTAATTCGGAAACCATGAATGCATCTGTAAAGGCAGGTCGGGGCTTAAAACTATTTGGGAATTGGAAAAATCTTTGAAAACCGAATTATGCACTTCCTTCGAGTATGAAATTGGTAGAAGACGTAATTTTCTATCAAATATGCAAGAGAATGAATATCGTTATGCATGGTTTTCTATGAAATATAATTGGATTTTTAAGGGCATCTAGAATCGATGAAAATGTCATTCTACAAAGTTTTCATTTTTTTCATAATTTGGTTATTGCATGTGACGGAAAAGCGGTTCATTCGAAAGATGGGATCGCGAGGTCACTGAATTATTGTAAAATTATGCTGCACGATGATTAGTTTTACAACTGCACTTAAGTAATCAATTCGAAACGAAAGCGCATTTCGAAATTTTTGTGGACATTTCATGGGGTAGCCCACCTACTGTACGTTGGATCGAAAGGTAAACATAAAAGCATTGGGGCATTCGGCAGACGACATTTATCAGTAGACAAGACAAATAAAACCGCGGAAAAACTTCATTAAATGGATCGTATCATTCCCTTCCAGGAATAATTATGAGGTGATTCAGCAATTTTTGGTGGAGAATTAATCTATTGACGTTTATGCTAATATTCATGTGATAAGGTTGCGTCGAATTCGGATGTTTGTGAGTCACCCTTGAAAGGCAGATATGTGTCAAATAGGAGAAAGTGAGTTTGAGCATGAAACGTCGACTGTGTTCGTACGTTATTTAAAAGACCGTTTTGCTTTTGTCTATGCAAAGATCCAGAAGACCAGTTAGCGAACATAAGTTTGCTTTCGATAAATTCTTATCAGGCCAGTACATTTATATGGACACAAGATAGAAGAGAAAAACATGTCAGGTGTTAGAGAAATCGATCAAAGTTCGTAGTAAACCACAGGCGGAGTGAATGAATATGGGAGGTAGGTTTCCATAGTCAATGTCAGGGGCGGGAGGAGATCGAAAGCGCGCGGAGAGTTACATGGTCTATCTGCTTTTGGCCACGGTAGGTGCGGAGTCTGAACGTGGTTATTCTGCGTGCATAAGATCGGTTCTCGTAACCCGATGGCTGTCGCTTCTGCTTTGTTAACGGCTGCTAGGCCGGTGGCCTAGGATAGCTCGACGGGACCTTATAATAGAAGCGAAAAGCCTCGCTGGTGTCCATGCGATGTCCGGAATCAACACCATGCGCGAGAAAAGCGCTGTTCCTACTCCTAGTTTGACCATTTCCCAGCCATGCTGGGATGTGGTCTCGTATTGTTTTGGGTCGCGCCGATAATACGACAAGTAGTGTGGTCTTACACTCGTGGGCGTTGTTTAAATTTCCTTTTGCACTTATTCAGCAGAATGAAGTTGAAGATGTAGTAGAGCATAGTTCGGTGAAAATGTCGTTGGATAAGGTGACATCTGATTATTTTGTATCGTAAAGGCTATAGACGAATGTATTCACCAAAGGAGGGGTGTGAAGATATGGGAGGAAGGGTGGGGGGTGATGGCAATCAGTGCCAGGGACGGGGCGAGAACGAAAGGGCGCGGAGAGTTGCATGATTAGTGGACTTGACCACGGTGGGAGCGGAGCCTGAACGTGGCGCTATTATGGGCTCGCCGCTCGGACCCCTCCTAGTCGATTTCTTCATGGCAAGTTTGAGAAATTCTGATTAAGCGATCAGATTATTTAGCTTAAATACTACGGTCGCAACGTTGAAGACATCTTTGCAATCATCAACACAGGAACCGACATACCTGCCGTCTTAAATGCGGTTAATCGGGCCATCCCCAACCCCGAGGTGTACAACGCCTGGGGTTCATTATTGTGACCTTATCATTGAACTACTGACTCGTTTTCCTGTCGGTTGCGATCAGGGATACAGTAGGTGGGCTAACTCATGAAATGCAAACCGAAATACCGAAATGCGTTTTTGGTTCGAAAAGATTAATTAGGTAGGGTTATAAAATTAAACGGCCTGCAACACAATTCTATAATAATTCAATTACCTCAGGATGCCGACATTCGAGTGCATTTCCTTCCGGCTGCATGCAAAAACTGCACTGTGTAAGAAATGACTGCTTAAGAAGCATAAATTTTTCTCATTGGTTTTCGATGCCCCTAAATGTCCAACTATATTTCATAGTAAAGATGCATAAAAATATTCAGTAGATAATGACGATTAATGAACGGCCATTTTACGGTATATAAAGGTCCCACAATTAGAAACTTTTTGAAACCAAATTATTTCTGAATTATCTACTGAATGAGCGAAAGAATGAATATTTTTATGCATATTTTCGATGAAATATAATTGGACATATAGGAGCATCAAAATCAAAGAGAGAAATGCATGCTACTTAAGTAGTCATTTTTACACGGTGTAGGTTTTGCATGCAGCCGGAAAAAAGTTCATTCGAACGCCGGCATCCTGAGGTGACTGAAATAATATAGAATTCTGTTACAGACTGACATGTTTTACAAACCTACTTAATTTATCTTTTCGGTACGAAAACGCATTTCGGAATTTCGGTTGACAGTTCATGAGTTAGCCCACTTACTGTATTTACTACGGTAGAGTGGCGCACATCGATCGCGTTACAGAAATCACTCATTCCACTATGCCTCAGGGCTCCCTCTCGATCTCGCCAGAAGCCGCGCGTAATGTAGACTCGTGAACGAACCCCAAGGCACAGCGGGACGAGTGATTTCCGTAACGTGCTTGGTGCGCGCCTGTCAAAAGTAGTGTGGTTGACAAGACAAAGATTCCCAATCAAAAGTCAGGGAAGACGGAGTGAGTTGGACAAACTTTACTGATTTGGAAGTGCGTACACAAAGGCTCTGTAGGCCGTCGCTGCGAGCGCGCTCTCCAGGCAAGTTGTTGTTGTCTGTGTCCGCCTTCGAGGTGCCGAGACCCAGCGCATGTGTGCATTTTGCTGTCTCCGCGTCCGCAAGCCAATCAGAGGGGGGCAACGTTTATTGGCCTGGAGCACTTGCGAGGCTTGTGACAAGCCTCGCGTGTCCTAGCAGCGTATCGACAAGGAGTGTGAGGCGGACAAAAAGACAGCGTGACAAAGTCGGAGGGTAAGGAGACGCGAACTGCTGCACGCCCCGATACTAGTGGCAAGTCGTCTTGTTGAAACGTCTTATATTTGTTTTTCTTTTCTGATGGAAAATAGATTCAGCTGCATTTCAAGGACTTATCGCTGGTGACCTCTGACTCGGGGAACGTGCGGAAACAACTGGCACGACTTCCAATAGAAGCTCAGACTAGTAAACCAATAAAGCAAGGGTAAGTGTTAAATACTCTAATGACTCAGCCGAATTTTGTTTCGCTGACCAAGCGGATCATATGTTTATTTTATTAGTAGCTGGTAGTATGTAATAGTCAACAAATGTCTAATACAGTGCGTGACCTATCTCATGAAATGCTGGCTGAAATTTTGAAATGCGTTTTCGATTAGGAGGGATTACTTGGTCGCGGTTGTGATATTGATTATCTAAAGGCATACTCTTATAACATTTTGGACTCGGCAGGATGTCGGCTTTTAAATGCACTTCTTTATAATCTCCTGCAGAAAGCGTGCTCGGTAAAAAATGACTACTTAAATATCCTGCATTTTTCCCATTGATTTTCGATGGTCTTGGAAATTCAAATATATTTTATAGAAACCAGAAACAAAAATGTGCTTTCTTTCAGTCAATCAATAGAGAATCACGTCTTCTTTATATTCTATACTTAAGGAAGGAGTATAATTAGCTTTTAAAAAAGTTTCTAATTATGAGACTTTTTAAGACCGCGATATGTCCATTCACAAAGCATCATACCTGACCGTTTACCACTGCTCCTCATGAAATGTACAACATGGGCTGCATCCATTGCAAAATTCTATGGACCCTGTATAATATCTCTTTAATGACATACAAAAATATGGGATTTTCTTTACGCGGAACGCATGCACCTTGTAGAGGGTAATCACTAAGCGTTAATGTAACGAATGATCAGGCTCCACATTTTTCAGCAATTAGAAAACTTTTTTAAAACCTAATTATACTCCTTCCTTAAGTATAAAATATAAAGAAGACGTGATTATCTATTGATTGACTGAAAGAAAGCACATTTTTGTTTCTGGTTTCTATAAAAAATATTTGAATTTCCAAGACCATCGAAAATCAATGGGAAGAATGCATGCTATTTAAGTAGTCATTTTTTACAGAGCACGCTTTCTACACGAGATTGAAAAGGAGTGCATTTAAAAGCCGACATCCTGCCGAGTCCAAATGTTATAAGAGTATGCCTTAAGATAATCAATATCACAACCGCGACCAAGTAATCTCTCCTAATCGAAAACGCATTTCAAAATGTCAGCCAACATTTCATGAGATAGGTCACACACTGTAGCTCAAAATTGAAAGTCTGTTTATGTGTCCTTTATTTCGCGTACTAAGTTCTTTCCAAACCCTTAAGAACTTCTAAGTTGTGTCGATTACTCTTTTACTTTCGATAAAAGCGTGCGAAATATTCTAGGAGTCTGTTTCAGAGCAGTTTTTTCCATGGGGCGAACATCTAACAGGTTCACAAATCTAAGTCCTTGGTTTTGGCATTTGAGGTTGCAGTTCTATTCAGTTTATGATCCATACAACAGCTTATTTGGATTTTTGTTGTAAAAGTCATCTTTTACGCCTGAAACTCGATCAGATTATGTTTGTATTCACAAATAATCGGCTCGGTTGACGCGGTGGACAAACAACTAATACTTCTTTCATTTAAGACGGTATTATGGTGAACATTCAGTAGGCACCAACGCCGGTTAAACGCCGCCTAGTGCCATAAAATGTGTTTTAGGAAAGAAAGCTCACTTCAATGAGTTGTCGTTTTGATGACCAAGAAGTCTGGTTTGTGCAATTTAAGAAAACACACCCGTCCGAGGCTTTTCACAGGATAAACCTGAGGAGTTAGTCGTTTGAAGAGAAAGTTTATTGGCCCGAGACTGGGGCCTGGGGGTCATCGTTAAAACAGTCGGTTTCAAAAGTTAGCAAAGACTTCCGCTAGCGTTGCACGAGTTTGAACAAATATCGCTCATCTAATGCCCGCAGTAAGCCTATTTACGAATGCAAGGTTGGGCATTCCGGGTGTGTTGGGTTTTAGACTTCCTGCGCGGCTACTTTGTAGACTGCCTCATTGACACTGGCAGCTTTAAGATTTACATGAACAACGTTTTTTCTTCTTTTTAGCCGCTTGCTTAGAAAGCTTCCACTATCCTCACAAAATGACTGCTTTCTACAAAAAATATACAAGAATGGATATGAGCCGACGATGTTTTACCGCTCCTCATTCATAAACGATTTGTCTTAACCGTACATAGATTAACCTATTTTATTGGCAATATACTAATTCTTATCCCCTTTGTTTGCCTAAATTAAAATCTAAAGGCCATATATACATTGCGTTAGCGCCGTTTCGAAGTACATACAATCTGACGTAATTTCTTTATCGAATTCACTAACGATTGTCAGTGATGCCGATAGTTATATTTTGTGGCTAATATGTTGCATTTTCAATCCTTTCGTGGTATTTGTTTCGGGCAAACATATCTATTCACGGGAAATAGAAAACGTTTTTGCCGAAAATTTTGGAAGATAATTTCAAAAGGAGGATTTTTTCTCCCCTTTTCTCTATTTTTGATTTTGTACAATTTGGCGTTTCTAATTTGATAACAGTGACTGTGCCTGCATGTGTTTCTTACCTTGAGCGCACCAACTATGAATTTACTTTTCCTGTCCAATTTGGCCTGTAGCGAGGCTTAGGGATAACACGTTTGTTCGTCTAATTGTGCGAATCCATTTTTCTGCTTTTTTTCTCTTGTTTAGATATGCCGAAGCAAATTGGGATCTGAATCCAAACGAAATCTTCGTTAAGCTTCTGCCCGAGGCTACAGCGCCATGTGACGTGCATGAGTACTTCTCTAAATTCGGTCCAATCACAGGAATCCTAGTGCCAAGGCACAAGCTGGGACCAGATTCCATCCTCTGTGGATTCGTCACTTTCCTTGAAACGGAGTCTGTGAGAAAGGTGCTTGAGACCCAACCTCACCAACTAGGCGGGAATCAAATCGTTGTTTGCATGGCAAGAAAAAATCTTTCGTGCCGGAAAGGGTGAGATTCCGATTTTCAGACAATAGCTTCTATCTCAGGCATAGAATTGTGTAACGATCGGGCAGTAGAGTTCCATACATGTCTCTCAATACAAACAGCAAAAATGCGTCTTAGCAGAAGCGTTTCTTGATAAGCAGGATTGGCTAACAGGCCAATCCTCTGTATCGACCATGCGTGTTCGATTACCCCGGTTCGAGTTAGGATGTAAAAGATGTTTACATAACTTGCCTGTAAGGCTGAAATGACAACATAAAAGAAATCGTCTGAACAGTACAATGCACTGATTTTGGTAGCCGAATTAAAGAACTCATATCGACCCGCGTGCACGAACACCAGACAGCCTAATGGAACGCCACAATTTACCGGGGGATGCTATGCCAAACTGAACGCATTTCACTAAAGAAAACCCACATTTTCGCGCCTGTCCAATGAAGAATGACCTCGAGATTCTGAAAGCAATGCCATCAGACGAAACATTTATTAACAGATATATCGGTTTAGATATCACCGACAATATTTTCTCAGGGTCGATTAAAGTCTGGCACAACTAAAACCGAACCGGGAACTGAAAAAGGGGAATGTCTGTTGGCATAGACGACCACGAACCACAAAGTCTCTCGTTAGTTTCTATTTAATGCAAACTGTTTTGTGTATATTTTCCACTTGTTTGACGATGCGTCGGGGTACACTTTCGTAAACTTGCTTAATGAAGGTCATTTAGTTTCTAAGGGACTTTGGCCAATTTTAACTGGGATCCTCGAGATGTCAATTTCTGAAATGTTATTTTTGGGAAAAACAAAACCTTTAACGAGCAACTTGTCGAGACCGGCCCTTTAGCTTGTCAGTAGCGCATGATACAGGCAGAATGGTATTACCGACAAGGACAAGGCAGACTGGAATGGCCATTTCTGGCTTATTGGCCGTCGTCAACCAGTCATAACCAAACACCGAAGTGTGGAACACCTGGGGCTCGATCTTGCGACCTGTTAGTTAGAAGTTCAACGCCTCTAACAACTGAGCCACGGGCCCGTTTTCCTGTCGGTCGCGATCGGGAATATACAGTGGTAGAGGGGCGCACACCGGTCGTTTTTACGGAGCTCAATGTGTCTTACGGGCTCCCTCTCTCTCTCTAGAGCCCAACCGACATCCACACAATAATTGTGCCATCTTCTGAAATTTTGCCTGAAATTTTGGAGTATGTTTTTATTCAAAAAGTTTTCTTAGGCAAAGTTGTTACACTACTGGTATTTTAAGCGTCGTCAACCGGTCATGTTTGATCTTAGAGTGTGGAACACCTGGAGCTTGACGCCGTTACCCGTTAGTTAGAAGTTCAACCCCTCTAACGACTGAGACACAGATTCATTGTTCTGTCGGCTGCGATCGGAAATATATGGTGGTAGAGGGGCGCTCACCGGCCATTTTTACGGAACTCACTCCTTCCGTTGTGCCTTACGGGCTCTCTCGAGCCCAACTCGCAGCCGCACATCAACGTATGATATAGGTAGAATGGCAGTCTCGCTTTTACGGAACACATTCGTCCCGTTGTGCCTTATGGACTCTATCTCCCTCCCAAGCCCAACCAACAGCCGCAAAATAAATGTGCTACCTCAAAGGTGTTTTGGCAGATTGCAAATGATTTACTTTGACGTTACTGTGAAAAACCCCTAGCAGGTACGGCCACGAAATGAGATCTTGCTGATTTCGGATCCTGAAAACTAAAAGCTACCCCCTTTTCTGGCGGAAAAATCGATGTTGACACACCTAACTGCCAGCTAAGTACGGGCGAAAACATTTTCGTGTATATATTTTTTACATAATACATCTAAATTTACAAAAGCATCAACAATGAATCAGGAGAATTCATACTTCTTAGGCGGCTGTCTTTGATGGATTGCATTTTTCGCACACGGAAGAAAGAAAACTTATTCAAATGTCGACTTCCTGGCATGACTGAAATATCTAAGGATGTGCTGCACGATGGCTAACCTTAAAACCTGGTTAAAGTAAGCTTTTCGAAATGAAACAAGTAGTTTAGGATTGAGGTCGACGGCTCATGGGATCTCATATTTGTTCCAATCAATTATTTTTCGTTTTCACCATTAAAATGAGCTCGTATGGCTTGAACTGCCGAGTGGGATTTCGTAAGATATTTCTCTTTGTTGCCGTCAAATTTCCAGTCGATGTCTCATTGCCTGGTCAATGGGGCTCATTCCCAGGTCTGTATAATTTCTCATCTGTCTCCTATTAGTTACAACGTCCGGTGAGTAGTGCGTATAATATTATGACTATTCTACTGCAATTATTTTTTATATTTTTATTGGCAATGTACACTGAAGACTGGGGTAAGGGATAAGCGACAGAAACCACAATCGAGTTTCATGTTAGGCCTCGCTGGAACAAAATTTTACCATCAAATTAATGTTATTTTACCTCACAGGTCGTCGGTTTTCCACGTCTCGGATTCCGACGAAGAGGACGATGATTCATCTCACAGTGAGGACGACAAGTCGGTCGTGGACGCCTCCCCCGACCAGTTAACCATACGTGTCAAGGGTGCACAATCAGCGGTCACTGAATCCGAACTCACAGCCTACTTCTCCCAATTTGGCAGCATCGAAGAGGTCAGGGTAGTACGCGATTTACTTACCGGCGAGTCCCTTGGCTTCGGTTTTGTCACATTTGCTGACGATAAGGCTTTCAAACGAGGTGTTCTTAAGGCCTGCCATTTCCTTGGACGTAGTCGCCTCCTCGTTAGGCTTTCTGTGGACAGTGCTCGATCTCGCGGTTCCAGTGCATTAGGGGCGATCAAGTAGGTTTTTCAGCCTGAAACGTATACGCATGTTTGTTTTCGTTAAAATTTGCTGCTCATGCGGAGAATTATCATGTGTTTAGGTTGTTCTCATCAAATATATGCACCAAAATCTACCAAAACACGCTTTAAACAGCCGATTAGGAATTACTCAACCGCCAAGCACGCGGATTTCTACAATGAATTCGCAAGCACATGCAGTATGTGACCTGCAGTAGGTGGGCTTACTCATGAAATGTCAACCGAACATCCAAATGCGTTCTCGTTTCGAAAAGATTAATTAAGTAGGGTTGTAAAACTTATAATCCTGCAGCATAATTCCATAATTATCCAGTTACCTCAAGGTGCCGGCTTTCGAACGAACGTATTTGCGACTGCATGCAAAAACCATACTCTGCAAAATATGACTACTTGTGTAGCATGCAGTTGATTGATTTTCGATGCCCTTGAAAATTCAATTATACTTCATAGAAAAAATGCATAAAAATATTCTTTATTTTACTTATTCGGGAGCAAAGCAGGTCTTCTTTCGATTTTCTACTCGAAAGTGGAGTATAATTCGGTTTAAGAAACCATACTAGTTCTCGAATATTTTGAACTCGACCTGCTATTTATCTTGCATTCAAGATTTTAAAACTGCAAGCCGTATATTTTCTGCGTATGGAAAACTACGCATTCCTCTACGGTGTTAAAAGGAAACTGTAAAGGGTTCGCAAAATTAAGCATTGGATTTTAGCAATATTGTTTACATTTCAAGCCACGTTCGTAAATGCAGATACATGACGTTTTATGAACGGCCATTTCACGGTATTAAAAATTCTCACAATAAGAAACCTTTTTAAAACCGAATTATACACTTCTTTTAAGTATAAGCTTGGAAGATGATAGGATTTTTACCGAATAAGTAAAAGAGTGAATATTTTTTGCATGTTTTCTATGAAATATAATTGAGTTTTGGAGGTCATCGGAAATCAAGGAGAAAATTAAATGCTACATAAGTAGTCATTTTTTGAAGAGAATAGTTCTTGAATGCAGTCGAAATACGTTCGTTCGACAGTTTACACCCTGAGATAACTTGATAATTATAGAAATGTGCTGTATGACGATTAGGTTTACAGCCCTACTTCATTATTCCTTCCGAAACGAGAACGCATTTCGAAATTTCGGTTGACGTTTCATGAACTAGCCTACCTACTGTTTCTTATAAAAATTGTCGAAATCTGCTAAAGGTCGCTAATCAGTTGCAAACCAGCAAAGAAAAGTTGGCTAACATTTTGGTATAATAGTAAACGACTTTAAGTGAATTGAAAGCTTAATAACGTGTTTTTAAATAGCAACTTTTTGAAACGCAGGAAATTCAGCAAGTGTAGGTAACTGCTGCAATTAAGTAAGCGAAAGTCTTCGGTGTACAGAAAGTCTGCCCGTGTGCAAACGGACTAAATAAAATGGTACGAGCGAAAAAATTTTTGAAAATAGCCCTTTCATGAAGCTTGCACTCATAAATCCGTCAACGGTAGGGCGTAGGACCCCAACAATCTTGAGCTGGCCTCTGGACCGTGTCATACGTTTCACGGGTGGGGCAACATCTAGAACAATGCGTAAGGAGACACAGCAAAATAAAGCTCTGCCGAGAGTCATACCGTACACTGTCATTTGGCAACAAATTGAGGGCGATAATTAAAAATTAGGCAAAAAGCGATTTCTAAACAATAACAGGCCCCGAAAAAACCGCCGCCGTTAAGCTTACTTTAAGTCAGGAAGGCAAGGAAATTTTAGCCAGTGGGATCTGTGAATAATATATGGTGTGGTAGAGGGGCGCTCACCGATCGTTCTTACGGAATTCATTCGTTCCGTTGTGCCTTACGGGCTCTCTCTCGTGCCCAACCGACCGCCGCACAGAGGTGCATGGTATAGGCAAAATGTTATTACCGGCAAAGAAAAGGGAGGTCGTTCCACACTTCGGAGATTTGAGTATGACTGGCTGACGAGAGTTAATAAGCCGGAAATGCCCATTTCACTCCCCCTTTTCTTTTTCCATAATAACATTCTGTTTATAATCGCACTGAATTTTTTTGCATGTTTTGGAATTGCAGGTACGTCATCTACCGCAACACGATATGATTCGTGAGTCATTTTGAAGTCATTTATGGCGGCTAGTCAACAACCTACAATTGGAGTATCGATTTCAACAGGGTTTAATAAAAATCGGCTTCATTTTTTGTTTTTACACTGTTTGCAATGCAATCGAGTAAAATAAACACTTTTTTGTCTGATTTCGACGACTGGGGTGTCACAGGAATAAATTCTGTCAAAAGGCTCTATGTTTAATGGCCACTCGGTTAACAATAAATAAAAGTAAATGTGTCAGGTGTAGTCGTTACCATGCCACTTTGCATATATAAAGGGAACGTTTGCTCCATTATAATTTTTTATAGTCATTTCTGATGCTGAAGCTCAGGGATTTCTAGATCATGTCGGAAATAGCGGTATATACTGTATGATTTGCGGTGTTGCCTACCGATCGCCCATAAATGTAGATTACATTCCGTAGGTTTATTAGAAACATCAAATAACCTGCTTGCTTACACTTTGCTCATTCTGGTTTTCATGGTGAAAAATCAATTTTAAAGTGTGAAACGATCCGTCTGGTAAAACTCCCGAGTTTTATTACCCTCTTTTAATAAAAAAAACATGCCGGAACGCGCTGATGTAATCTAGGATAGCTATTAGCATATGAAATCGCCGGAATACAAGGCAACGCAGATTTCCGCTCACATAAGTGAGTATTTTTAACCAATGAAATCTTTTATATACGTATAAGGCACGTAAAAAGGTTATTTTCCGGAAAGGGCCAAGTGTAGAGGAAAAATGTGCGGCATTTTGGTTGCGAAAAATCGATAGCCTCGATTTCCGCCATCATGTAAACGGGGGATTGAGGAGGCTCCAGTGAGACGCCTTTAGAACACATACTGATAAATTGGAGGATGTCGTTTTTTAAGGGTATTTGAATCGCCCCCCTCTCATAGTTCGATCGGGATGATAGACGCATGACTTCTATTCAAAAACTGAGCTGTGGAGCATTCTTCTAGCCCCATGCGGGCTTACGACTGAAAATTGCCTTATGGCAAGTAGTATCGTTGGCCATAAGGAGAAAGCGGATGTCTGCTTTTCACTTATTAATGGGCCTCAAATCGTGGTACCTTAAGCCGAGCTGTTGATGCACCTGAGATCTGAGACTGGACCTAATGTATCAGTGAGCTCCCAGTATCACTTCGAAAATCATTGCGTTTTCCGCATGTTCCTTCTGGGCTGCCCAAACGGAAAATATTACTTCTCCTAAGTAATCTGTAGGTGTTTGCATCTATGAGTGCGTTTTTAAACGCAGCCTTCTATTGACAGTTTTATGCATTATATACTAAAGTTGATCTATTCATTATCAGGTGGGCGGAAGTCCAATAAACACTTCGAATACAATACTTTTGGGATTCGCAGAAATATTAACTGAGATTCAAATTCCATGAAGGCGATCTCCCTATAAAACTTCTACCTAAGTTTATTTCTTTTATGGCCATAAGTTGAAGATAATTTAATTTTCTTGGATTGCATTGGGCGGTCTTTTAAAGCACCTTATTAATATTAGTTCAGTTGTGGGATAACAGCAAACGGTTATAAGATTGACCAATTGTTTTACTATACAGTAAACGTGCTAAGACAGCTCTGAATTTGTTTGCTTTCCACATAGGCCTGAAAAATCATTGGATTGGGACTTGGATCCTAAAAGGCTGTTTGTCGGCGATCTGCTCGGAGCAACAGAGGAATGCGATTTGTATGAATATTTTTCCAAGTTTGGCATTGTCACTGAGGCCACTGTTCTTAAGAACACGAGGAGATCTGATGGCCGTTGCTGTGGTTTCGTCGCCTTCCGTGATACAGACGCCGCGAAGAGGGTGTTGGAGAGTCAGCCGCACGTGTTACATGAGACTGAAATCACCGTTTCGCTGGCATGGAGTAATAAATCAGCTGATACTGGGTAAGCATTGAGGTAAAAGAAACACGCGATTGTTGAAATCCCCCAGATTTATCCGCAAAGAACGCATCTTAAAACGAAAGTATTCTTCAAGACTTTCTCATGCAGCCGGGAGCTGCTGCCTTCTCTCAACTAATGCCCTCCCAGAGCAGTTAGCAGTGGTGGGATTTTTTGGCGCGGTTTTAAGTAGTTCTTGCTGGTATCTTCCAGAAACGAGCTATTGTCGTTCCAGCAATGGCAGCAACTGTGTTTTCGACACCCGATGCTGCCTGGCTACAACTTGAACAATTTACTTATGAGATCGACAAGGCAGTAAGTCTGTTGCTCAAGTAATTGACTGAGCTCGTGCAACTTCCACCGAAATTCTAAGTATTGTTCTTGATTAGGAGGGACTACTGAAGTTGTATTGTAATACTAGTCATCTTGCGGCATAATGCTGAGATATTTTAGATACATCAGATGTTGTCTCTTTATGCAATTCTTTCTAGCCGTCCTTAAGGATTACATCTAGTAAAAAAATGGCCACTAAACCGGGTGGCAACTTTCCAAATGATTTTAAAAATCCCCATAAATATCAATATATTTTATAAAAAACGCGCATAAAAAATATTCTTTCCTGCGCTCAACGGATAGAAAATCACATCATAAATTTTATGCTCAAAGACGGCGTTTATGGTAATTTTAAAGCAAATATTAATTATGAAATTTTCGAAGTCGTGTAATGTCCATTCAAATAACATCTTACCTGCCTGTCTGTCAATTCCCAAACTCAAAATTATTCCGGAATCAAAAAGCCCTTTGCAAAACGAAAGGAAACTCCCATTCTAAATATAAGGTGTGAAGATGTGATTTAACGTCCAGTGGGTGCAAAAACGGTCTTATTCGCGTTCCCTATAAAGAATTTTTTAGATTTATAAGGTCATCAAAAATCAACAAAAAGGTGCTTTTCAGTTAAGCAGCTAATAGAGGCGGTCGTAAAGAACGGCATTTAAAAAGCAGCGTCCTGATATATCCGAGGCAGTACGACACTACGTCCCACGCTAACTGGTGCAAAATCTTGTTACGTATTTCTTCCCGATTTGAAACGAATTTCAGAGTTTCGGCAAAAATGTCAATAGATCGGTTACTGACAGAAGTTATATCTAGGATTTACTGGAATTTTGACCAACAAAATGCTTAAAAAGAATACAAATATCAGTCTTTACCCCAGCGCGAATGCGCAGCATCGCCTTGGAGCCACTCCTGTCGTGTGACACTGAAATGATGAATTTGTTTTATTTTCTGTTTTAGCCTTTAGAGGACAAATACCACTGGCACAACTGCAATTGTTCAATCACTTGTAAAAATGCATACATGCTGATTAATAATAACTGTTGTCATGTGTTGTAATCGTTCTTAGATTCAGGCTATAGACCCCTGGATCATAAACCGCGACTTAAAATCATGAGATAGTTTCCATCTTATCGCCTCACATCCAAATTTGGACACGACTTCAAGTTACGTCGCTTGCTATAGCGTATAAGCGTCAAATAAATAAACGACTGATCGAAATGCTAGAATAAAGTACCGAAATAGGTTTAAGCTAATTAGAGGTATGTACCACAAACGCACCTTATGTGTTAAGGTAAAAGGGTCATTTTGCAATTTAAGGGACGATAATTACTTAAATTTTATCCATATTTTTTCCGGTATCCGATGCTTATGTGGAACTTATAAGGCTTCATAACAGTATTTAAACAAAACTATTTCAAATTGCTACTTTAAAGAACAGGCATCTTGGAATGGTAAATCCTACTTATATTGCTGTTACTCAGCGACACCCCCAGCACTTCTCTCGCGCGGGAGACAATTACATCAGTAAAATATAATCAACCTACTAAAATTGTGTTAGTAGCATTCGCTTTAACCTTATGCTTTGCCGAGAAACGTGGGAAAGTCCAACTGCCTGATAACGTAACGCCTTGTTTTGGCAACAGAAAACACACTGTAAATAATTGAGGATATTGTAAGAGTACTTGCTTGTCGCCGAGTATTTAAATACTAATACTGACTGGCTACGTGATGCCTAGTATTTGGCGACGTACAGTTAGCGCATTTCATGAGCACTCGCAGGATCAGCAGCGCACATAAGGATTTATGTTCGCTACTTGTGACCATGTGTTTAAAGTTATAGAACGAGGTTCCAAAGTCAAGCGTAGTCACCCATTTTCAACCTCTTTACATCACGCCTTACTTCCTCGGTGCTTCCTGTCTTCCGGAAAAACATTGAGCCAGAAGGATACCTTACCCATGTAGGAAATTTAGCTTCTTACAAGTCACCAGCGAACCTAATAGAACAAGACAGAGTCAGTCCGCCGCTGACAGGAAAAATCACAAGTAAGCTTACTTAATCAATGGGGCAATGATCTGACCAATCACATCTGCGATGTCATGAGGTCAGATACTCACGTACGCGTTAGCTGGGTTTTGCCTGCAAAATGACTTCGCAGTTTAAGATAAATTTCAAGTTTTGACCCCTGCATCTAAAGTCCTGTGAAAGGCTATAATTTTACAGTTTTCAGAGGGCATCCATCCGGTTTTTCTTCTTACCTCAGAAACATAAGGTTTAACTGACAGATTAGTATTTTTTAATCACGTCACAGACCTCGAATGAGAACCGGCATGTCGGAAGAAGGTGCCTTCCCCTCAACTCCCAACACGAGGACCATATATGTCGGTTGGTTAACACCGAATATCACTGAAGCCGATTTGGAAGCCTACTTTACCAGGTTTGGCAATGTCATCAATACGGAGATAAAAACTGACAAGTTCACCAAGGAGTCGCGGGGTTTCGGTTTTGTCACCTTCGAGGACAATAAGGCTTTCGAGAACGGCGTTATGGAGGCATGCCATTTCCTAAACGGTTGTCGCATCAATGTGAAGCCTGCGAAGCCGCAAACCCCATCACGCCCCTTGATATTCTGACCGTGGGTGGTATTACGTTTTTAGCTAACGCCCCAAAGACCCGACATTCCTTCTTGCGGTTGACTTACTTTTTGAAAAAGTTTTTCGTTCGGTTCATAACCTCTTCACAGTTCTACTTACCATAATTTTTTCCCGGTTTACTAGCCTATTTTTTCAGAAAATTTCAGGTTCTCTTTTAATCAATCTGTAAATAAGGACAGATGTTTGACTATCAAGATGACTGAAAGAACATTTGATAGAATTCTTAACATCTCAGGTTATCCAGTCTTTCTGCCAAAAATGCATTCGGTCTAAGCGTTTAAGCTTCTTCTGACTAAGCAGTCATAAATTTCCGCCACTAGCAAAACCGCCACCGCAGCCTGAACGCCCTTGCGTAGCTTTACTGAGAAATGACTTCTCGTCTTTGTCGGTTCCCGGTAAAAGGAAAATCAAGCCGATCCGTCAGACGGTAGTCCCCTTCCGTAAAATACCTATCATTCTCATAGTTCTGGTGGAAAATACGTTCTGGGGTAGAAGTATCAATGAGATTTGTCGTGCCTTGAGGATTCTACCCAAAGTTTGCATAAAAATGTCTGGCGAAATCAAAAGGACTATGAACCATTTAAAAAAATTCAAGAAGTCAGATTTTGATTATTCATTCTCACGCCTGTTTAGAAATAAACGGAAGGGTAGATTAGCAAAAGCTTAAATTGCAAATAAATAGCAAATATTGGGAGAGGGTTGAGGATGTTCAGAGAATAGGGGTTAGAGGCTGGTTCTGCCAGGGTGTTTAGGGAGGGAAAACGGGGAGAGGGTAAGGTGTCCGAAAGTCCGGCCATGTCTCCGTTTCGTCGCTGTAAAGCGACGTGGCAAGGGGTGTGAGTGGATAAGCTGGGCTCCTCTTCGGCCAGGGAAAACTTAGGGCTTGAATGAACGCCCTGTGCGAGCGCAAGGTTGGATTGGCCAACCGATTGGTCGCTGCCTCTGTCGTCGCAGTATCTACTGACGCAGACACTCTGAATGTCTCGCCGGTACTTCATAGCCGACCCGGAATGCCTGATTGGCATCTACCTGACGGTGGCTGTTAACCAAGAGAGCCACAAATGCGCTAGGGAGGGACTTTTCTATACCTTAGTCTAGCCAGGCCAGTATGAGAAATAACTCCTTCTTCCCACCCGTCAGCATATCAAATTTTGGAGGCCTTTTTTTCCAAATATTTGTTGATAAACCTTTCGCGGTAGCCGTTTTATCTCAGATTTTTCCACATATTGGCGAGTTCATTCTCAAGCCTATCTAGAGTGCATATTATCCTAGCTCGGTTGGTGATGCAGCGATCCAAGCGTTGTTTCTGACTTAGCGGTACAGAATTGTAAGAATTTATGTACTGCCCTGTCCATCTTTTCTTGCGACCTCCATTTTAACTAATTATTAACGAGCGATGTTCGACTAAGTAGGACTTGCAGAAAGAGAGGTACTCTCCGCTCTATTTTTCCAAAGTAAAGGCTAACACTTGTTGACCCTGGCTCGTTGCAAAAAGAAAGGTGCTCAAGTCAAGCTTTTCGTCATTTATAACAGAAAATAACTGGTTTTTCCCTAGTTTGCACACGAAGACACCGACTGGAAGAGGTCCAAGAGATGATCCTATTGTTATATTGTAGATTTGGCGGAAAAATGGGGCGTCGAATCTGAAATAGAAATTTATCACGTAGCAAAATAACAATTCCTTTAGGTGTTCAGATGACATCACGATTGGGAAATCTAGTCTCATAATCAGTTTACATAAAACCATATGGTTTCATTGAGGGAATATTAACAGAGGACATCATCTAAGAACAGCATCGTTTTCCAATCGGGATTTGTATTTCTTTTAGAATTGATGGATTCAAATGTGCCCCGTGGACAGCGTGTTGTTATCCTCTGCAAACCATTATAAGGCTTTCTGCCAACCACTTTGAAATTGCGTGATGGGATGAATTGCAGGTGTTTAATATCGACCACATTGGAGGGTCTGCTTTGTGATTCTTTGGAAACCCATATGGCATTGAGGATATTGATCCTGCGGATCATAAAATATTGAACTTCTGTTCACTAAGCAAAACCCTGGACTTTCAACTTCCGGTGATATTTTATAAGATGGACTTCTACACTCTCAGGTTGGTTCTTAGTTTGCCTCTCTCTTTAAAACTTAGTCTCATCAGTCAGGATTAATTTAATTTTTGAAACGTGAACGTTTTAGTTTATTAGAACGAGACCAGAAAATTTTGGCAGTGAGCATTTTCTAGTTTTGACGTAATTTTTGAGTTTCTCAGATGTGGGTTTGTTATATGCCCGATTCTTAGTCGATTTTCGGACACATTCCTTGTCCAACTTCGCTTCCCCATAAGCTGGCCTCCGAATGTCCGCAACTCTCTCCCAATATTTACTGTTTACTGGTTATTTAAAGTTTTGCCAATTTAACCGCATTTATATTACTACACAGGTCTGAGGATTAATAATCAAAAAAGGCACCTTTGACGAACCCGAATTCTTAAATATTTAAAAATTAGCCGAGCTGTCTTTTTTCCAACAGTATCGCTCAGGGCGCAAAAATAGTATTCAAATAGGGTTTCCGGACATATGTCGGAATATAAACTTTATACGGCGGATAGCATCACGATATTGTTCTTTGTAATTGCCCTCTTATTCTGCAATGCTTACACAAATTCCGCAATATTTTACTACCTGAATGCAAACTACTACCTCTGCTTTTCTCTTGGATGTGTACAATTTCGTTCCGTTTAAGGTATGGGCTTGCAGGAGGGCTGCATGTTCATTCTGGCGAAACTAACTAATTTCCATAGGCTATTAAGTCCTTGCACTATCACAATTTTTTAAGGTATATGTTAAGCACTTTTTCCGATAAAAACTCAGGAAGTGTTAATAAAATTCTAAAATCCGCCTTCGACTGGAAAAGATTGTATAAGTAGGGTTCTAATAGTTATCAACTTGCAGCATAACCTCATAGTAATTCAGTTACTGCAGGATGCCGGCTTTTGAACGAAATTCTTTCTGGCTGCCGGCAAAAACAACACTCTGTAAAAAATGGCTACTTATATGGCATGATTTTTTATCATTGATTTTTGATGCCATTATAAATTCAAAAATATTTCACAGAAGACATGCATAAAAATATTCCCTTTTTTACTCATTTGGCAGAAAATAGCATCTTCTTCGAAGTTTTTACTCGAAGGAAGCGTAACCGATCAATAACATTGTTCTGCGGAAAACGGCTCTTCCAAAAATACTACCCCAGCATTTAAAAGGTCTCAAACTCCATCAACACCTCAATCTCATGCAGTTTTTTGGGGAATTCTGTATACTTACGCCCTTACGACTGGTTACTGGAAATGACCATTACAATGCTTGTCGGTTATAATCATCGGAAAAAAATCTTGCATTAAGGAAGTTTGTTTGCCGCCAGCTATCACCATCTCAGTTATCTGTCAGAAGGCTGGAAGTAATCTTTAAAGCTGGACTTCATAAGGGATGACACAAGAAGACTTGACTCCTTGTAATTATCATCGTCTGTATCAGTCAACGTAACCAACAGCCTTCAGGATTTGACACCTAGATATGAACTCGTAGATTTCAAACTGCCTCTGGATGGCGGTCATTTAGTTATTAGTCGACCGCGTGGCGGTCGGGCGATTGTGGCATGGAAGACGAAGATGTGACCACTGGAACAAGAAGGCTATTGGCCTGACGTTTCGGATTCCCACACGGACCCATCATCAGATGCGGTTGTAGATAAGGGGTAGTAGAGTCATTAAAAGTGCAGTATTTGGAATACCTGGATGTCGGGCAACCACCTGCGTAGAACGATTAGCAGCTTTCGCGATCACCGGTGGGGGTCGTAAATAATGCGATGATGGCTTGTCGGTCCGCGCCTGAGTCGTTAATGTCCGCAGTTTTATCATTCATATTTGGTGTTGACGTGAGGAATACTCGGACACTTGGCTAGCTGTCCCTGACATTGTTGCTGACCCGCGTCCTTCCAACATGACTTACTTCCCTGCCCAGGGGAAGTCTCAACACAACATATGGCGGTGGGAGGTCACTGCACTTGCTTATGGACTGCTGGCTTTAGAACCTTGACTCGAACAGCTTGCGGCTCACTTGGTTGTCAGCTCTTGCGAGGATTATGGCTTCTCGACACTTGAAAACATGATCTGGTCCCGTCGAATGAGCCGACATCAGAGAGCTAGCGCCTCTCCACCTTACTGCTGCCGCGTGCTCGACCATTCGCGTCCGGAGTAGCCTTTCAGTTTTTCCGACGAAGTTGTTCTGTCCGCAACTGTGCCAGATCTGCTAAAGGATTCCAGACCTTTCCTGCCGTGGCAGTGGCTGCCTCTGGCCTTTGTGCAACCCCGGATCCAAATGGAGTGAGAAGACGACTGACGGCTTCTTGATGTACGGAATAACTCGACAAAATTGGGGGCCAAGTAAATTTTGTCTCTGGTGTTGTTTGCCTATGCAGTGGTTGGCAAAATTGCTTGGACAGACATTAGTTATCAGTACCTATCGAAGGTATTGTAATTCAGCAGCCATGTCCTCCGTTTTACTGAGATGCGTTTCAACGTGCCAGTATATCGCCTTCACGCAGGTGCGTTTGTAACTGATTGGGTGTCATGAGACAGCAGACGGTTGACCGTCGGATGGTTGTCTACAGAGGTCACCAAATATATTTACTTCAGATATATGCATATACTTTTGCTACATCCTCCCTGTGCGGGTTCTTGGAATCGAGTTGTCGATTATTCTGTCCTCCATATATGCAGCATTTGTCTTTATTGTACATCATTTCGCCTATTGTACAGTAAGTGGCCTAACTCACGAAATGCCAATAGAAATTGCGAAATGCATTTTTATTTCGAAAATATTAACTAAGTAGGGTTGTAAAACCTATCTTCGGTCAGAATAATTCCATAATAGTTCAGTTACCACAGGACGCCGGCTTTCGAAAATACTTCTTTCCGGCTGCATCTAAAAACTTTAATATGTAAAAAACGACTACTGTTGTAGCATTCGCTTTTCTCATTTATTTTCCATGCCCTTAAAAAATTTTTTATCTTTCATGGAAAACATGGTACAAAATATTTATTCTTTTATAAAACTTTCCAATTCTTGAATAACTTTGAACCCTACCTGCCATTATACTTGCACTTAGGGTTCCCAGTCTACAAGCCGCATAATTTCCACGTGCGGGAAACCCTGCATTTCTCCACCGTATTAAAAGGCGAACATATGGAGTTCACAAAATTAAGCAGTGGATTTGAGCCATATTGTTTACTTTGCAAGACACATTCGTAAATGCAGAGACATGACGTTTTTTGAAGGGCCATTTCACGGTATAAAAAGTCTCACAATTGGAAACTTTTTAATGCCGAATTATACCCTTCCTTCGAGTGTAAAATTGAAGAAAGGCGTAATTTTCTACTGAATGAGCAAAAGAGTGTATATTTTTATGCATGTTTTCCATGAAATATAATTGAGTTTTAAGGACTTTGAAAATCAATGAAAAAATGCATGCTACATAAGTAGTCATTTTTTATAGAGTGTGGTCTTTGGATGCAGCCGGAAAGAAGTCTTTTCGAAAGCCGGCGCCCTGGGGTCCCTGAATTAGTATAGAAATATTCTGCACGGAGTTTGGTTTTACAACCCAAATTAACCAACCTTTTTGAAACGACAATGAATTTCATGAGTTAGTCCACCTACTGCACTATCCATATACTAATTATTTATGAGTTTTGTCAGGACTACAACTTCGAGGTCATGTGTAAATTACACTGAACCGCCTCAAAAGAAACAAAAATTACAGTAAATTATGCGTCAAATTACCAATGATTGTTCGTGACATAGACTGCTGCGGACTGTGGCCAGTATGTCGCACTTGCGATTTTCAGTCACATTCACCGTGAACGAAGGGCGTTTGTGCTAAAATTGTAGGATGTAACTTTCGCAACAAAGCGCATTTCCTTTGTTCTATCTCCTTCTCTATCTCTGTCTGTAAGCGTTGCACGTTCGAGATTTTTCCTTCAACGAACACTGCGTTCTGAGGGCTT
Source organism: Spirometra erinaceieuropaei (assembly GCA_902702965.1). Classification (NCBI taxonomy): domain Eukaryota; kingdom Metazoa; phylum Platyhelminthes; class Cestoda; order Diphyllobothriidea; family Diphyllobothriidae; genus Spirometra; species Spirometra erinaceieuropaei. The sequence goes on from CACRXP010000498.1 coordinate 355,149, forward strand.
GCCAAAGTAATTGTACTATTAGCTTTTGACTCGAATATGTCACTCGGATCATGCTAAAACTCTTGTGAGAGTCTGACACGCATGCTCATGTCTTTTCGGCTGTGGGGACCCCAGACTGGAATTTCAACACAAAACTTAACATCCATGAGCGATTCTAAAATCAGGAAGGATTTCTAAAATTATCTTTGTCTTTGACTGAACTTACACAATTTGACTAGAAGAGTAGCACAGTCCTCAACCAGGTCCCGAAAGTGTTTTTATAGTGTGCGATTACAACATACTTCTTGTTCAGGTATAGTTGATTCCCTGTGGTCCAGTTTTACCAAGTGTTTGTTTTCTTCAAGGGGGAAATTTAACGCTTTCAGAAGTCTCCACCTGCTCACAACTCAGGACACTTAAATGTGGGGACATGTGATTGTCACTATTTTAGAACTCCGAAGGCGCCTTCCTAATTGTATTATGGAGACGTCAAGGCCATCAATAATGTCGGATTCAAGATCAGTTAAAAAAGACTAACCACTTGAGTAGATAATTTAACCAATCACCTCACTTCGTCACCACTTCGACATTTTGCGAACTATTCAATGCACCAATTAGCAACAGTGAAAATCGATATGCCTCTTTGTGCGTGAAGGACATATTCAATGATGCCCGAAAAGGGGCAGTGATGGCCACACTTCGAGCAGGTGCGCCTGAAAACCCTGTTCAAAGAATGCCTTCATAGTCGTCAATGTAAACCTTCAGTTTACCTAAGAAGTTACCTTTCTTGACATTTTTTATGCACAAATCGTGATGTCTGTTGAGTTGGCTGTTCAAAGGCATCTTCTGCTGCATTAGGTTTTGCGAATAACAAGGCATTTAACTAACCAGTAAACATTCAAACATGATTGGCTGATAGCCTTTCAAGTGGCCTATTTCAACTGTAAACACAGAAGCAGCAAATAAGTCCTAAGCATTTGGCAAGAGAACTGGTCCCAATAGATAAGTGGATTCGGTAAGTGAGTGTAGATTGCTAGGCTCGCTATTTCAGTAAGTGATCGGTCTTGTAAAATGTTGACAAAAGTACTGAAAGGCTTTTTCAATTAGGAGAGATTGCTTAATATATGTGACTGTAACACTGACTATCTTTCAACGTAATCTCATGCTACCCCGGACGCGCCAAGAGGCTGACTTTCGAATGCATTTTTTTTCGGCAGCCTGTACAAATTCCGGAAAATTCAGAAATATTGTAAGCGAGTACACTTAAATTTATTATAAACAGAAAGTTTGTCCATGCAAAAAACGTGTGAATAAAACAGCACAAGCAGGATAACTTTCGAAAGAGTCAGTTAGCGGAGTTTACACACAAATATCCTTGATAAATAAGTGTCATGTCAATTGCAACGATCAGCAACGGCCTATAGTGTGAGTGTAGATCCCAACACAGTTATACGAGAATTAACTGCACTCCGTCTTTAAACGGGATATGCGGTTGAGTAAAACAAACAGGGCTTTGCTTGTTTTCGTTAACTAAGACGTTAAAGTGAAAAAAAATTTGGACAGGGTCGCATGCTGATAGACCAATCAGGGACTAATTAATTTAAATAAAAATGCCAAGCGCAATCGCAAAAACAACATATATGGCAGAGTAAAGGAGCATTTCCTCCATTAAATATCTCTCATTACTTCTGGTACTGGAGTACGATGAGTTTCAGATGGTCCTTGGAATAGGGGCAAATGCTTTAATATATTCAGAATTTTCTATCGATCGCCTGTAAATGGGAACTTTTGCTCCATATGCCTGTCAAAACTTCCAAAATAAGATACCTCTTGATAACCTTTACCGAACTGAGGAATTCTTGACAATTCTTCCCAACGCGCATTACCATTTGGGTGACATTTGTGGACTCGCCCAAAGATGAAACCTCCTTGCCGATAAAATAAACGTCTACAACGAAGTGGGACAATGAATAGGTCTCAGAATAACTGGAAATCTTTCTCGAATAAAAGGCCCTTCCTAAGGGTGCTTCCATCATATATTTTGCTGATGAATGCTCGCCTGCTTTAGCATCTTACTAAGGTTAAGACAAGAAGGATTTGAACTTTTGACAGTTCTCTTAATTTTCCTGGAAGAAAAATGATTATTTTTCCGTTGCAGATGCAAGAAATTTCTTTTCTACTTATTTTGGAGTTCTTTTTAATATACAGTTCTTGATCTATCTCATGAAATCTGTTAACGGAAACTGATAAGAGAATTTTTGGACGCCTTTCACGTTGAGCATTCTGTTTGCTTAGCTACTTCCGTCGATAAAATGTCCTTTTCTTCTACAGAAATTGTGTTTGCCTAATTACATAAAGTAAAATACTGTTAAATTGTAACGAAAATCGACGATAGATTATATTTGTACAATTTCCTATGCTAATACATATCCCAGACTCCGGTGATGCATTTGAGTGACTTTTTTATTGGAAGGATAGTAATTTACCCGCGAGAGTATTAATGAAGAGATTTGGCCGAACTTGAAAATTCATTTTATGTCCGATGTTAACCATGGTGATCAGCCTGCTAACACAAAGGTTATTTTAAAAAAACCAGAGATTTAATCAATTCCTAAATGTAAAAATTAGCAAATCCGTCCGATTTGGCAACCTATCCCCTACGCAGATAGGAATTCCTTCGTTGTAGTGGGCTGACATTTTTTTACCGTTTGGAAAATTCTACCTGATGTCACATAAATGACCACCAAAGAAAGATCATTTCCAGATTTAAACATACGAACCATTAATTTTCGTGTAGTTTAGCTTCTGTGCATACCTTATTCAGAAATAGAATGAGCAAAACATCAACAGTTTCAGCAAAATATCATTATTTATACGGTCGCTCTGCCGCGCATTCCTACTCGAAGAGCGGAGTCTAAAAGCAAGCAAAAACAGTGAAAATGGCTTTGATGTAAAGAGAAACGCATGTTCTTACGTTTACGGTAGAAAATATTAGTATTGTTTAGGGACGTGAAAGAAATGGCCAAAAATGTCAAATTTGTACTTGGTCTCACCGTGCAAAAATGCAAAGTACACAGAGATCCGTCAACGGAGTGCAGTGATAAAGCACTCCTTAAAGAGATAACTTATTAAAGAAAGCTGTTTTATTGATCAAAGGCATATTTGTTGCTGGCTTTCTTTGTGAACAGACATTTTTCTCGAAAATTAACTTTGATGTTTGAATGAGTCTGCACATGTGACCCAAACGACCATCCTTGTGAAGAGAAGCGTCCGAACACTCACTATTCGGTAAATGCCTTCAGCAATTATCTTATTTTAAAGTTCCAAACAGACATGTAATTCAGAACCTGCCTTTATGGAATATCGGGTTAAAACACTGAAAATCACGAAGTTGTCAACAACATTTCGTGGCCGATCTGAAACTCACCATAATCCAAAACGAACAAAAAGTGCAAATTAATTTAACGGAGGAAACGTTCTCTCTTTACACACAACATGGTATGTTTATGACTACGCCTGTCTGTTATTAGGCATCGATTGGCCTCATATCATGCCACCATATAAAAACGTTTGTTGCTATGACGCCTCCATCGGTGAAATCAAGCAAAATCGAGCTTCTTTTGTTGAACTCCATCTCATTTAACTCAGAAAAAGCAAGTATAACAGGAATCTCTGAAAAACTGTTTTGGAATCTACACTCAGAATGTAGGCAGTTGGTAAACCGTCATGTATGAACGATATGTACATGTTAAATTCCCTAACACACTGTTATTAGACGTTATTTTATGTCTATTTTCATATTTATTACGTTTTTTTATATGAAAATACATTCTGTTTAACCAAAAACTTAGTTTAAAAATTTAGAGACATTTCTGACTTTTTCGGCATTTAAAAATCGGCATTTCTAACCAACGCAAAACTGCCTTTAATATTTCTTAAATGTTTTTAATTCTTTTAAACGTTTATTTAATTTTCATAGAAATTGGACTCATGAAATGGTATTGGTTTGCGAGTGGTTGACAATCATTCGTAAATTTCGACACATTTCATGAGTTAGGTCACTAATTGTACTCTGCTCTTAACCAGGTGGGTTGGTTTTCTAGCTCTTTGACAATCTAAAGTCTTTGGTAGCAACTCAAAAGCGTCCCACTCCACTGGGAGAAGACGAATTTAGATACAAATGCTAAGGAGAGACTGTTTTAAATTCATTGTTTCGGTTAAGCGCTCGCATAAGGGTGTGGTTTGGAGTGGATGCATTAGCGAATATTAAATGCACTGCTATCACGTACCAGTGACTGTTTGACAACGACAGTGTAAACGTTAAACTTACGCGATCAGAACGTATGTGCTCTGGAGAGGTTATAAACCAACAAACCCTTCGAACACCTCCAGATTTACATTTCTGTTGTTGATCTCTCAAAAAATGTTCCTAATTACTTCGTAAGTCGTTTGCTCTAAAGCCTTCCATAATTTTATTCCGCAAATTTGTTAGTTTAAGGAAAGCAAGTAGACGAGTCCTCAGGCAGTTTCAAGCTGTCGGTACGCCTAAAAATCCATTCATCTGGATTCTTACCAGTACTTCCGGAGGCAATGGTTAAATTGATTGCATATAATGCCACAACCAATAAGGCACTCAGAAGAGAATGCTTTCCGTTGTTACAACGCAAGCGGTAGTGGCCTTTTCCCCCACTGAATGAACACACTTTGTGGGGATTAACACTGTAATCACCACGTGTGAATCAGTATGCGGTAATTTTAGTAGTATTGCTGTGTCAGGCCAAGAATTGCGCCTCTATTCTGAATAGGTCGCGTGTTTTGGCTGAGGTCCCATTTTGCAGTTATCCAGAGAGTGTATCTGTGAGACAAGGGATCAATGTGATTAAACAACTTGCCGAGTTATTCTGCCCAAATTCTTAATGACTTACAGTAGGTAGGCTAACTCACGAAACGTCAACCGGAACTCCGAAGTACGTTTTGTTTTGAAACGATTGATTAAGTAGGGTTGTAAAACAGATTATCTTGCAGCTTCACTTTATAATAATTCATTTCCCGCAGGGTGCCGGCTTTCGAGATAACTAGTTTCCAGCTTCATGCAAAAAGTCAATTCTATGAAAAATGAACACTTAAGTAGCATGCATCTTCTCAGTGAGTTTCGATGCCTTTTAAAATTTATTTAGATTTCATAGAAAACATGCATAAAAGTATTCACTGTTTTGCTTATTGGGTGGGAAATTGTGTCTTCTTTCAACTTTTCACTCAAACAAAGAAAATATTTCGGTTTTTTTAAAAACATTTTCAATTCCAGAATAATTTTGAACCTGATCTGCTTTACACTTTCATCCAGGGTTTTCAAACTACAGGCCGCGTATTTTCTGTGTACGAAAAACCATACATTTCTCTACGGTATTGAGAGAGGACTATATGGGGTCCGTAAATTGTAGCAATGCATTTGGCCATATTGTTAACTCTACAAGCCACATTCGTAATTGCAGAAATATGACGTTTTGGGAACTGCCATTTCACGGTATCAAATGAGCTCACGATTAGAAACTTTTTTAACATTGAACTACACAATTTCTTCGGGTATAAAATTGGAAGAAGGCACAATGTGTAACCAAATTAGCAGAAAAATGAGTATATGCATGGATGTTTTCTATGAAATATAAATGAATTTTTAAGGCGATCGAAAATCAATGAGAAAAATGCATGCTACTTAGTTAGTCATTTTTACAGAATATAGTTTTTGCATGATACGAAAACAAATTATTTCGACAGCTGCCATCCTGAATTAGCCAAATATTATAGAATGACACTGCAGGATGATCTGTTTTTGACACCCTACTTAATTAAGCATTTCGGAAGAAAACACATTTCGGAATTTTGGTTGGTCCGCCTACTGCACTTGTGGATAGTAGGCTGAGTAGAGTTAACCCCATCGAAGACAAGAAACCCAAAGCGGGCTACAAGAGTTGAGGAATAAAAGAGTAGGAGACCAAATGCAATAACCGATTCAACAGTCTTGTAGGACACACCATCACAAGTATTTGCAAATATGACTCTATAAATCTGCAAAACGTTCGGTTTGTTAAAGATATCCTGCTTGTACCTTGATTAATCTGATTTACGTGATGGAAGCTCAATTACTATGCGCGACAAGGTCCTTTTAGTAAAAATTTCGAGTTTTGATTGCTCCTATCTTATGAAATCAAAACACGTACAGACGCGCAAACTCGGTCTAGAATAGTTATTAGCACAGAAAACCGTCAAACTACAAGGCAGCATGGATACTCGTTGAAGTATTTGAAAATTTTGACTAGTAAAAATACTCATAGACACATAGAGTAGATGTGCTAACTCATGAAATGTCAACCAAAATTTCGAAATGCGTTCTCGTTTCGAAAAGATAAATTAAGTAGTGTTGTAAAACTAATCACGATGCAGCATAATTCTATTATGCTCCCGTTACGGCAGTGTGTCGGCTTTCGAAAGAACTTATTTTCGGCTGCATGCAAAATCCATACTCTGCAAAAAATGACTACTTAAGTAGCATGTAATTTTCTCATTGATATTTGATGCCCTTCAAAATTTAAATATATTTCATATAAAGCATGCATGAAATATTCATTCTTTTACTTATTCTGTAGAAAATCATGTCTTCCTCCAATTTTATACCCAAAAGAAGAGTATAATTCGGTTTTAAAAAGTTTCTAATTGTCAGATGTTTTAATACCTTTAAAAGGCCGTTCATGAAACGTCATGTATCTGCATTTACAATTGTGGCTTGTAAAGTTAACAATATTGCTCAAATCCGCTGCTTAATTTTCTGAACCTCATATAGTCTGCTCTTAGCACCGTAGAGAAATGCATGGTTTTCCGTACACGAAAAATATACAGCTTGTAGTTTTGAAACCCTGAATGCAAGTGTAACAGCAGGTCGAGTTCAAAATTATTCGGGAATTAGAAAAGTTCGTTTTTTTTAAAACGAATTATACTCTTGCTTTGAGTGTTAAATTGGAAGTACACGTGATTTGCTACCAAATAAGTAAAAGAATGAATATTTTATGCATGTTTTCCATAAAATATAATTGAATTTTCAAGGGCATCGAAAATCAATGAGAAAATCGCGTGCTACTTAAGTAGACATTTTTTGCGGAATATAGATCTTGCATGCAGCCGAAAATAAGTTCTTTCGAAAGCCGACACCCTGCCGTAACGGGAGCATAATAGAATTCTGCTGCATCATGATTAGTTTTACAACACTACTTAATTTATCTTTTCGAAACGAGAACGCATTTCGAAATTTTGGTTGACATTTCATGAGGTAGCATATCTACTGGAGAATAGAAAAAAAGAGAATTTCAGAAATAGAGTATGCGAATAAGAAAACTGGCTACATTTTAAATTTTCTTAATTAATCGGCTGACTTTCCATTGCCACGTTTTACGACTTATTCAAAGTACTGTATCTCGCTCTGAGGACATCAAGCCTGATGGAGGTGACTACCAACTATCATCCAATACCGCAACCGCATTTTTGATCGACTAGCGCCCTCGATCACCGAAATGGACTAGATTTGGCAGCGTCAAAAATGTCGAGGCATTAACTGATATGGTCACAAGAAACTCTCCTGGCTTCGGTTTTGTCACCTTTGCAGACAAGCTAGCTTTTGGAAGGACGTTCTGGTGACCTGTGGCTTCCTTATGGGCCGTCTCCTCAACGTCATGCCTGAAAACCCCAGTACTGCATCACACTCCTGGATATTCTGACCGTGAATATTACTCGGTTATCGACCAGCGCCCCATAGATTCAGCATTTATCCTCGTGGTTAAAATCTGCCTTAGTTTGTTTATACTTATAAGCATGTTTGTCCATTTCTTTGCATTTTCATAGCATTATTTTTTCTAAGCTTTTTTATGTACTAACGTATTTTTAGAAGTGGTAATTGCAATTATATTACCCAGAAAAGGGATTTGGGTATTTTTCCGTCAAGGGAATTAAAAATACCAAAAGCCATTCTGCGTTCCTGCGTTCCGTCCCGGAAATCTGGAGGAAAAACCACTTCTTTTTTGTTTGTCTTATAAAGAGCGCCTTTAGCTGATTTTTCAGACGATAATATCGTTTGGTAAGGGGTCCATTATCCGCAAAAAAATAATTTCAGTAATAAAAGGGCCACCGATGAAAACGCATGTCTTCAGGTTTTGACTGAAAATTTGAAAAATTATTCCTGACAAAGTCAAGTGTTTTCAAAACTTTTCCAAATCAGCTAAGTTATTTTTTTTCAAGCACACTATCGGTTAATAACGCGACAATATTTTACTTTTTTCCCGAAATAAATTTGAAAAGGCAAAAACGACGACCTATGCGAAGTTTAATGAGATCATGGCATTTCGTGATGTATTATTGAACTGCCAAGGGCGATTTCTTTTTAATAAGATGGGATAATCTGTTAAATTAGAGAGCGACACAGAGAGATGAAGAGTCTTCTTTATCCTAGTAATATGCAATGTTTGCACGCGGTTGAATAGGGGACCGTGAAATTTTATGGCGGTATTATATTTTGCATGCGTTGACGCCTTTGCTTTGCGCAAACATTTTCCATGCGATTTTTGAATATTTGTTGGAGTGCACTTAGATATCTACGCGTTCCTCTTCTTGACGGTCGTTGATTTCATTGGAAGTTGCTTGTTTCAAGAATACTCCAGCAAAATATACTTTGTGATTAAATATGAGTTGGAAAGTAAGCAAGCATTTTGCTAAAACATGCTTCTGATCGCTAAAGAAAATATGCTTTTTGTTATACGGCACCTAAGTAACTCGTAAATGTTACTGAAGAACGCATGACCGTTTACACTATTATTTTTACTATAAACTGCATGGTTGATATAATTTTTAAAAAAAATACGCACACAAACAAGTCAGCAATGACGTTTACTCGTTTTCACAAAACTCGTAGTCTGTGTGGATCGTGCTGCGGACTCTGGGAAACGCGCCAGTGAACTTGCTGTCATATGCCTTGACAAAGAGACATAATAACTTATAAATTATTCTCCGTAGTTTAATGTGTCAGGTATTCGATGTATTCACATTGTCTACTGCTATTTCTGTCATCGAAAAGGCTAAGCGTTACCACTGTCATGGACATACACATTAATAGACCACTAGGATGTATAAGTTCTTCTTAGCGCTCACAGTTGAGTACTGTGATCGGAGGGTTCTTCGACGGCTCAGCGGACCTTATTACGTCCATAGCACACGAAAAAGTCCAATTCTAATACAAAAGGCGTGCTAGCTCATGAAATTTTGACCTAGATTGTAAATGCGTTTTCATTTCGAAAAGATTACTTAAGTAGGGTTTTTATAATTAACCATCAAGCAGCGTGATTATATAATAATTCAGTTACCGTGAGATCTTGGGTTTTGAAAGAACTAATTTTCTGCGGAAATAAAACCGATACTTTGTAAAAAATGACTGCTTTAGGAGCATGGATTGTTCTCATTAATCATCGATACTTTTAAAAATTCAGTTATATTTCATGTGAAAATGCCTAAAATACTCACTCTTTCACGCATTCGGTAGTAAATTTGTCTTATTCCAATTTTCTACCTAAAGAAAGCGTGCAAGTCGGTTTTGAAAAGTTCAATACCGTGAAATGTCCCTCCAAAAACATCGTATCTCTGCATTTAGTAATGCGGCTTGGAACGTTTGCAATATGGCTGAAATTCACTGTCAAAATTTATGAAAACCTCCTCTTTATGTCGCAGAGAAATGTATAGTTTTCCGTACGCGGAAAATATACGGCTTGTAGTTTGGAAGCCCTGAATGCAAGTGTAAAGGCAGGTCGGGTAGGGTTTAAAAACTCAATTTTCCCATGGTTCAAGTATAAAATTGGAAGAAGACGTAAACTACTACCAAATGAGCAAAAGAATGGATATTTGCATGCATGTTATTCACGAAATATGACTAAATTTATAAGGGCATCGAAAATCAATGAGAAAAGTGCATGCTTCTTAGGTAGTCGTTATTGCAGAGTGTTCTTTTTGTTTGCAGCCGGATAGAAGTTCGCTCAAAAGCCGGTATTCTAGGGTAACTGAACTATTATTGAATTATGCTGCAGGATGTTCAGTTTTACAACACTACTTGATTAAAGTCCAAACATGAGTGATGCCTTTGGCATAAGACGTAAGTGGTTTGCAAGTGGTGCGTACGTATGAGGCAGTTTGACGGAAAATGTATGCAAATGCATTCACTCGGGAATGGGCGTGCACCGACCCATTGATTTCCCGAAGCAAACAAGCTTTTTATGGGCGAATGAGTCACGAATAGGCAATGACCTGTTAGGACGGCCTTGCCCAATCTATGATACCAGAAGATTAAGAACAGAGTCTAAGGGGCAGATTGATAGAGAACTGTCTAAGTTACGCAGAACTTCCCTTGATGCTCTTGAAAAGTCAGTCTGGCAAACACGTTTCTTCTGTACACCGCGACTATCAGTCGGTAGCAGTGGAATGCCAATTTTGTGAACTTAAAGAAGCTTATAACATTGGTTTCTGGGAAGCGAGGTTTTCGTGGGTGAGTACTGGGACCCGACGGACACAATTTGTCTGCGCATTTGTCGGCGGTGAGATAGACAAAACTAGCAGTGAACATTTCAAACAGAAAAGACGGACTTTCAACGAGCGTGAAGCCTTCATCATGCTTTTGTTTTTTTAAATACATCGAAGCACGGTGTTATATTTGTCCCATTTAAATGAATTTTGAAGGAGTTCATCAGACTTTCAATGAGCTTAAACGCCTTCCTCTTTTAATACTTAGAAGGAATTTGCATACTGCTGCATGCAAGGCTTTGAGAGAAAAAATGGGCTGTTCCATAAATCCTTGCGGTTTTAAATTATTCAGAATTATATTATGTTTCATTCTATTTAATGCAACCACTTTATATGTTACTTTGTCTCTCCAGCCAACTACTTTGAGAATTTGTTCGTAACTTTTAACCTGATTTGATTTTGGACTATTCACTGCTCAAATCTAATGATGTCAAGTCGATGATAATGGACACTTCCAACACCTTCTTTTATTCGATCTTAGAAGCCGAGTCAAAGCATTGGAGACTACCAAAAATATTTGTGCTGTTTACAAGGCAGATTATATTGCTGAAAAAACATCTCAACAATGGTTTTTGCTCTTGGTAAGGAGGCAATGTCTGCACGATGGACTTTGTATGGTCAGGACGGAAATCTGGCTCCGATTTGGATTGTGACATGGTTTTAATTAGTCAAACAGTTCAGGAATTCTGCGAAAATTCCCATGTTAGACTTCAAACGTCAAGTTGGCAAACACGCGTTTTCGGTTAATTCACTTTCAGGCTAATACAGTCCCATAGCAATTAAAAATATAGGAAGTTCACAGGGTCTGTAAGTGACTCAGGAGATATTGTCACATCGCTGCCACGCCATCCGCATGGAAAGGTCGGCGTGTTTTGAGCATTAGAGCAAGGGGAGTGGGGAAGTTGGAGGTAGACACATGCTCTGAGTGATGTTTGTGAGTCGGATACGCGGAGCACACATCATTGTCACCAGGGGGTTTAGGCAACGTGTAATCACCATCTGGAGTCGGCTTGGCCACGAAAGAGAGCCTTTGTTAAAGTCATGTGACACCACGACACTGCATTCGTTAGTCGTATAGCCAACTGCATCGACAGTACGACGAGACGCCTGGAAAAGAGAATACGCAAACACATACCGACCTGGCTTGGCAGAGGTAAAAAGAAATAGATTTTGTGTTCTGTTCGCGAACATCTGGTCAATATGAATAACCGATTCGATGTCAAATAAGCCTTTTAGGTTGTCTACTGACACCCGGAAGCTTCTCCGGGTGTCCGCTACGGCCGAGGCGGTGGCTATACGGCTGGCGAATCCAGTCCTATGTTGTCAGCAGACGATGACTCAGATGCTTTGTCTTCCGTGGCTAACATCGACCACCCTAGTGACATTGGTGTGTGCTCAGCGTACTCGACTCAGAAACATCACGCACAGCCTGTGTCAATCCACTCCTCCCCCAACCCCCTCTTGCTCCAATGATCATAAAACGCCGACCTTGTCACGCGACTGGTGAGACAGCGATGAGTGTTAATAGCCCCTGAGTCAGTTAGAAACCCTGTAAACTTATCATATTTTTAATTTCTATGTACCTCTATTATCCTGACGACGTGCCACCGAAAACACGTGGTTGTCAAATTGACACTTCAAGTGATGCAGAGCTGTTTCGAACTTGTTCACTCTTATTTACCAATCATAGCCCTGAGCACCAGCTTGGACTAGAAACACAAACGTGCACAATCACACATAACGCAGCTGGTCCACCGCTGGGGCCTACCACATGGGTCATGAGCACTTCACCGAACAAACGTTCATCAATGTCTCGCCACCTGTCATCCCCTGTCGTTGCAGATCGGGTGTTAATTCCATCAGGAATGGGCGCGCACCGATTTATTGGCTTCCCGAACCTGCGCCTTTTCGCTTTGCCGTAGGGTGAAATGTAGAGCCCTTGCAGGTAGTCACGCAGAGACTAGTGGCATATGCATGGAAAACTACGAGGAAGGACAAGGCGTCAACATCATGAATCGGTGTACCGTTTAACAGAATACTGCATACACTAGCAAAAATGAAGTTCTATTGTGTAAAGAAACATTATTTGTCGTCTCGGAAGGCAGTGACCACTGTCAGGAGAAGGGAGGGAGGAGACGGCGTCAACCATCTTCACAGGTTCGCTGTCCAAGTTATGTGTGCCAAGCAGAACACGCAAAACTCCGACCGTATGAATGCGGGCGTGTTGCAGTCCACCAGACTGTAATGCCGGTGAATCTGGTGCCCACCGCTTGCACCTTTAAGGGCCTCGAAGTGCAGCGAAAATATTCGTTTTTTAAAGGCAGAATGTGCTATTTTTTGACGTCAGCAAACTTCATTTTACACGCAATCTTCTGTGCTAGTACCTAAGCTAGACTATTTTTGTGATTCTTTTTATTGTATTGGCATTCGGTTTAAACGAAGAAATCCTGCCCAAAATAAGTTTACAGATTTTAAGATTGACGCTTTGTTCGTAAGACGTTGGCGAGGCCAGTTGTGAAGAATTTCAACTTTTTTGCCTTAAAAGGCAGTCTTTTGTTCTGTCAAACAGTGAGTTTCGTAAATGGAAAATATTTCAAGAACGATTGTAAAAGGTTGGTCATAAAGCACAATGTATGATGTTATTTGAGCTAATATTTATTGTACTAACAGAACTGGCATAGTATAAGTATTTTCAGAAAAATCCACATATGCATACAGTAGACGTGCTAACCCATGAAATATTGACCATAATTTTAAAACGCGTTTTAGACTCGAAAAGATTACTTAAATGGGGGTAATAATATTAATTGCGGTGTGACATAATCCTAGGACATTTCAGTTACTTCGGGATGGCGAATTTTGAAATAAATCCTTTCTGTCCACTTGTAGAAATCACATTATGTAAAGATGACTATTGAATTAGTATGGATTTTTCTTATTGATTTTTGATGCCCTTCCAAATTCAAATATAATTCATGGAGAAGATGCATAAAGATATTCATTCTTTTAGATATTCAGAAGAAACTTATGTCTTCTTTAATTTTTTTACTTGAATTAAGGGTATAATTTGGTCTTAAAAGTTTCCATTTATAAGATGTTTTAGGCCCATAAATCCACATTCAAAAATAACGTGCCTTTCCATTTATTAATGTTGTTTTTTTAAGTTTACTATTTGGCTCACATCCACTGTTAACTTTTATGTACCCCATGTGATCTCCACTATAAGAACATGCAAATGTATGATTTTATGTACACAAAAAAATACACAGTCTGTAGATTGGAAACCCTGAGTGTGACAATAACTGCAGTTCGGATTAAAAATTATTCAAAAATTGGAAAAGTTTTTTTAAGGGTAAGTTGATTCCACACTAACAACAGAGGTAATAGACAAAAGCTTGTAAACGCGTTTTTCGCCGATATTCTGCCGCTAAATGACAAGCTGAGAGGGATTTGACCAGTCAGTCTGTCCCCTATCATTCCCTGTCTGTCCCATTTAGAAATTGTTTTTTTTAAATATTCATGCAAAAAACTTCGGTCTGAGCATACAGACCTTAAATATACTGATCTTATCCAAGTTCACAGTTAATTTTTGAGACAATTAAGAAGAAAAAAATATACAGCTTGCAGTTCAAAAGCTCCAAATGCAAGTGTAAAGGCAGGTCGGGTTAAAAAAATTCTGGGATTGAAAAGTTTTGTTACGACTAATTTATACCTTCCTTTAAAATCGACACTAATAAGCGCGGAGGCGCAATTTTCTGCGAACAGGCATTTAATGGTTTTGAAAAATCTCATAATTAGAAACTTTTTAAAACTAAATCATACCTTTCTTTTAAGTATAAAATTTAAAGAAGGTGTAATCATTTTTCGAATGAGTAAACGAATGATAGTTTATAAGCCTGTTTTGCATGAAATATATATTCGAATTTATAAGAGCGTCAAAAATCAATGAAAAACACTAATACCTATTAAGTAGTCATTTTTCATGGAGTGTGATATTTGCAGGTAGCCGTAAGGAGTTTTATTTAAAAGCTGGCATTCTGAAGTAACAGAAATATCATGGGATTATGACGCAACGTAAATAATATTACAAATTCATTTTAGTAATCCTTTCGGGTCAAAAACGCATTTTAGAATTTGGATAAATACTTCATGGGTTAGCACATCTGCTTTGTATATAAATGTCCACTGCGATAAGTTTAAGTTAGCGTCATTTGGCCAAAATTTAAGCAACAATGATGTACGCTATTTGACTTAATAGCGGAATTACAACGGTTTCGCCTGCGTCGAAAGATTTATCAGTATCGGTAAGGGAAGTTCAAAAGCCGACAGAATAAGTCAGTCAGTCCTTACTTTGTCTTTAAAACCATAAAAGACGACAACGATCTTCAGCAGGAGAAGCCTTAGTAACTTATAAAATGTTTTTTTCTTGTTTTCCACAATCACGCTTTATTTTGACAATTATTTTACATCCGGACCGTCCAGAAACTTAATAATCAGACGAAAGCATCCACCATCCCCTATGGAAGCAGTTAACCTTTTATACTCTGTCCAATTTGTATTTCGAGATACCTTTATAGACAAGAGACTCCCGTATAAGAAATCATCAATCCCGAACTTCCTTTCAACTAAACTAAAATAGTTACAAAAACAGCTACGCGATCCCTCTATGAGTTATTTTTGCACACTTCGACGAATTAGGTAAATTCACGACCAGGTCACGAAAAAAGAAACACAAAAGACCAAAGCAGCAGAACATCGGGCACTAGAATCCCCCGAACGAACAGCTCAGATGTTTCAGAAACTAATGAGTAATTATCGACTGTCAGGACCACAAACTATTATTAATGAATAAGGGCAAGTTATAACCAATGATAACCAAAAAGCAAACTTATTGAACAGATACTTCTCAGCTAACTACACAGTCGAAGAGGGAACCATCACGCAAACGACCAAGATGACTGAACGCATCCTTAGTCAGATCCATTTTAGTGAAGAAACTGTTAAGGTAGCCATCAAACAAATGTCAAAAACCAAATCCTATGGGACAGACAAAATACCACCATGTATACTGAAGCATATGAAATATGCTCCAATACTCCCATCTAAGTAATTTACTCTACTCCAGTCAAATGCAATTCTTCCAGAAATGTGGAAATACTCGACCATTGCACCTATATTTAAAAGCGGCAACCGATCTCATACTCAAAACTATCGTGGTGTTCACCGAACACCGGCTATAGCTAAAATCCTAGAGAAAACAGTATACAACCAATTGCTAGACCATCTCATGAACTCCAACCTCATTTTCTCCTCTCAACATGCATTTTTACCCAAAAGTCATGTCAGTCCTGCCACCTTACTTTTTTGGAATTCGTTTCCAGTAACAGAGATGATGGAAACACAGTAGCTTCAATATACTTCGATCTAAGAAAGGCCTTTGACAATGTCCCCCATAAAAGACTACTGATAATGCTTAAAGTCATGAAATTAGGCCACCCCTTCTCGATTTTCTTAAGTCTTATCTTCAAAACCGATACCAGGTGGTACTAATTTAAAACGTAGTCTCAGAACCATCCCCTATTACCTGTGGAATGCTTTAAGGCAATATTCTAGGCCTCCTTCAATTTCTTATATATATTCACTACTTATCGTCCATATCTGTCTCAGATAAGACGTTTTTGTATGCG
The DNA here is from genome assembly GCA_902702965.1 of Spirometra erinaceieuropaei. Taxonomy (NCBI): domain Eukaryota; kingdom Metazoa; phylum Platyhelminthes; class Cestoda; order Diphyllobothriidea; family Diphyllobothriidae; genus Spirometra; species Spirometra erinaceieuropaei. The sequence goes on from CACRXP010000498.1 coordinate 371,420, forward strand.
GAAGACCTTAAAATTGCATATGCATATAACGAAAATACAGTAGTTAATATTCATAGAACAATTGAAACTGATCTCAGAAAACTCAGCGAATGGAGTAGTCAGTGGCAGATGCCCTTTTCACCCGAAAAATGCCATCTCCTGATATTTGGCCCACATAAACTTCCCCCCATAATATTCGAGGATAATGAAATAACAGAGACCCAATCTGTAAAAGATTTAGGTCTAAGCTATACAAGTACCCTTGATTTATCTCCCCACGTCCAACAATTATCACCAAAAGCCACTCGCCTGTGTGGATTCATATGCAAAAATTTCACCTTAAATGCACTAAGAATACAACTTTTCAAAATGTATGTTTTACCTCTCCTAGATTATTGTTCAAGTTTCTTCGGCATAATGCCCTCAGGCGGCCGAAAGAAACTAGAAGGCATTCAGAGACGTTTTACTAGATCTTTGTCTAGAAGTGATGGCATCAAGGGTTCATACTTAGAACTATATCATAAATACGGTCTTCGACCCCTCTGGGTCAGAAGACTTCAAAATGGTCTAAACTTCCTATTCAAGGTCATCCAGAAACCAAGATATTTTCAAAATGAATTAACTTATCAACCAAAACGCCCCTAGAAACACCAGAAATAACGAGGATATAAAAAGGATTCCTAAATTCACAAAGTCCCGACGGTAAAATTTCTACTCTATAATATATGCGACTATCTGGAATTCTCTTCCAATTTCTATCCGGAAAAGTCGAACCCTAATCGAGTTTAAAATAAAAACTGAGAAATTCCTTTCAAATAACAATATACATTTATTTTTGAATAAGATAGGACATTTTTCCAGTCAATTCTTTGACATAGAATTTGGTCCAAAAGGGTTCTGATGATGCTATCCGCTTGAATAATACCGGAACATAGCACTAAAAATAATCAAATTTATAAAAGATAACATCGTTGATAAACATAGAACAGATAGTTATATTCTTTCTTTCCCCCCTTTCTGATTTTTATCAGTTATGTCACCTGACACTAAATATCCCTTATAAAGTTAATAAAAATATACCCTTCGATAAAACCCTGCATATAAAACGTGCGTATGTCTATATTAAAGCCATATTAAACATATATAGTACTATATTAGGTCATAGTTAACAGCCAACCAGTCTACTCCTGTAATTTTACATTAACAAGAACAGTATGATACATGATTCAATAGTATTTTGTCAGTTTTGATTGTGACTTACCATTGAATGCTTCTTACACCTGATATATATTCATCTTTTCCAGCTCTTAGTCCAGAAAACGATGGTAAGCCTCCTGAAAAACACGTAGGAACTGTGCGACAACCCCCTTACAGTTGTCCAGATAGACTGACAACCAGCAACTAGAGCACACCGAAATTTACCCAACAGGAAAATAATTTCAAGGTCAGGCCGATACCGAAGTTCTTCATTTGCCATGAAGGATATATCATTCATGCCCATAACAACTACCAAACTGCAAACTTCAATTTTTATATTGTGCATATCGTTATTTTTTAAAACTTTTGTTATTAATTTCCCTTAGAACGGAGGTTTTTTAACTTAAAACAAACTCTCAATTTGCGCTCTTTTGGCTAAACAGACACCCAAAACAAATGAAGTCAAAGTGCAGTTGAACTTGATGAGTTTGTTTTGCGTTTTTTTCCTGAGTTCAGAGGAGACTGAAATTGTCCGAGGGGTGCTACAATAAACCTATTCTATATTTAAGGTATTTCATAACACAAACCACAGTTTATAATCAACCTCATGAAATATTGACTGATGATCTGTAATGCGTTTTCAACTACGAAGTATAACTAGTCATACTTTGTAATGTCGACTACCATGCAAAATAATCCCAGAGTATTTTAGACACACCAGAAAGTTGGCGCTTTTGAATGCACTTTTTTCGGCCGACTGCTAGGACAGCCGTCAACAAAAATGACTTCTTAGTTAATGCGAATTTTCGCATTGGCTTTGGTATCCCTTAAAATTGCAAATATTGCTTTAAGAAAACCCCAAAAATATTCTTTCATGTACTCGAATGGTAAAAAACCACTTCTTTCTTCGATTTAATGCGCGAGAAAAGAGCTTCTCTCAGTTTTGGTCAAGTTTCGAATCATGAGATCTTTAGGACCGTGCAGCGTCCATTTTAATGGCATCATATCTGTCCGTTTATCAATAATTCTCAAGGTATGTACTACTAGATCCATATTGGGTACGACATTTTATGAGTCCTATGGGGTATCATCTTTATAACAAAGAGGAATGTAGGATTTTCTCTACGTGGAATATGCAAAGCATACAGAACAAAAACCATAGATCAGATCGGAGTCAAAATTACTCGAGAATTGAACAACAATCTTGAAACCGAAATATGCTCTGCCCTTGCGTATGCATTTTGAAGAAGAAGCGGAAGAATAGATGATTTTCCATCAAATGAGTAGAATAAAGAATATTTTTGTGCGTGTTTTCGTATAACTTAAGTTGGAGATTTTGCGTGCACCGTATCACACTGCACTTTCTAAAGTCGGTCAAAAAGATGCGCAATCAAAAGCCGGTCTCATGGGGTATCTGAAAACTTTTGTGTTTATTACAACGCCGCTTAAGTAATACTTTCTGATTAACAGTGCGTTATAGCACTTCGATCAACATGCCGTTAGACAGGTCAATAGCTGTACCGAGCCCACCGTTCCAGGCAGTCTATTGAGAGCAACGAAACTCTCAGTATAGTCGTCGTAAAAGTGTACAATTGCATCTTTTAAATTTTCAAAGAGGTTTTCTTTAAAAAAAGTAGATGTGCAGAGCTGTTGACGTTTCAACCTGTCCTGAAATTAACATTCGGCAAAGTTGTTGATCTTCTAAAAGGAATATATTACTCAAGTGAGTTTACATTGCGGTGAAAACATGTGAGGCTGAATAGAATTGAACACGCGGGCGGCAGTCAGTCGTGCGAGGGAAAAGGAGAATGAGAGAGCGGGCGTGGGAAGGGGATTATTTCATTTTTGTGCGAACGGTCACTAAAAGTTCTAATGCAATAAGTGACATTCAGAAGTTCAAAAGCAGCAGTGGAAGGCTGGCCACGGAGTTTTGGAAGACGAAAAGTGCGATGCCTTTAGCACTTTTTCTTTGAGACCTTTGAGTAGATTAAGGAGGCATGAGGCCAGAGGACCAGAGGAATAATAAATTAAGGATGAATTGGCATATACTTTTTAGAAAACACTGTAGATACATAATAATGCTCATAAATTAGTTGCAGCTTAGTCGCAAATGGTTAAGTCGGGCTGTTCTTCAGCAGTGAAAAAATTAGATGCAGACAGTGCCTTGGTTGCCGTTGGACCGATCAATTACCAAGAGACGCTGTGAAGTTAAATGCGGTTCTCTGCTAGATTTTTTAACCTGCACAGTTTTGAGATCAAATCTGTGTTACCCAGTGCAGTGAAAAGTTGATTTGCGGGTGCACATCAGTCAAGTTTAAAACGCATATGAGCCCTTCAAACTACGCGATAATTCTGCCAGTCTCTTAATTGATCTTGTGGGCTGTCGCGTCTGCTTCTGACTGAAATAGGATCCCGCTGCAAACTTGGCACACGGTGAGGAGGCATGTGACACATTACCAGGCCTTGGTCTTTCGCAGAGTCTTATCTTCAAAATGCACTTATATTTGACAAGTGAAACGATAAAAGTATGTTCAAAACATGGATATAAAAAAATCGCCATTGCACAAAAACTAATGGGTCTAAATGGAAACGCACGTGATTTGATAATGTTTTGCTGTCTACAAACTTCCCTTGTATTTTGTTCTGCTTCAACAACATCTCTAATTTTAATTCCAGTGAAACTCGGCGGAAGGATAAGTCCTCTAACTGCACTACTTTTTGACACGAGGGATGGATATAATTGACAGATGAATTCATTTACAACGCAAAGTATGAAAAAAAGGAACATTTTTAATGAATCCGCCTGTTTTTCGTAAGTTGGGCGCCCTCCAAGACGTCAACATGTCTGGCCGACAAGTGCTGGAGTGCGGCTGGGAACCACTGAAGCCAACTGTTTTGTGTATTTTCACCTCGAATGGCTTGTTTCTGCAGAAGCACGAATTACTTACTTGTTTGCCCTCTGGGCTCAGAATGTTTTCTAAACTTAAACAGGACTGCCAGTTCGGTAATTGCCCCTCGCAGGACAGAAATCTTAGACATTCAGCAGGTTGATCCTTGGCCTTGTAAACATAAACTGTGCATTTATTGGAAGCTTACTTGTAACGACTGAGACTGCCGGTGGCCCAAGACGAACCATCCAAGGAAAAACGCCTACCTGCCTGA
>CACRXP010000498.1:380477-394654 GCA_902702965.1 Spirometra erinaceieuropaei
GGTAGAAATCGCGAAGAAGGAGACACAATCGCTGGAACAAGAGCTTTATTAGCCTGGCGTTTCGAATTCTCACTCGAATCCATCATCAGAGACAGAGTCAAATAAGGGTGGTAAATTGTCCAGATGTTGCAGTGTTTATAGGATGTAGTTGCTAGGCCGCTATCGCAATTGACGGCTCCCGACTGAATCATGGCATCACGGCTCGACTGTCTATGGCATTCAAGACTTTAGTTTTAAAATCACTCGGTGGGGTGTCAAGCAAAACGAATTTAAGTGGCTCAGTTAAGTTCAGTTTATTTTAGGAGAATGTGGATGTTGCACCTGTGAACTCTACATTTGTTACAGGCAGAAAAGTTGGATACAAAAATATCAACAGCGACAAAAGGACTTGTACAGTTGAACAAATTATTCCAAGCGTTAGAAACACTGTCACTTGTAAGTACGTTGTACATTAGTTGGTTTGGGCTTATCTGTGCCATAGATAAGGTAGTACGATCTCAGTTATCTGCAGGCGCCAAAGTAAATTAATTTTGGTAATAATAAAAATGGAAACAACGAACGTTGCTGAAATATAGGCAGTAACATAATAACAGTAACGTACTGTTAGTCCGGAGGAAGAAGACGCTGTCGGATAATAATAGTGTATTTTAGGGTAATAGGCAATGCCTTTGATGTCCTGTTGTGAGAGTCGTCGTTTATCAAAGATCAAACGATCCAGCTGCCTTTTGAATGCAGCGATTGTATCAGATGTTACTATTTCACTTGGGATTGAGTTCCACGGTCGAACAACACGCTGGCTGAAGGAAAACTTCCGATTGTCAAGGCGTGTACGCTCCCGCTCGACTTTGTACGGGTGACCGCGCAGGTGACTCGTGGTCGTGAATTCAAAGAAGTCGTCAGTTTTGAGCGAACATTCATGCACGTGGATAATGCGGAATGTCCATAACAGGTCACACCTCATTCGTCTGTAGGACAGGGGGAACAAATTTAACTGGATCAGTCTTTCTGGGTATGACGGAGTCCTGAGACCGTCCACCAGTTTTGTGGCCCGTCGTTGCACCTGCTCTATGGCATCATTGTCTTTCTTCATCCAGGGCATCCATGATGGCATTCCGTATTCAAAGTGCGGTCTGACGAACGTGCCGAATATCTGTGAGAAGAGTTCTGGAGGAAAGATTTTGAAGGCACGCCTAATCCATTGCATAATGCTGGTTGCCTTTTGGACGACTCTTTTGCAGTGCTGAGAGGGCAGCAAGTTTGAGCATGTCCAGACACCTAGGTGTTTGTGCGTGTCCACTTCTTTTAGTGAAACCCCATTTATGGTATACTGATGTTTTGGGAAGCGCCTAGACTCCACTTGCTGGACCACGCAGCCAACTTATTAACATCTTCCTGTAGCTTCTGCGCGTATTCAACGCAGCTGATTGTTTTCCAGATCTTTATATCATCTGCAAACATGATGCCATCGCATTCAAGGTCTGCAGGACAGTCATTTATATAGATTAACGATTCTTTTGACTAGTGGGCTGAACTTGCTCCAATAGTCATTAACTGTTCCCTGCAATGTGGTTGTCCACGCTATTGCTGAGACTTGCGTTCGCATGCTAGTTGTCATGTGGCATTATGGTGTAATGTGGTCTTTTGATCCAACTTTTGCGTAAAATCCTCAACGTCTATGGACATAGTAACATTTGCGGGCGGAACATTCTAAGCTTCATTTGGTCTGTTGGGAGAGCAGGACTTTACTATGTCCAGCCTGGCTCCAGCAACACGTAGTTTGTGTGGATGGAAACTTCATGTTCATAATTAAGGACATACCGACACGCTTGCCTCGCAATCGTAACAGCAGCAATCTACAGATAAATTAACAATAAAATGTACCTGACACCCTGAGTGATCCCAGTACTATTGAATCGCATGTGAAAATCCATGGATAACAATATGCTTTACAAAACAATTATGACAAGTTAGGGCTCACTCTGTCATCGCTATGCGAGTATGTGTAAGTATGAAACTTAAGGAAGACACGATTTGATATAAAATGATTGCAGGGACGAATATTCCTATCCATGTTTTCTGCAAAATACATTTAAGTTTACAGTGACATCAAAATTCGACAAAAAATATCTACTACTTGAGTGTCATTTTACCAAGTGCTGTGATCGCAGCAGCATTCTGGCGTGTCTGAAATATTACGCCATAGTGCAGCAAGATAATCAATATTACACCACCATTTAGGTAATCCTTCCTCATCAAACGCCAATTTTAGAAGTTTAGTCAATATTCCATCAGGTCGATCATTGAATACTGATGGTAACATCGCGGCAACCGAGAACGCGCTAAACGGTTATTTAGTTTACACTTACGCGGCATTAAGACACTAAACAAAATCATCTCTCCAGTTTTCAGCCCCGTCATACAAAAGCACAAAAGACCTCTCGGAACCTGTTATTTAGGTCATGGGAGCTGGTTATGAACATCCCTCCGTTGTCTTATGACTCCGTCGTAGGTAGTTTGCCATTAAAATTTTTAAAAACAAAATGTTTCTCCTTTGTCGAGCTTAGAATATAAGTATGAGGTAATTCTCTATCAAACGACTGAAAGAAAACATATTTTTGTTCGTGGTTTCTATAAAATATATTTAAATTTGCAAGACCATCGAAAATCAATGTGAAAAATGCGTGCTACTTAAGTAGTCATTTTTCACCGAGTTCGGTTTCTATAGGAGATAAAAAGCAGGGCATTCAAAAGCTGACATTTTTCCAAGTCCGAAATATTATAGGATTGTGCTACAAGATAATCAATATTACAACCGCGCCTAATTAATCCTTCTAAATCGAAAACGCATTTCAGAATTTCACTGTAACTTCGTTAACGAGAAAAAAGAACGTCCACAATTAAATTCCGCAGCGAATATGCTCCAGTTGAACTAATAAAATTTCTTACTTTGTCGGCCCTTAAAAATGCCTCTTAATTAGGTATTTGAATTTTATCAAGGTTAATTCAGGGCAACAATTGGGGGCGTTTGATCGGATTATTCACTTACCTGAAATACTGTGATGATGTTTCTACTGTAAATAAGGATACTCGCTGTCCTTCAGTTTAGTTCAATTGCACCCTTGAATTCCACGTTTTTAACGAGGGAGGTAAGTATGTCACAAAGTTGGATACGAAGGTATCAAACTGCCACAGAAGAATTATCGAAACTGTACAGAATAACAAATTATTTCGAGCGGGTAGAAACACTGGCAGGACTAAGTACGTTGTACAAAAGTCAGTCTATGCTACAGGAGGAGTAGCACAATTTCAATTATCTGCAGGCGTCCAAGTGAAGGGCAGTATCCACGTGCATGGTAGAAAAACAAAACCGAAAAACAAACGTTACTGAAATATGGGCAGTAACATACGAGGAGAGCAAACTGTTCCCTAGGAGGGTTAAGACGGGTGACATGTAGTGGCGTACTGACTGAAGGTCTGAAAACGTCTCTTACGCCATTATCAGCAAACTATGGCCTCCGCAGGCGGGTAAGCGCTGACAGTTCTCCGAAACCTGGTTCTCTGTCGGTAGATGCGCTTGCGCCCCCGCCGGGGTATACAGATGGTGTGCATGGCTGCCCAGTCATCGTCGTCCTTCTGAACCGTCATGGTGTTGCCGTTGATCAAAAACCTGGTCGTTTGTTGTGTGGACCAAGGCTGTGGGATAGAGCGTAAAGGTGCGGGCTCGACCGTGCCATCCACCTCCGCCCTTCCCAGCCTCTGGTCTTATCGACTCTGTCTTGACACCGGATGCCGGTGTAGGAGATGGGAGAGTGCGGTAGATGCTGTGCAAGGTTACTATCACTATAAACTAACTCACACACAATTCACCGTCCCTGCTCCATCTTGCTGCGGGGAGCAGGGTAGACATCGTCGGGAACGACGGTTAACCTGTCGGTATACCGACGCAGCTTTCGCTTAAAAACTCAGACTTTGTCACACGGATTTGCAAATCGAACTTTTCAAAATCTAAAATTTCTGGCCTTGCAAAAGTTGCCCACTTCCTTGAACCCAACCAATCTGACCATTATGGAGATTAAAACAACTTTTTAAGTGTGGCAGGCTTTCTTGTAAAAAAACTTACGAGCTTGTATTACTCTCTTCTCACTGGAAAACTCGCGTGAAGCTGCAAACTTAGTTTATTAGCCTAGTAAACAGCCGGAATAAATGTAATTTAGATTTCCGCTCAGGTCAGTGAAATCTTGACCGATAAATTGTTTATAAACATCCAATGCATGCAATAGTACATTTTTTGGAAAGGATTTGGCGAACAAATTAAACTGTCTACCACTCCAGATGACCCAAATTAGTCGCCTCAATTAACATCACCACATTTTAGATGTTAGGTCGCATATACTGTCTTTCATTATTGCTTTGTCGTTGCAAACTCCAGCACTGGGGAATCACCGGTGTTCTTGAGACTGCATATTGATGGTTTGAAGCCTGAAATCACCGAGCAAGCATTGAGGGACCATTTTTCGCAGTATGGAGACGTTGTCGATATAGATATGCCCAAAAATCCGTCAACAGACCAACATTGCGGAAATGCTAATATAACCCTGCGATCCAAATTGGACGCGGATGACATTCTTCATGGGGATCACAATATCGGTGGAGTGCGTTTTAACGTTTGGGAGCGTGCGGAAGACGGTGGAACGTACAGTAGTGAAACAGGGTAAGTCTCCATGAGGATAACTTGCCTGCTTGCATTAATGACATTTGAATCTGCTCCTAGTTTTTGTTTAAATAGCATCTGTTCTGTGTTGATCATCCTTGACCTCGAAAGTTCTTCAAAGTGTCTTCAAAAATGTGATCGTTGGCACATTTGGCGTAAGGAACTGCAATATCCTCTCCCCAGAAAGCATAGCGACGTTCTGAAAGCTCGACTTGAAATTTGGCTGTTTTTGAATCAGAAAGACTTCCTACCTCTTTCTCTCTTTCTACAATTTATGTCAAATCGGTGGGATGACATTGTGGACAGACAATTCCCTGCTTCTCGCGAGTTTGAAAAGATCAGGTGTAAGGTAAAAAAAACAAACTGTCAGATGTGCTGTGCCACCCGCAGATGGGCCTCTCTCTTTCCGATTCATAATATAGAATAAAAGGAAAATTCGGAAAAGAACAACACACAATACTTCCTGATCTTCACACTACCGAAGTTCCAAAGTTGTGCCAAGGAGGTGCCATTGTGTGTCGATGGATGGGCATATGTTTCGTGACATTTATGTTATTGTCTGCGAAAATATGCGTGTTTAGGCTGAGCGCTGTGTGAAAGGACAATCGCCGCAGCCATACGGTCACTGCAGGCTCGCCGATGCGTCAGCGGCGGCGACAGAACGTTAGACTATGTCCCTTCAACGCACACATTATCGACAATTACTGCAAAAGACGAGGTGACTATACGCAACACTGTCGAGGTTGATCGGAGCAGGCCTAACCACAGTCACGTGGAGAGGGCGCGGGTGAGCAAATATCCCAGTGGCAGTGAGCCAATTTGCCGAGCCGTCTTCACACCAACGTCCGACACGGATGACGAATTCACGGCAATTAACGACTCGGACGCGGACTGACATGCCACCATCGCACCACTTACGACCCCAGCGGTGATTGCGGGAGCTGTTAATTACAGTGCGCATATGGTCCCAGGGCAGCCACGTGCCATAAATACTGCATACCTTGTGTCCCCATTACCCTTGTCTACGACTGTCATGCAAAAGATGCCAACCTCATGGGCAGTCTGTCACTTGAGTCATGGTTCCCGGCCGATAGTATATTATCAAACGTAGTGATTCCTCCTCTTTATATTCTCTGTTAAAACTCGGCCTGTGCAGCGTGATTAACCATTCGCGGGGATGTGAACGAGGCCTGTTTTTCGAGAATCATCAAAATTCAAGAAATTGCAATAATTGGTAAATTGGGTGTGGACTGAGAACCAATGATCGTAACGATTACGATCGTCGAAAATGCCGAATAAATTAGGACCAGGCTCGAAATGATTATAATTATTTGATATTTCGGGTCTGTCCCTATGAAGGCATGTCCCGGACGTTCGCATTCATGTCCTGTGCTCAATAATTTATGAAAATGCTACCGTGGTGCATACATATATAACATAGCAGAGGGGAAAAACAATGAGTAGTGGTAGATTGGCAGACTGTTGTTTCGGGCTCATTCTGCCCTCATTCGGCCAGTCATAACCTTGACCACAAGCTGGGACAAGACCCACAAGCGTGCGCTCGTACACGGCACAGATGGTTCACAGACGGTATCCAGCAGATGGGCGATGGGTACTTTACCGGAGTTAAGTTCTTCAGTGTCTCGCCACTTGTCATTCACTATCGGTAGAACCCGCCTGTTGACCGGCAGCGCCCTGTACGAGCGCATGCTAGTGTTTCTGGTCCCAGCTGGTAGTTCGCGTTATGACTGGCGTTGGACTCATTATCAGCAGGTCGCGGATTCGGGTATTTGGGAACGAAAACCTCGCGGTTTGGTATGGCCGGCTGATAAGTTAAAAAATGGTCATCGCAGTCTCTCTTGTCCTATTCTGTACTGCTAGTCTGCTTATGATATTAGTCGCTGGGCGGTTGTAAGAGGGACTCGACAGTGCGTCTTAAGGTACAACGGCACGCGTTTTTACCATAACGCGTTCCGTAAACACATCTCAGGCTGATTATTCCCTGGAGTTCATATACTAGAAATCGCATAGAGAACGCTGGGGGTCCCACTGAAGAGCCGAACTCCTCACAGCTGTGTCACGCAGCGGCAGAATATCGGCGAAACACGTATCTGGGCTTTAAGCAAGTATCTATGTCGGGAGTACGGTATAATACCTATACCATAAGGATATATATATGCAGAGGAAAGAAAAAGCTCACCGATCTCACTACAACTGGCTGATGATGGATATAAATCGAAAACACCGACTCTTCTCTCCCTCGTCTTTTTCGACAGTATCCTCATGCATTTACATATAAAGGCATGGGGATTTGAGGTCCAGATATTCAGAATGCAAGGGAGATGTGAAAACGAGTTCATGAACCAAAACTGACGTTGCGAGTACTTCCTTGTTTCAATCATCAAATTGGCGCGGCGCCAGGAGGTAATTATGCTGTCCTGGTCCCAAATGAAAGCGAAATTACGCACTGAAAGTATATTAAGTCGAAAGGTTATGCTGACATTCTTAGTGAGGAAAGTATCCGAGGCGGAAATGGAAAAGGCAACCTGATATATGATAAATCTGCCGCGAGATTAGAGGAAGCTTAGATTCCCCGCAAAGGACCAGGATTACAGGATGCGCGGAGCAGCAATACCCCAAACCTGACGGTAAACTTTACCGTAATCTCAGAAGTAAACCCTATCCTTAACGTTATTATATACCTAGCGATAATCGTAAACTTAACTCAAAACCTAAAACAAACCATGGCCCTAACCTTGCCTGACCCAAATCCTAACCCTAACCTTAACTGCAACCCAAACCTTAACCATAACCTCTACCCAAACCTTAACATTGAAAGTAAATCTAAACCGCAATCTAAACCCAAACTCTAACCCGAATCCTTAGACTTAAACCCTAAACCTAAGCTCAATTCGCAGCCTGACATTAACCTGAATCCCCAAGCTAACCCTGCCGCTAAGCCGAAAAATCAGGTTGCCTTTTTACGTCTTGGCTTTGGCTACTTTCGCGCTAACGATTTCAGCATCCTCCTTCGGCTTACGTGAATTCAAGAACCCACATTGCGCCTACACTGGGGACAAGGACAGCGTAACAAACCCCTAAATAAATTTAATCGTCTACTGTATGATAATTAATGTCAGCTTGATCTCTTCTATGTTCCGTGAATATTCTCATGTTACACATAGAAAGTCAATTGGCGTAACCGATCCCTACCAGCGCCAGCTACCTTTCCTGATGGCTTTGATTTATTCAGCCTCGCCACCTGCCACCATGTTCGATGCCCGACGTTTGGCCATCTGTTAGCTTTTGACTAGCTTTGCCCCTCTTCGATGTTGACCACCGGCGGGTCTCTTTTGCAGTCGTCGTAATTGTTGCCCGGTTCTCGTCAGCGGCGGACTGATTAGTCGTTGCTCCTCGTGTGACCTGAGTTCGGCCTCGTTGGCAGTGTCCCCCCGCAGGTCGCGTGACCGCCGACCAACATTCTCCTATTTAGTGGGGGCATCTGCCGTCGGCCAGGCGGGACGTTGCTCGACTGTTTTATTGGCCTTATCCGGACTGACTCGAGCTCTGTGCGTAGCTCCTAGTAGGCTGGATACAGGTTCATGACTCGGCCAACCATTCCACTTGTGGAGTAAATTTCGAGGATCAGCCTGTCCACCTTATCATTGGCTCGACCGATCACACTCATTTTCGCAATGGAGAAACATCTAATCTGCAGTTATATGTTGTTATATTCCCAAGGAAGCTTATCCTTCCGGTTGATTGCAAGCTTGTTCCCACGCGATATTTTGCCAAGGCGTTTTTCAGCTTCCCTAGCATACCTCGCATCACAGACTTGGCATGGTATGCTGCAGGGCAAGGGTATGATTAGTGCTTGGGGTTACTTACTCCGGGAAGGAGTTGACGAAAAGAGGAAAAAAGGGCCGGAATCTAAGAACAGGAAGGAAAAGTCCAGCTTTTCTCCATCCGATCGTTGAATGTGGGGCTTCTTGGGACACTTCCGAATGAACTGACTTTTCGTATTCGCACTTGAGCCTATCATAAGAGACAGTCGCAGTCAGTGAAAAGGACCACCACGCCACTTCGCTGATGGAAGCAAAAGTTTCCGAAACATCAGTTAGACTATATTTCGGTCCATGAACTCGTGTCCACTTCTTCTCCTTCGTATTCTTCGGTGGATGATGAACACGATGTAGGTGCATGTACTTTCTGCCGTAATTGTCTATATATTTATCAGTAGTTCGCACACCGGAAACCATCATGCGACATGCTGGGGGCGCTCAATAAAGAGTCGAACCCCCTGGCAACTGCTTCGCTCATCAGGAGTAACCTCGGAAAATCACCTGTATAGGTTTTTAGCTAAAACCTGTGTTGAGAGTACGTAAACCATTTGTCGTCTTTAAGCTATGCTACTTGTAGTATTGCTAGCAAGTAGGGTGCGGATTACGCAGCCACTCTGCATATTTTTGGGTGACTTGTTCATTAGGATTTAGGGCTGAGTCCAAAATGTCGTTCCCAAAGTATATTAACAAAAGTTACGCCGTCAATAATTTCTTGACATTTTAACCTGATTTATACATATATATGCATATTTACTTAAATAAACGCTTCTTTATTTAGGGGGTCCGACACGCATGCTACAGAGGATTCGAGCTCGTCTTGCACGATCTGTTAAACAGGGTATGTTCCCTAGTCACTAAACTACAGATAGCTTGTCCCAACTATACTTATATTATCCCGTGTATATTTTTTTTCCGGCTAATCTAGCATTTCGTAAATCATAATTAGTCAAGGAGCGCAGTCTGCCAAGGGTTGTGCTCCAATATCATCCAAATTAATTCGAAGCTTACGCCGGTATGCGTTCTGTCCTTACGCGTATTTTGAATCCCTGACTGTATGCTTGCCAGGGACAGATAGTCTGTTTAAGAATTAATACCCGAAGGCATTCCAGTAGTTGAGTTCATAACATTTGCTGACTTCTGACCAGAAACTGCATACTCCAACTGCTGAAAATTAATAAACATCCTCGTCACAGATATTCTATATCTTCAGGTTTGCAGTACCAGTTAAATGACCCACGTCATGATGGAATGCACCGTAACCTAAGTCGTTACGCATGATATCACTCGCGGTTTGTTTGACTCGTGAATGTCCCCGGTACATGGGGGTCCATAGGTAGAAGAGGTTATAATGGTAGGGGTGCTCACCGATCGTTCTTACGGAACTCACTCGTTCTGTTGTGTCTTTCAGGCTTTCTCTTAAGCTCAACTAGCAGCCGCTTAGCGGCGCATGATATAGGCAGTATGTCATTATCGACAAAGACAAGGGAGACTGGAATGACCATTTCTGGCTTATTAGCCGTCGTCAGCCAGTCATACCCAACACCGAAGTGTGAACACCCGAGGCTCGAACTCGGGCTGGCGACGGCTAATTAGTCAGAAGTGACGATTTCAGTCTTCCTTGTCTTTTTCGGTAATAGCATACTGCCTAGAAGAGGTTATTCCTGGACAAAGTTCGTCAAGCAGTTACTCAGACTGTCTAGGTCGAACACCCTAGAACGCATGCATTAAAAAGCCGGCTAAGACGCGACTGTCCGACCATCATGATCGACAATGTCCACCGAGTTCTCCACTACAGGGTAAGAGCAAGGACGGTGACCTGCGCGTGATGGTGGACATTCATTGCATCTACTTTATTCGTTCCTCCCTCATCTAAAATTCCAAGTAGAAAATAGGGCCTTTAGCTACATGGCTGCTGCACTTGGAAACCCTTGTTGTTGACTTGATGTTGCGCTGTTTATGTTAAATAGTTTTAGACATTTTTTCCTTCATTTCAAAAACCTCCCACAGCTTTACTTGTGTGGTGTGGCAAGCCACAGTTCACGAAGGAAGTACTTTGCACTTTAAGTTGACGTGACGGTGGCTAGGATGATGATGGTCATGTCGTTGTTGGGCTGGTGTTTATCAGGCGGAGAAAGAGTCTTGTGTTAATGTTAATGATGTTGAAGGCACTATTTTTTACTTATAGTCTGTAGGATGAGGGGTGTAGCCATCCGACTCATGGTAATGTATTGATGAAAATTGATGACGAGGACAATGAAGCTGATGATGATAATAGCTCGGTTCATACAGACGGCGACAGAACCAGAAACCTTGGTCGTGTCTCCCTCTACGCCAGTAGAGGGGGGGAGGGGAATTACATATGGATTTGACCGTTTCCGTGCCTATACGGTTCCAATATTATTGTTCGGGGTACTCTTGAAGCCAAAACTGTACACATGGGTCGTAGACATTTTAGAGCTTGATATGTATTGTTCTGCACCCCAAATGGCGCGCTCTTCAAGCAGGCTGTCTCTCACTAGAATGAAAGTCCCACATTATGGCCAGTTGATTGTCTCTCACACTTTTGCAAGGAGGCAGCAAATGCAGTGAAAACAGGGCGGGACCGGCTCGGCTACGGCGGATTTAGTAAGGTCCTATTCACATACCGAGGGACAGTGACTCACACGTGAGTTGGTGTAAAGAGATGGCGGACTTGCACTGCGTCTAACGCACTCTCTCCTACCTCACCTGGACCCAAATGTCAATACCGAGTCAAAAATACCAGAAGCTGGAGAGGGCACAAGTGGTTGGCACGGCAGAGACCCGCACCTAGGCGTACCACCACAGTCGCTGGCCTTTGTCTTGCGGGCGCATCCTCGCTTACACCTGCCGCACTCCAGTGCGTCGACTGCGTGGTCCGTTTCAGAGGAAAATGCCTGACAAGCAAAAACCTGCAACTGACACATCTTATTTCGGGCTTTGTGGCACCCACCTACCTGGGGGTGGTCTGAAATAAATTCACCAGCCTCCTGCTTGTGTATGCGACAGTCCGGTTATGCTATAGGTAGCCGTGGTGTCTGGCCCGCAAACCACAGCATTAAGATCATAATAGTTGGGATCGAGGTTTTCTGTGAAACGGTGATTTCCCATACTGGTCAGCACATGCGAGTGCTGCCCTATGCTTGAGTCAACACTGTCCCGATTTAAGCGGCTGAACGACTCATAAGGACAGATATGCGGTCCAATCACTGATCAGTTAATTAGTGCAGTCAAAAAATGACTTGCTTTACGATACCGTGGTCGGCTTCTCCCTCAATAAACCCTTCAGCGATTGGTCAAGTCATCGCTCATTCAAATCGTGCCGAAAAACTGGTCTTTTTGCAGAATTTCTCTGAAACCTTTTAATTAATTCTTTCCAGGTTTCTACAGACCGCGTCGGTTAATTGGACACAAGTTTCGGATATTTTATCTCATTTTGCCCCGATCGTCTCCCCAACCGCTGCCTCCATGTAATAGATACTGCTTTTCTGATTCAGAAAAGACATTTAATTATAAGATGTAAAAGTAAAGAATTTTGTTTTGAAATGGGAAAGTTGTGATGGCAACTCTTATATAACTTTTGTTCCTGCATTCTTTCGAGCTCTTCCAAGTCCATTAGACGTACAACATGGAAAAGATCACGTTCGGAAGATAAAAAATAGCATTCCTAAGGGCGGCTGCATTGAAAATCGTCTTAAATCTGGTAGTTTAGGTGATTCCAATTATGATATTTTATAAGACCGTTAAATGCCCATTCGTACAGCAGTTATAAAACATGCAACCTGGTCCGCATCCATTGCACAATTTTATGAGTGCTATACAAATTCTTTCCAAAAGCATACAGAAACGCCTGTTTTTCCCTTGACGGAATGCATACTGCATGTAGTTCGGAAACTCTGGATGCAGTAGTAACGGCTGGTGGACCAAAATCTTATTTGAAAACTTAAAGGTAGGTAGAAAATCTGGATAAAACGCAATATGCAAATAAATGAGCACAAGAAAGAACGTGTTTGTGCACATTTCCATAAAATATATCTGAAATCATAAGGGCATCGAAAATTAATGAGTAAAAAATCATACCACATATATGGTTATTTTATTTAAAATGAATTTTGGGCAGACGTTGGAAAAGAGGCTCATTCAAAGGCTAATATCCTGGTGTTGCTGAAACATATCAGGATTATGCTGTATGGTAATGAATATTACAGTCCTACTTACGTGATCTTTTCAAATCGAAAAGATCTTTCAGAATTGCGGTTAACGTTTCCCGAGACAGCACATTTATGGTTTTTCGTTTGGTGTTTTCGGGACTCCAGGTTGGCGCCGCTGATGCGCACAATGATTACCCGAAAGAGGTATTGCCCTTACGGTTAGTAAGGTCTCATTTCAAACGTCCATGGTTGACCATAAATTGGCGTCCCCTGCTTCATTGTTGTAGATAGGAAGGAAGTGTGTATCAACGTTTTTGCCAGTAGCTTAAAGGGAAGGGCAAAGTGCACTGGTTCTTCAAATGTCTTTTTTGAAAGGTTGTCAGTTGAATGTTTCGCTCTTAATAAGCGTCATTTAGAGGCTCTTCTAAACTTTTGTGGGATGCTGACGCAATTTCCTATGGAAAATTTATATTTTTTCTCTAAATAAGTCGATGTTTTTCAAACCCGTAACAAGATTCCAGGGGCTGCCTGTTCTCATGGTGAATCGTTGAGTCTGAAGAGTTTTCTCCGAGAACGTTCTGAGACGAAATAGATTGTTTACCTCCTTTAATGGCGTTCAGCTTAGTTGACGGTCCGTATTTGGTGCTTCTAGTAGCGAACACAAAGGCGAGAGGCGGCCAGGTCAGTTGGACACCGGCCTAAATGGCTATACAAATCCAGCCTCATCTTAAAGACCTCGACGGAAGCAGACATAACGAAACCCAGAGGCAGGGTATTCCAAGTTTCGAACACTCTGTTAGAGAAGAAGAACTTTTGTGTCTCCAGTCTAACCCTGGTCACACGTAGTTTGAGTGAATGACCTCTCTGGTTCGTGGTTGCTGCTAACCGAAAGAAGTCCCCCGGTACAAGGCTGCAGTCCTGACCGTGCATGATACGAAATGTTTGTGTCAGTTGCGAGAGTAATGTGTGCTGTACAAAAGGACTGGGGAACAATTCGGTATAAGCTGGCAGCCGTACGAGACGCACGACCCGTTCCGCCTGTGCCATGGCCCAAGTGACGTTAGGGAATCCATCACAGCGTCGTGAGAGAGGGCACGCCTGAGTCAGCCTTAATGAGAAGTTACGCAGAGGGAAATTACCGACAAAGACATGGGTCCCTTTACCATTGCATATTCTCGATTGCAACCGACAGGACAACGGGCCCATGGCCCAATGGTTAGAGGCGTTGGATCTCCAGCTAACAGGTCGCGAGTTCGAGCCTCGGATGTTCCACACTTCGGGGTTTGGAATGGCTGGCTGACGACGGCTACTAAGCGAGAAATGGCCATTCCAGTTTCCTTTGTCTTTGTCTGTAATACCATTCAGCCTGTATCATGTGCCGCTGTGCGGCTGCTGGTTGGACTCGAGGGAACCCCATATGGTTTCCTCCTAATTCCTGGAGAACTGCATGATTTT
>CACRXP010000498.1:396344-410300 GCA_902702965.1 Spirometra erinaceieuropaei
CAGTCCGGAGCATGCGGAGGATGACTTTGGAGCATGCGGTGTAGGAGCACATGGTCAGGAATGTTTTGAAAATGGACCTGAAGACCAAGTCATGGATTAGGACCACGAATCACCCCATTAGTGCGGCTGTGGAAGAGAAGAGACTGAAAAGAAGTAAGAGAGTCCTAAGCTTCCTCAAGAAAGCACCACGCACGATGCTGTAATCCGACGGAGAACTCTTCATGGCTGTTCTGGTGTCCAAAATTCGCATAAGCTTCATGAAGGTCACCGAGGTACCGGAGAATGATAGGTACAAGTTTCAGACCAATCATCCTGCGTCTGTGATGGTTTTTGGCCTGATTGCCTTAGGCGGCAAAGTCATATTCCCTGCGTTTACGAAGACCGGAGTCAAAGTGAACACGGACGTGTATCTGGATGTCCTTTAGAAATATGTTAAACTGCAGATGGAAATGTGAACCTCCAGCTAGATGGTGCGTCTCCACATACATCAACGAACACACAAAAGTGATTGGAAGAACATACATTAGGTGAGCTAACTCATGAAATGTCAACCGAAATTTCCAAACACTTCTTTGTTTCGAAACGATTAATTAAGTAGGGTTGTAAATCTGATCATCATCAGAATAATTCACCCATAATTCAGTTATTTCAGGATGTCGGCTTTGGAACAAGCTTCTTTCCGTCTGCATGTAAAATCAATGCCCTGAAAAAAATGACTACTTATGTATCATGCATTTTTCTAACTGATTTATGATGCCCTTAAATATTCAATTATGACGGCGAAATTTCGAGTTCCAGGTGTATACATATTTGAAGAAGAAGAAGAATCGAGCACCGGAACAATTCGTTTATTATCCTGAGCTTTCAGACTCGTACAGGAGTCTATCGTCAGAGGTAGTGGCAGAAACAGGACAAGCGGCAGTTATAAGGCACGTAGACCCAATCATCGACCGACGTCGCACGACTAGAGGTGACTACGAAGGGCTCTGTACGCCGGCGCCAGATCGATAAATCGATTGACCGAGTTCTCATCCGAGGCCCAGGCTTCAATCAATTCTCGGCCTGTTTTGTTTCCGGCGTGGGCAACTATTTTGGTGGCTGCGAAGTCAAACCCGTGACCCATTTCGTAGGTGTGGGCGGCCACTTGTGACAATGCGTCGCCTCGCCTCACAGCCAGCTTATGTTCATGTATGCGCGATCCGAGCATGCGTCCAGTCTGTCCTGTGTAATTACAAGGACAATTTTGACACGGAATGCGATACACTACTCCAGATTGCTCTTCGGGTTTTTAACCGGTCTTTGATCTTCATGACCCTGTTGCGCATGGTGGCTTTGGGGCGGTGTGCGATTCCAACCCCTAGCTCCGCAGCAATGCGCTCGGTCGCTTCTGAAACACCCTTGATGTATGGCAGAGAATGCCATATCGTCGGTGGCGTTGATGTTTGAGTTCTCTGGTGGCGACCGCGTAGGCAGCGACTTATAAATGCCCTCGGATAGCCATTTTGCACAAACTGGTCGCAGAGATAACGGGCCTCACGCGCTCTATCTTCCAGTTTGCTGCAATGAGTTTGGATCCGTTTGAAGAGTGTCTTCACACAGCTTCGTTTGTGAGCCACCGGATGGTTGCTGTGAAAACTGAGAAACTGAAACGACGGTTTATAGGAAGGCAACGAAAACCACACAGCTTCTCAGTTTTCACAGCAACCATCCGGTGGTGTCAATTACACGGCGACAGTTGAAGCTTCCTTGTACGAAGTGCGATTATTGCTCAATTGTCTGCGGTCAAGCCGTTTTGGGCCACCTTGTACGGCAAAATTATTACTTGTAGCATATGAGCCCGGCGCCACCGAGTGCCTAATGCCCTGTGCAGACAAAGTTTCCTTTTAGGGTAAGGTGATACCATATTAGCAGCACAGGTAGGGGCCAAAAGTCCATACACGCGTGTTTCGCCGATGTTCTGCAGCTGCATGGGGAAACCGCTCCTCATTCTTTGTAAATCGACCATGCGAAAGACAGTGTTACCCGGCTCCAGCGCACAAAACACAAAGATGTGACGTCTATTAGACTGTCTACGCAGTGACCGGCGTCATTCATTGCAAGCATAGGTTCAAAACTGCCCTAATTTTTAGTAAAAGCAGCTGGCATTTGAAGTAATAACAGACAGCTAATGTTTCTGTCTCATCTCTTTAATCTTAGGGTCAAAATGTCGACTGACTGGCGTGGGGAATGCGACTTTTTTAATCAGGCGGCCATTCTCAGTCAGAGGGTGATATAGGAGCTGTCTAGCAGTCCTGACCGCGCACAATTCGGAATTTTGGTATCAATCCTCATCTGGGCTTTCCGTAAACCGACGGAGAACATTAAGACTGGAAAATCGTGTTTCGTAGGGCTGTGACCCTTGTTCACAAGTATAGCTAGATGGTGACGGCTAGTTAGCCAGAATCAGTCATTATAGTCCACAGTCTTCTTTTTCAAAATCATATGGGCTTATATAATTGATATTGCCTGCATCGCGACCTTGAAACATCGTGCGTCTGGCTTAAATCTCCTTTAACTAAGGTTCCAGGATATTTTAGTAAAGTTGCGATTTTCCACGAGAAACTGTCGTGAGGGAGCCTTTCTTCACGCTTTGCTGACATTATACAGTAGGTGGGCTAAATCATGAAATGTCAACAGAAATTCCTATATGCGTTGTCGTTTCGAAAAGATTAATTAAGTAGGGTTGTAAAACTTATCATTATGCAGCATAGTTCTTTAATAATTCAGTTACCATAGGATGTCGAATTTCGGTGGAACTTCTTTCCGGCTGCATGCAAAAACCTTACTCTGTGAAAAACGACTACTTAGGTAGCAAGCATTTTTCTCGTGAATCTCGATGGCCTCAGAAAAGTTATCACGTTTCATTAAAAGCATGTATAAAAATATAAATTTTTACTCAATTGGTAATAAATCACGTTTTTGTCCAATTTTGTAATCGAAGGAAAGGTATAATTCGGTTTTTAAAAACTTTTCCAATTTCCGAATAATTTTGAACTCGACCTGCAGTTGCACATGCATTCAGGGTTCCCAAACTACAAGCCGTATATTTTCCGAGTACGGAAAACAAGACATTTCTCTACGGCATTAAGGGAAGAGCATATGGGTTTCATACAACTGAGCAGTGGATTTGAGCCGCATTTTTAACTTTAATAAAAAGAGATACATGACGTTTTATGGACGATCATTTCTTTGTATTAAAAAGCCTCACAATTAAAACTTCCTTTAAACCAAAGTATACCTCTCTTTTGAGTATAAAATTGGTAGGGGAAGTGATTTTCTACTGAATGAGTAAAATAACGAATATATTTATACATGATTTCCATGAAGTATAGTTGGACTTTTAGGGGCATCCAAAATCAATGTGAAAAATGCATGCTAGTCTAGTAGTCATTTCTACAGTGTGTAATTTTTGCACGCAGCCGGAAAGAGGTTCGACTGAAAGCTGTCATACTGAGGTAACCGAATAATTATAGGTTTATCCTTTATGATGACTGGTTTTGCAACCCTACTGAATTAATATTTTCGAAACGAAAACGCATTTCGGAATTTCTGTTGCGATTTCTTGAGTTAGTCCACTGACTGTATGTACCACCCCACATTTGTTGAGATTGAATTCCATGCTCCAGATCTAACTGCATGCCTGCAGCCTTTCAATGTTCTGCATCAATATCTGGGAATCGCCCTCATCTTTTATCTCATATAGGATCACCAGGAAAAGCGCTATGCTTAATTGCATCTCCGGTACTAGGTCATTTGCATGGTGAAGGGCAGAAGAACTCATTCTTATCGGACTCCATTTTTAAAAAGCACTCATTCGTGAACCGCAGCCACCCGCAGTAACGGTTTTTCTACTGCCAGTCGATGGATGCTAAATCAAGTTTAGGAAGCCTTCTTACGTCTGACGTCCTTTGGATGAGGGTTTCGTGTAGAACATAGTCAACCGCCTTTCTAAGGTCACAGTAAGTGACTTCAGTTGCATGCCCTTCATCTATTGCCTTTGATCGGCGTTCTGGCGATGTAAGGAGGTTTGTAAGATAGGGTCTCGTCCCGTAGAAATCATGCTGCGCTGAGCTGGTTTGACAGAGGAACTTACCGAAATTGAAAATAATTTTTTAATATATCCTAGCCAGTAGTTCACTGCAGATGCATGTCAGACTGACTGGGCAGTAGTTGGTGGGATATAGCCGTGACCCTCTCTTATCGACGCGCACGATATTTGCCTACATTTAAATGACTCACTGTCAAATTCATCCTCGGTTACGTTGGAGTGAGCCGGAAACTTGATGAGAAGTGTTGAAAATTTGTCTTACAGTGAAATATATGCTACTAGATAATTGTAATCTGCCGAGAGCGTTGTCTAAGATAAATACGCTGATGCGGTGAGACCACCATCTTCCTCTGTAGTCAACCTGTCTGACCGACAGAATAACCCCGCTGAGACAGTTTGATCGTCGTTGCCGACGATGTCCACCGTGTGCTCCTCCGAAAGGTGAAGTAGACACGTTGACACCCCGCTGAACTTCACACAACACTGACCTGGGTCATCGAACAGACTGCATGTCTCACGAATGAAGGCGAAATTTCGAGTTTCAGGTGTATACATATTTGAAGAAGAAGAAGAGTCGAGCACCGGAACAATTCGTTTATTATCCTGAGCTATCAGACTCGGCGTACAGAGCCCTTCGTAGTCACCTCCAGTCGTGCGACGTCGGTCGATGATTGGGTCCACGTGCCTTATAACTGCCGCTTGTCCTGTTTCTGCCACTACCTCTGACGATGGACTCCTGTACGAGTGTGAAAGCTCAGGATAATAAACGAATTGTTCCGGTGCTCGACTCTTCTTTTTATTCAAAGACTGCATGTCTGACACGCATGACCCATCCGGTCAAACGATGTGCTAAATTTCAACAAGACTAATGGGTGTATGAAGTGTTGGGACATGAAGAAGGGGGTTTATTAGTAAATTCTTACTTGTAGAGTCGTTTGGAATGTGCATATTTTAATCATTTAGGTGTACCCCCGCATCCAAATTCATTTTTCGCACATCATATGCTCTGAGCTACCCAAAGGTTGGCTCAACCAAATACCCATGATATTAGTGATGTTTCGGATGAATGGTACTCAGGCGGGATGAACAATTTATTGCACTCTATTCTGTTTTGCGAACTTTTTCTTCAGCAACCTATATAATCCAATTCCTGTTAGTTTCATCGTCTGCTCCAAAACTGACACCGGATATAAAAGACATAAAATGCTATTTTTCGGTCAGGCGGTAAATTGCATTGTCCCCTGTATCCTGAACGCATGTTTTTTTTACTCCGATGTCAGTAAATGCGATATCAGACGATGTTAGATTTGATGTAGTGAGATCCCTTTCGTTCAAATGAAACCAATACCCTTTTGGTAAAGATACATTATGGAAATGAAATTTAAATTTCCCAGCTTGTTAATAAGGTCCCTGAGTTTGTGTTTGTAGTTCTTCCACATTGTCTCTGAGCAGGACGACCGGTTTTTGTGACGTCTTCTTTCACTCGCTGTCCATAAGCAGGTACATCCAACAATTTACGGTGCTGACCCTGAAAACGGCGGTGACAAACAATCAACGATATGTTTTATGGATTGGTAACTAATAGATGACGGAAAAATACCTATATCAGTTGTAAACAAACACCAGTTTTTCGGCCGTCGTAGCTGACGATGTCGACAGTGGACTCCAAAGCAAAGTGAAGCAGACACAGTGACCTGCGCCCGAATTATTTTAAAGTGAGTGCAAACTTGCGCTGCATCGGCGCACTCTCTCCTCCTCCCACACCTTTAGCCGGCGTCATGACATAATCAGGAAGACCGGAGGCGGCGGAGGGCGCCGGTGGATGGCACGGTCGTGTGCACACCTTCGCGCTCCACTCCACATTCCCTGATCCATACACCAAGTGATTTGGATTTTAACCAACGACCGGCTGGCATGGTCGGAGCCGCACATGGACCTGTCGTCACACCTGACTCGGATTCCACAGAGTGATAGTGCCATAAATGCCAAATTAAGAAGGGACCATTCCGCATTAACACACATGAAAGTGCTAGGTCCAAGTTATCCTCTAAGTTGACAACCTTCCAAGCTACGACTTTTAGTGCTGAATAGCCGATCTTATTCTTCCTTTCCATTTCTAGGCCCCAGTCACTGCCCCAGCAGGTCAGTGGACTGGTGCGTGGAAAGGGCTGACATAGGCTGCGCGCGCCACACGTACAACCCGGCCTCCCAAACACGAGCATCAGGATTTTACACAACGTGGGTTGAGCGGCGTACATCTCACATGCTTGAGAGTGCCGTAGATCACATTAGGAAGGAGCCGCTTCACTCTGGCCGTTAACAAATACACATATATCACGCAATTGATTTAGAAACCAACTGATCTGTCAAAGCACAGGATCTATGTCTAGCCTCTTTCAGATTGTTGCCGGAGGGGGAACATCATTACGACCACTACGAATAAAACACCCAGAACAGGCAGCAATGTAGTTGAATCTACAGGCAAGAAGCAGCTGATAATCCACTACAAGTGTCAATTGCTGAAACTCGAGAAATGGTTTTACTTTAAATCTTGCGCGTGTCCCTCACCGTTCAGTGACCCTGCTAGAATATGCTTAATGTGGAGCAGGGTAGGATTGTCAGTCAGACAATGTCAATCATTTCATCAACATGCGTAGCAGCCTAAGTGGGTGTTATTGTCTGCAGGACTGAAGGGCATCACACTTTGCACCTTATAGTGCCTTCTGTCCGGGGTGTCCACCCATCTACGACAACATGGGATTTGTGAGAGCATCTTGCCAGCATTCATGCATGCTGGTCTTACAGGTCTTTGGCAGGACCAGTCTATTACTCTGCACCTTGAAATGTTTCCCGTCGTTTTTTTTCAACGCTTTGCAATGATACGACTTTGATAAAGTAGACCATGTTTTTGAAATTCACCTGGCAAACATTCCTGAGTTCCGGCGTTGCTCGAGATGCTGTTTTATCCCCCCTGTTAAAAATCACAGCACTTGCGAAATATGAGAAGATGAGCCTGAAGAACAAGTAGGTTAGAATTTGAATGGTCGCTTATAGTTTAGCGTAACAATGCTGAAAACCGGTTGAGATAAAAGTCTGTTACGTTCCTTTTTTACCTAGAGGCATAAAATTCCAAATAAATAAACCCCGCACACCCGTTTTATTCAAACACTCTATCAAAATCCTGTCTAACTTGGCGTAGACACCATGGTCATAATAGCTACTTACAAAGTTACCAGTGTGATGGAGTGCTTAATCTTCAAATTTAGGGTTAAGTAGGGGGTTATCCTTTCATTAGACCACTCCAACCGAACTCCGCCGGCAGACAAAAGTCATTACACAGACTCAAGTGGAGCGAACGTCGCTACAGCGGAACATAATTACAATGTAGGCAACGCGCGCCTATTCAGTAAACGTATACAACTATCTCATTTGAAGTTTAATGGAGTTTGGATGTGTGGTTGTAGTTCGAAAAGATTGCTTAAGTAGCATTTCCGTAATTTCATGATATCCCAGACTCTCCAGGACACGAACTGTCTAATAAATTCCATATTGACTGCCTACGTAAATCATATTTCATAAGGAATGACTGGCTATGTGGTATGAATTTTTCCCATTAAATTCCGATGCCCTTTTGCATTCAAATATGCGTGTTTCGTCAGCATTCTCTGAATGAGGGACAGAGATGTAGAGGTCCGGCTTATCCGCAGTCTCTGGCATGCGGTGGTTAGGTAAATATTTATCGGGTCATTCGGGTCAGCCCCGAAATTTCAACGATTATTTTAGTTGAAGAGCATAAGAAAATGTACGATAAACACGTAGTGCCCATTCCCATGCCTGCAGTAGAATGCGGGCTTGTAAACTTCTACTATGCGCAACAATCCATTTTACCGTGGGTATATACGTACACAAGGACAGTTTTCTCATGTGTTTTTCAAGACAAAAAAGCTTTACCAGATGATTTATTCAATTTTTTAATTTCCTCATAATTGTTCTAGTAGAATGTACAAAACGGAAGGCGCCAATTTACATCCTGTTCAAGCATAAATCTATGAGCTCGAATGATCGCCCTAAATGTCAGTCGGCTTTGTTTCTCAAAGGCATTATCCGAATTATCTGAGTATATCCTTTCAAAAACGCGTGGAAATACATAAATCATGCGGACAACATCAGTGCCATTTATTTCATTATCGTCATGACTCATCTGAAAGCGAGCGTAGCCGACAATGTTTTTGAACGTGAAATCGACCGACGACGAAATCATTTCAGTGTTTTTTTCCTTGTAACGTAAATGTACCTGAAAGTTAACCGAACGGACATAAGTAACCTAACGGATATAAACACG
Organism: Spirometra erinaceieuropaei; assembly: GCA_902702965.1. Taxonomy (NCBI): domain Eukaryota; kingdom Metazoa; phylum Platyhelminthes; class Cestoda; order Diphyllobothriidea; family Diphyllobothriidae; genus Spirometra; species Spirometra erinaceieuropaei. The sequence continues at coordinate 404,774 of CACRXP010000498.1, forward strand.
TTCTGTGCTAATTTCAGGGCATATCCAGACACATGGGTGAGTGAACAGACAAATAAACCGAAAGGTGAAATTTTATATACACATTGAATAGTTGTATAAGTCCCGCTTTTTGGACTGACATGAATAGTATCCTTTAATTTATATAATAGACTTATATTGGCCATGCTAATAAACAAGGCGTTAAACTAATGCAAATTTCGTTTTAAGGGTGAACTTAACCGGTTGTTACAATACTGGTGAATGCAACTACGTGCGTCAGATGATTTTGTATATACGGAGCTAGTGACGTTAGGGTTGGCAAGCATAAGGTAAATAGTATAAGATCGGTAGGATTGAGTTCGTCTACATTAAATTACGTTTTAAAAAGCCAAAGTCCATATTGCCAAATAGTTTAGCATACACTATTAAAAAGAGCAAATTTTATCTTCGGAAATGTGACGTTGCAATGGACGTTGTAGTTGCTGGGTGAACCTGACGAGTACGTTTGGCACCCGAGAGTACGTCCTTTCTTGATGAATACGAGATGAGATTTCTCTTTTCCGAATCTAGTGTAGTAGGTAGGCAGTTCAAGCGTAGTCAGCTTGCTTAGCAGAAAATGAAAAGTGTTGGAAAATTGCGTTTTTGAACGGTATTCGTTGCAGCTTAAATTTTGCCGCCTTTGCGAACGCCCCACTGCTGCAAGTAAAGCAAAAAAGAAGATGTATACATATTTCAAAGTAATTCGAACAACTCAATTGGCCTATAAATGCAGTAAGTAAGTAATCCAGAGAATGTCTCACAAATGTTTCAGTTCTAAGCAATGATTGCCAATAACGGGCAAGGTAGCTGTTATATATTCAGAAGCCTTTTATTCAAAGGGCATGATAAAAGACGATTACATTCACAGAATCTTTCTAAACAACAATTGTAGAATGTGCAGCGAGCGTCGTGTGAGATTAAATTTAAGAAGACTAAATGAAGGGTGTACGTTTTTTTCCGATAAAATCTCTTCAGGCCATTAAATTTGTTTGCGAATTGGATCAAGTAAAACATGCCATGGATACGGGAAGTCGATTAAAGTTGGTCTACTTGTTAAGTCCGTGGACGGTATGGATATTGGTGATCCACTAAAAAATCAGAGACATTCTTACCCTCTGAATGACGACCTGAGCTATGTCTTAAAATGGTCGTTGGAAAACGGTCTCCTACTAAATAACCAGAAATCCGTCCATCGTGTTTTCAGACTGCAACCTTCTTCCACTGCCGAATTCTCAGACATTCTTAACGCGGCATCCTCTTTACTTTTGACGTCAAATCTTCCACTGTCCGTTCATACTGTAATCCTTTTCACTAAAGGCCGTGAATGATTTTATTACTTTCGTCGTTTACGTCCTTATGAGATACGTCAAGTCCTAATTTAGAAATTTATGGATGTCTACATTCCCCGCCTATATTGTCGTTTACTTGTTATTTTTACCGTTTTCATTTTAAAAGCCATGCTAATTTTAAAACAAGTCCTCCATGTGATGTCTTTTGTTGATGGTGTTTCTAATGTATTTTAAGTCGATATTATCATGCAACGACATTTTAAAACGGTCAAGCAATCTTCTGGTTGAATTCTGGATGACGTTGTTTATCTCCATCACTCTGGAACAACGGTTACAAATTCTTTCCGCTCCAAGCAGCGTAGCTTTCAACATATCTCTTGCCGCACACTTGCATATCGGCATTTTTGTGTCATCACTTATGGAACGTTGTCTCATGTGAAAAAAGACAGAAGTACAAGAACTCGAAACTTGAACTGTCCCTGTAATCGAGGTCGATTTTTTACCTAAATCAGTTGATCCTGGCTTTATTTGTTAATTTATCCTTTATCCACAGAGAATGGAGTCCCTTTGTAACTAAAACTTTCGAATGACATACTCTCTCTTTCTCTCATTTTCTTATAACACGTGCGGGTGTGGGAGTGTTAGGAGTGCAGTGATAGCCGAAGGGCGCGGAGGGTTGCAAACGCGGAGCCTGAATTAGGCTCTGCTGCGCCCACAAGACCGGCTTTCGTAACCTGATAGCAACCACTTTTGCTTTCCCTAACAGGCGCTAGTCCGGTAGCCTGAGGTAACTCGAGGGAACCTTATAAATTACGTGGAAATTTTAGATGGGATTCAACAACGCCCAGCATTAACAACCTGTACGAGGATAGGGCACTTCGTGCTTCTAGGCTTGGTTTTTCCAGTCAAGCCGTGGGGGGTGTACTCGTCCTTTTCTAAGGGGATGCCGATTCGCGCGACCAATATAACCTGCTTTACAGGCGCAAGTAAAGGAGTCGATGCATATTGCGCTGGTCTGAATTGACAACCGATCCTTACATTCTCCGCGCAAAAGACGGTTACTAGAGAATAGCATCCGAACTCGACGCTATTGGGAAGACTCGTGGGACTGCTTGATCAAGGTGTATTCTTAGGTGCTCACCCACAACGTCGCCTTGCAAAGGTTTTTCCCGTTACTTAGCAAAATCCTTTCCACTGAACTTATTAGGATCGTCGATTTCGTAAGTCCGGCATATTTCTCAGTGCTTTCTCGACGCTGTCTCCCGAGGAATCTTTTCTAGCCCTTTGCGCCAAACACTAGACTACATGTTGCTTTTTGGAGGGACGCAAAACTGCCAAATTTCATGTATTTTTCAGGCCTGATTTTTTTTAGTTAGACGCTGCGTAAAGCGCTACCGTCAGGTACTGGATTTAATTACCCCAGACTTTACTGTCACTCTTGTCTGTATTTTAAGGCGGGATTTGGTGAATTTCGTTTGTCCATGACATGTTTAGCTTGACAGTAAACGTCAGTTGAACTTTATTGTAGGAATTGTAAACCGTTTGTAATAGAATGGCTACAGATTATCTGAAGACGGCAATTTTGTTACTGCATATAGCAGTGCCAAATTCTAAAGCATGTAATCTAAGAAAAGTAACTTTCGTAATTAAATTTGGAGGAATTATGTTTTGACCGAGCAATAATCTGACAGCTTACCCGCGAATTCCAGAATAAGATAAAAGGCGAACGAAGAGAAGGCCAGTATTCTCTGCATCGCGCGAAAGTTAACTAGCATCTGACCGTAAATAACTGGGTTATGAGTATGTTTAAGCTGAGTTGCATTGACACTGCTGGGCTGAATAGACCAATAACACTACACTTGCAATAACATGCCCACAAAATCGCTTAGCCGTCAGAGCAAAGTGCACTTTTCACCCTAAAAGATGTATCCAGTGAATATAACTGTATCTCAGAGAATTTATTGTAGCATCTAATTCTGTCAATAAGATGTGAGCCACAGAAAAAAATGAAATCAAGCTTAAACAGATGCGCATGTTTGGCCTAATCTTCAATGTCGTCGAAACACTAGGGTGGCCATGAATGAAAGTTAATGTTGGACGGTAGACACATTGTAATCAATTTTGTTATCGCCTACGCAGTGCACGAATTGCAGCACAGTTTTCACAAAAGTGTCTGTTTGCTTTTCGAAAATTAATTTTAAATAACGTAGGAGAGATACGAAACTAGCGAAGTTCGTTATTATCCATACAACGTTTTCTTCCGGTAGACGCTCCTTCGGATGCTACCGTCAGATCTCCTGTTTAGAAGGACATCTAAGAAAAGAAACGAAGCGGTCGATTTCATCTTCACCGTGAATTTGCTCGATGGATGTGCTAGTTTGACAGCATTTAGGTGGGTAGCAACGTCGGTTTCTGTGGTCGCAATCACAAAGATGTCATCGACGTGTCGACCGTAACGTTTGAGCTTTTGATCTGATCGTTTAGTTGAAATCTCTACACCTTGCCCATGAAGACGTCGGCTAAGAGAGGTCCACGAGGCGAGCCCATAGCAACGCCGTTTATTTTTCTTCATGATCTTTAGGCGTCTTCATATGCCCAATCGTCAGGAGCTGGAAAAATTTGCGTGGATTACGACTCCGATATGCTGGCTTGAAGTTACTTATAATCGAGATGAGCGGACAATCGAACATTCACAATACAACCTTAAGAATGTGCTCGCGGTAGGCCATTCATGCCAGACGAACCACTACCTGATGCCCGTCAACGACCTGAAGAGCCAAATGGTGTAGCTTTAGAGGTAGTTGTATCCTTCGCAAGAACGCTGCGAAGATTTGCGTTTCCGTCACAGCGGCCTGCTTCCTAGGGAATAAGCTTTCCTTAGCTATGTCCACACAGGTGTTAGAGTCCTGGAGGACTGCATATTCCGTCTAAGCATTCTGTATTGTGACTGAAAACAAAGAACGTCTTTGTATGTTCCAGTAGACCACCAGTCAGTAAACCATGATATAAACCAAACCACGTAGATGATTCAGATTTAAGGCGCGTTTGTGAGTGCCCGAGGACTCTATGCACTCTAGTTATACAATGCCTTGTCAGCCCAGAACGACCTTCCAAACAACCGTCAGCGTCTTATAAATGCCTACGTTTAATCGTGAATAACACAGTCGTGCAATTTTTTAAGTGTGCTTAGTGCGAACAGGCACCTTCTTAAGTAAACAACCTGCTTGTATTGTTCACCATGTTTGCTGCATTTATACTGAAGCATTGATTTTTAAATGTTCATCCGTAGACAGTACTGCTGAGAAACAGATAACATTCATCTTAATACGGGGTTGGTATGTGCCGTATAGGTATTGTGGCTGATTAAGTTCATAACATTGCCTGTTTCTTACCTCGAAAAGTAAACGAATTTAAATGACCATAATTTATTATATGTTTAAAACGTACATACACGGTTTTAGTTTAGTGTACAAAACAAACGCGACGAAGGTAAAATTCGAAAACGGAAAAGGGAATACATTCGTTTTGTAGCCGAAAACATCCAAGCATACTGCTTCCGAAAAGCATAACTGGAAACATCCGAAGATATCCTTTCGAACATGAAAGGGAATACGTTAACCATTCGAATGACATCTATGCCAGTCCTTTGATCACGAAAGCTCAATTCAAATAGAGCAAAACCGAGGACGTCATTGTAACTAAGATTAATTGACTCCGAATCCTCTTCTCCGGCATGCCACATGGCGGGTATTGGCTGAATATTTAATGGAAGCCTATAGACGACCTGACAAACTATAAATCATTCTATACTGATAGTTTGTCCAACTTTTAAACATCAGTGTTCATGAGACTAGTAAACGAATCTGTTCCCTATTATGCACTACTTACAATGTTTAATTTTCGAGCCTATTTCACACATGAAACTCTATGCCTGAATACGCATGCTATACGGATTACTGCAAAAACCGACAAAGTAAAGTGAATATTATTGACATCTTAGATACTAACTAACATCTGACTAAACAAAAAAATCTGATTATTATGACTGAAGTCTTGATTGCTATAACTTCAGTCTACCTCGTACAAAAATGCCCGAAAGCTGCTGAATTCCTTCAAACATGTGTTTAGTTATAAGGCTTGTGTAGGATTCAGCGGCGTATAATTAAATTATGCATTGTAGAGGCATGGTTCAGAAGGCCAAAACTGAGAAATAAGACAAA
>CACRXP010000498.1:419186-436906 GCA_902702965.1 Spirometra erinaceieuropaei
TAAATCACAAGTGCAAATGCCTTGACTCCTCAATGCATCTGTCTGCCACGTTCAACAGTGACGTGGCACATTTCAAGGACCGACCGCCATCGTAGGACATCTTCGGACGCAATGAACCAACAACCCGAAAACGTCAACTTCTGCCCCACCTCCCGCACCTGCTTCAATCTCCCCATCGACGACGACCACCGTTATTAAAGATGATCACACTGCCGCTGTCCCCACCGACATCACGCGCCCTGACAGGACCTCTATGTCAATCACAGTGACCAACACCACGACACCTCACACTCCTCCCAGCTCAAGCATCCCGCCCACTGTTGCGTCTTACGAAGTGGGGTTGTTCTGTCGATTAGGCAGTCAATGCTGGGTTCGAATGCTGTCTTGATTACTTTTCTCCGCACATTTGTCCGTGTGTATACTCCAACCTCTTAGTGACCGCTATCTGGATGTTTCGATAGCGAAGATCTAGGGGTTAGAGGGATTTTGTTGTTCTGCCGTCAAAAACATTCAGGCAGGTGCTCTAATGACCTGTCTGACAATCGTCTTTTCGTCTACCCAATCGACTTGGTCGTGTGTAATCAAATCGAAATCTGCGCCACCCAGAAGCACCTAACATACGACGGAAAAAAGCCGGCCTGTGCAAACAGCTAGATCACGTTCCCTGTTGATCACGTGTAACTTCCATCTAGACAACCACTGTTGTGTGTTAACATTCTCTCTTTTTCTATCCCTCACCGTGTTTCTTAGTTACTCTCTTCATTGATTAGCATGTGAGTATTAAGCAATACGCTACTGTTTGACATTGAATATTTTGTGAAAAATCAAATAGCTGTATGCTGGTTATTTGTTATCCATGTTATGCAAAAACCAGCTGAAGTTGTGAGTTGTCCCGAAATTTGTTGTTGCTGATAAGGGCGGATGTCCACGCGTGTCCATGCTTCGAAATATGAGTCACAACAACTAAGTATGTAAGTCGTCTCTTAGAATTCTGCCATCAAGTCCCCCTCTTACGTCCAACTCACAGAACGTGATGTGTAAAACCACCATACCTAGTGCCGACAACTGCCTGTCATTGTCCGCCCTACATACATTTCAAATGAAAACATGTTAGAATACTTTAAAACCTATTTGATTATGTCTGATACGTCTCGCAACCTCTCGTTCACCGAATTGCTTGCTTTTCTGTGTTAGTATTCGCCGATATACGAGTTCTGAGCTTTGCCGTTTTGTGCGATCCCAGCTCTTTGTTCCAAAAGATTAAGCAAACTCCTCTGTTCTATATTTCACCTACTAAAATCTGCCAGAGTTAAGACGGGCCAACGTGGCCATCGAAGGTGTCGTTGGTTGTCTTAGCAGGTTACATGTCTTCTCCGGCTCGTTTACTATCTCTAGCATGGCATTTTATCCTAAATAGCGCACTACCAAGGGAGTTAACGCCACGAATTTTAAGTTGGCCGACTTTGCCGCTACACAAAAGGTGCTTTTTATAAGAACCAGCACAGTCAGTCGCGGTGAAAAAAAACCGCTATTTATCTGATTTTAAATATGCATACCAGCAGCATAAAAAACAGAGCGGAAATCGCAGACTCAGAAGAGAGACCAAAGTGCTGCTAATGGTGGCCTATAGACCAACTCTTGCGGTGAACTTTGTCAACTTTGACGAGGGCGCACGACCTACCCCCGCCCATCAGTGCCCTCTACTCAATTCCCTATTAACTATGTAGGTTTCTAGATTGCCTGTGTTACTGGTAATGTTATAGCGGTTACCCAGAAATTAAAAACCACATCTTCCACGGTGGCCATTTTTTACCCTGATTGAAAATCCTAACTGTAACCAAGTGGAGTGGATGACGATTTGGAGATTTTACATCTTTTTAAAGGATCAAGAATAGCAGGCATCCGGGTTTTTTAGTTTAACAACCGGTGATGTTTGTCTGCTTTTAGACAACACAACGGTTAGTCGACTAGAAAAGACTACTTCCAGTCCCATCCTATACGGAGAGGGCAACGACAAACTACCAGCTCTGATCACCTCTATGTGTATTTACGCCTTCACCTGTTCCTGCGGGGCAGAATATATTGGTTGCACGAGCCGGAGTTTATCCAAAAGAATGAAAGAACATCTCCCAGCATGGTTAGGAAAGAGACAAATAAAGAACATCAACAGCTTGATCCTCGCACACATGGTCGACACAGACCTCCGTGCAGACGTCAGAGAGGCCTTCAGAGTGATTTACAAGGGCCCATCAAGCTATTAAAAAGTGCTTGGGCAGCGCTTGTTGCCTACGACAGAGGCGGCTGCAATCAGGCTACGCAGCCCGGTCCTATGCGCACAGAAAACTTCATACAGGTCCCACAGTTACCATGGGTCAAAGCCATCAAGCCAGCCACGCGCATGTTCTTAACTTCGGGGGGACCCACATTCTCCCTGACGCTGACTGTAATTGTGGTGTGTCACTCATTCCCTCCCCCCCTCACCTCTCCAAACCCGAGCTACAGCTTAATTATCTGCTTGCCAATATATTTTAAGTTATTACTACAATAGCCATATAAATGTATAGGCTTGAAGAGAATTTATCGAAAGCAAACGTATGCCCGCCAAATTGCCTTTTGAAAGACTACTCTGTTAGTTAGAGAAACGACAACGCACAGTGGACCCATTTCAGTGTAGAGGAGAATTAAAAAAGGTTTGTGTCCAGTACATGATTTTTCGAAGAACTCTTCCAGTGTCAAATTAACGAGACGCAGTATCATTTCTAGTCCTCAAGAAGGACGTCGTGAAACAGCTATTCCCTCTGCTGTTGTACATCAGTAAGCAAGATAATGAGTAAGAGTTTGTGACTACCAAGGCAAAAATCGTAATTGGTGATCGATAATGATGATAGATTTTAGGAAAAGGTCTTCGAAGAACTGTGTAGCTAACTAGCTACTGTGTCGAAGCTGGAGAATACGGCCGTTCGTTCACCAAAATGTTATTCTGATTGGGATACATTTTACATAAGTTAGAAGTGTAGAAAATGCAATTATCCGCTGAGATACGGTTACATTCCATTGGGTTATTGCGAAAGGCGGAAAACTTCAATTAGGCAGGTCCTCAAAAATGAGCAATTAACCTATTATTGAGTATGAAATTATGCATTCGCATACACAAGACAGCTTAACAACGAACCCTTTGCTTTTTTTCACAAACTTTTTATTTGGTCTGTGCACGTTCGTTTACTTTACATAAAAATCTGTTTCACTTCTGAAAGTGCGAGAATTTAAAAACCCATAAACCAGCCAAGAAGAAAACGAGGGGAAATATCCATTCACTGTTATCACGCTTGCTTGCAGTGGCTACAGTAGACTACCTATATGTCAGCGTTTGGTTATGCAGTAGGTGGGCTAAATCATTAAATGCCAACCAAAATTCCGAAATGCATTTTTGTTTCGAAAAGATTAATTACCTAAGGTTGTAAAACTAATCAGCGTCCAACGTATTGCCATAATAATTTGGTTACTCCAGGTTGCCGGCATTAGAACGAACCACATTACGACTACATACAAAAACGATGCTTCGTAAACATTGATTCCTTATGAAGCATGCATTTTCCTCATTAATTGTCGATGCCCTTAAAAATTTAATTAAACTTCATGGAAAGCATGTATAAAAATATTCAATCTTTTGTTCAATTAGTGGAAAATTATGCGGATTTCTAATTTTATACTCAAGGAAGTGGTATCATTCGATACATAAAAACATTTCTAATCCTCACATAATTTTGAACCCGACCTGCCGTTACACTTTGATTCAGGGTTTCGAAAATACAAGGCGTATATCTTCCGCTTACGTAAAACCATACATTTTTCTATGGTATTAAGAGGAAACTATATGGGGTTAATAAAAGTAAGCAATGGATTTGAGGCGTATTTTTAACTTAACAAGCCACATTGGTGAATGCAGATATTTGTCGATTTATGAACAGCCATTCCACGGTATTAAGAATCCCACAATTATAAACTTTTTTAAAATTGAACTATCCCCTACTTTCGAAAACAAAACAGGAAGAAAACGAAATCTCTATAACGAATAAGCGAAAGATTAACTATTTTTACGCATGCTTTTCGTGAAATATAGTTAAATTTTTAAGAACATCGAAAATCAATGAAAAAATGCATGCTTCTTATGTAGTTACTTTTTACAAAGTATTGTTATGGCATGGAGCCGTAAAGAGGTTCGTTTGCAAACTGGCATACTGGGGTAACCAAATTGTAATGGCATAACGCTGCGTGCCGATTAGTTTTATAATTTTATTTAATCAATTTTTTGGAAACGAAGACGCATTTCGGGCATTTGGTCGATATTTCATGAGTTAGCCCATGTACTCTATGGACAACAGTTTAGCCATCGACCCCGTCGATGTTTACCTCGTGCCCCACAACAGAGTGTGAACAGAGACGACGAAATGCAAGTAAATTAGTTTATTCACGGATGTTTTGCAGATTTTGAATAATTCATATTAACCCAAGTGTGAAAATCTCGACGCCTCGGTGGGATTCGAACCCACCTACTAAGGGGAAGGCTTTAGGACGGCCAACGCTCTAATCACTTGAGATACGAGGCTCCGCCGGACGATGCGCGTTTAATCACATTTGGGTCAAGTTATCAACCCAACCTACTGCAACGTCTGGAATCCACCAAATCTGGTTTACGAAAAAAACAAACAAAGGAAGTAAAAAAGGAGCGAATCGCCATAACATTTCTACATATCGTAGGGTTGGCGAGAATGACCGTCGTGGATAGGACCGTCTGCGTATGTATTTTCGGTATGTATGCAAATACTGACAGAAGTGAGTATGCTACTGCTGCAGAAGAAGACGAGACTAAGAAAACAATCCACTGGTGTGGTTTTACAAAGCTAATAAGTTCGGATTGTGAACCTTGAGAGACATCCACACAGCCAACACAGGTTTGAGTGACATTGGGACAACACTGGTTGATGAGAACAAATTAAGTTTTAGAAATGCTCAATTCGGTGTCTTTGTAGGCATGACATCCGGATAACTCGCATCGTCCGGCCGGGGCTCATAGTTGTTGGTGGTTATAGCAGTTAGTCCTGAACTGGCGTCCATATTGGTCTAATGCGCCTACCGCCGGACTCGCCAAGCAGCTTCTGACGGATTTTGATTTGCCAATGGAAGCAAATAGACGAGTCCCAGGAAGCAGTCTTGAAGAGGGTGACACGATCGTTGGGATAAGAGTTTAATTATCCTGACGTTTCGGATTCCCGCTCGAACCCGCCATCAGAGACAAAAGCAGATACGGGTGGTTCATGCACAAGGAGCTGTAGTATTTATAGGATGCAGTCGCCATGCTACCGCAAACCTATGCATAATCACGGTTCCCCTTCCCCTTCATCAGGAATCGTTGAACGTGGTGTGATGACTGTTTGATGGCCGAAATTCACGTCGTTAGTTTCTGCAAGACTTCAGGATACGACTTTAGCCCAGAACTTAAATAAAACAAATAAAGCTGAAGGTCACATGCCAGAAAACAAGAGGAACGTTGCAGACCGCCGATGTTCACTGCGCGCTACATAGTAAGGCGGAACAGGGACGGTGATTTGGGCGTTAGTTAGCATATAGTGATAGTGGACTTGCGCAGCATCTACCGTACTCTCACTTCCCCACTCCCCACTTGGACGCGGTGTCAAGACAGAGCCAAAGAAACCAGAGGCAAGGAAGGACACAGTTAGCTGACACGGCCAGAGCCGCACCTAGGCATGCCACCAAATTACCTGGTGTACAATACACACTAGACCAGGATTTTTACAACATTAACAACACTTCAACAGGAGTCAGAACCCTAATCCTGCATCCATACTTGTGTGAATATGTAGGCAACGTACAAGAATAGAAACTTTGGAGGCTACATTAAAAATAGTTACCGAGAGGGGAAGCTTTTCGAATCACACCGCTTGCCAGTTCCAATAATGTCGCCCAGTTTTGTGCAAAAATGAAACACGTAACTAATGAAAGTGATCAGTGAACATGAATTTCAAAACCCAGCTCATTAATTGCGGATGGTCTTTTCGTTGTCGGAAGTCCCCACTGCAATCTGGTTTCGCTAGCCTGTTCAGGTCCACGCTAGTATTTTAATATAAGGAGTAAGGTCCAGGCACTTGATCTTCTGGGGACATGGAGAATCAGAACTTGAAATCCATGCTCAAAGACATTCATTTAAACGATGTATCCTCAAAATATAAGTAAAACATAACTATTATCTCCGCTGAAGATTAAAATCTATTTGCTCATTTAAGTGGTGATGAAAGGCGGACAAAATGTGTTGCCCGGGAATACAGCTCCAGCCATCTACTTGCCGATGTTTTGGTAGTTTGAACGTTATTTATCGAACAAACACGCTAGCTCGCCAAGCCGTTTTTAAACTTGGTCAGAAATAATTATGTAGCCGCACCTGTGGTAAGCAAATCCCAGCCACTGTTATAAGTGAGCGGTATTAACAGGGTTTTTACAGGTGGGGCTGAAGAACGCACAGGCGACGAGGTCAAGTAATTGTATGCAAAGGAAACGCTATTGAAAATGCGCGGTTGCACTTTGAGTCCTTGAAAACCCTTAACCTTAACTCCTAACTCTAACACCTCCCCTGAACCCCAAATCATAATCTCAACAGTATTGTGTCCATCGGGTGCGGCAACATAATCATACCTGCCCTTATTCTTTCCTAAATACCGACTGCAGTCATTGTTGGACGAGTCTAACTGGAGACACCCACTGAATTTAAAACCTTTTATAAGCTCGAATATGCACGTAATGTTTCCTAAATGAATGATGTGACAGAACTTTGAAAAAAGCATAACGTACAAGCCCTTTGTCTTTCTCACCACTCGTCTACTGTCGCTTTAAGTCTCAGTCAAGTTCACAACACAGTATTATTCGACGATCAGTATGCAGATGACACTTACGTAAGTGAGGTACCCCGCTCGAATTAAAAGTTGCCAAATTTAACAAGTGGTTTTGCTACGCGTCGGGCCGTCCGGAGACGCGACCCGCCGTCACAGGTCAATACTCACACCCAGGATCAAGGCCAGGAATTCAACTTCGAAAGCACGCGGATAATGACGCGGGCCAGCAATAAGGCAGGGCGAGAACTGCTGGAGGCCTGGGTGTCTGACACCAACTCCATCAACAGACACGTTGATACACCCCCCTTGCTATCACGCGCTCTGTTCCAGCGGCCAAGAGGCGAGATCCAGTTCCCACCCGAGGGTACACGCACTCACGCCGCCGTGAGATGACGTGGATTCAGCCTTATCGCGAACATCACCCCCTGCATTACCTGCCTTCTGCGTTTGACTACAAAAACTGCTCATTTGAAGCCGCATTCTCACAGTCTCTGACGGTGGACTTCGTACGATACCGAAAGCTCAGACAAATACCTAAAATACCCTAATACCCTAAAATACACTATTTTTATTAATACACATACTGCCCCAGTGATCTCGCGTTCATCGTCTCGAAAAAGTCCGTCTATTCTGACAAATATTGACAAATGTTTAACAGGCAGAATGATATAACCGACAAAGACAAGGGAGACTGGAATGGCTATTTCTGGCTTATAAGCCGTCGTCAGCCAGTCATACCCGGTCCCGAAGTGTGGAACACCCGAAGCTCGAACTCGCGGCCTGTTAGTTAGAAGTCCACGCCTCTAACATTTAACAACTTTTAACAAAGCGTTTTACTCTTGGCATTTGTTTTGTGTAACCGCCGTGTTGTATTTCTACAGGCAAAAGCATCTCGGCCGATAGAAGCGAAGAGGCGCGCTCCGGAAAGCTGACGGAAAGAACGAACAGCAATCGCTTGAATTAGCGTTTTTTGTAACCTGACGTCTTTGATTCGTCATCTTATCCCTCATCGTAGAGGGAATTAGATATCAACTGTTTGTTCTGCAAGAGTTGTTGTATTATGAGGATGCAGTTTAGGCTGATTGCCAATCAAAAATTGGCGACTACCGCAATCAACGCGGATGGTTAGCGAGGCGCGACAATTGTCCGCTTGCCCGCGACCAAATCCACAGTTGCCGTCATCTTATCACTCACAGTAGTTTTTGGTGTGATACCTGCAGAGCCATTTGTCTCATCGACGTTGGCTTCGCGCCTCCACGTTCTAACTGCCCTGTCCGACCGGTCTCCTAGGGGGGATTTGGAAGTGGAATGCCGCCGCTGCACTCGTTAACTGGCTAAAGGCCAGAAAACCATGACGAGAGGAGTTTGCGGTTTACATTGCGGTCGACTCTTGCAAGAATGGCGGCCCTGTGACAGTCGAAGGTGCGGCCGGGTCCACTCGGGTTAGCCGTGGCCTGGGCGCTGATGTCATTAATCTTCAATGCAGCCACATGTTCAGCCATTGGCGCCCAGAATAGTTTATCATTTTTATCCGTGTAATTAATTGACGCAGGCACATCTATAATATGTTCTATTATGTTAGTTGGCTCATGAAAGCTGCCCACGTAAAGTCCCTGCACAAACCGTGGGGGTAGGTTGAACGAGTGACAAGCGGAAAACCGTATCACATCTCTCCGGATCATTGACAGGATTCTTTGCCGGTCCAAACTTTGTTGAGAGAGGTATTGTTGAGTGTTCACATTTATACACCTGCGGAAACTGCTAAGTTGACAACTATCGGTGCCAAATGCAGTTGTGATGATGGAAACTACCTTGAGAATTCAAGTTTGCAGGGCAGCGAACAGGTAAACATTTGTCGATAATGAAGAGCCTCAAAAGACAAGTAGATGTATTATTTCCTCCCAAATATATGTGTACCTGGTATTTAACTTCACCAAATTAACAATGCTTTTTGCAGCGCTTTGCCTATTTGACTGAGGCTTGGATATGTCGTTTTTGCTTTTATCATTCGTAAATTATGCCAGTGCTGGCGGCTTGGATTTTCCCCGTTTTGGATAGGTATTTTATCATGCTCCATAAAATTGTCCCTTTTGAACGCGTGCACACTGACAGCTAATCAAATTCTCATGCAAAAAATACATTCGTACGACCAAGAAAAAATAATCAGTTAACAAAATACACGAACAAACACTACTTTTTTATTTTTTCAAAGAAATGAATAACAAATTTATGGGCGTGATTGAACTTATAGCTACCGATGGAGCTTTTAGCTCAGTTGGTTAGGTCTTCGGCTGCACTTATGTCTTGAACCCGCTGTTGTGGGTTCGAATCCCACCAGGGCCACCAGGTTTTCACAAGAAAGTCAAACGTAGGTTACAATAATTGGCAAGTGTGTAATTCGAACATCCGAGTGCATACTATGAGAATTCATGCAGATGTACAGAACATCAGATCGCTTTTCTGAAAGGCCACCCGAGCAGACGACTCCACCTTTGCCAGTGCTTTTTTGCCCCAAAATTTGATGCTCCGATCAAGGTATCTCTCCATGTCATGTTGTGCAATTTGTGAGAGATTGGGAAATGTCAGATCCGATAAACGAAGCATAGTCGGCCGTTTGCTGTCATACAAATAAATGACTATTGCCTTTAACCGCACATTTCTTAACCATAACCTTATGGCCGTGTGCGGTTTCAAATGGATACCTTCGGCGTTGGTAATGTCCCAACCCTTTAAAAGTGATAAAGGACATAAAATCGGATACAACAGGGTTGTGCAGATTAAGTTAGGAATTTCGTACTAAAGTATGTAAAGTTGCTCTGACTGATTCTAACTTGTCGAACAGTATTTTTAACTTGAACTCGGAGATCATTATCGAAATTTAAACAAAATGACTGACCTTTTTTATCAGTAACATATAAAGCCGCGGACTCTCAACATAACATTGGAAACGAATTAACTTTCGTCCAGAAAAAACGCGCAACACCTCGCAGTCCTCAGTCTCCACTGCTGGCACTACCTCCATACGGATATCCACTCCTTGAATAGGACTTATTTTTACTTCAAACTGCAACGGAAACAGCTTATTTAAGCTGTTTTTTACAAAATCAGTGATACGTATGGATTTCTCCCTAATTGGGCACAGGCCTTTTCTAGAATCTGGATGAGGAATAAAAACGTGATTTAATAAGCAATTTATGCATGGCCAGCTTGTACGGACTCATTTTTTGACATCAGAAGCGCCTGCTGTTCAAACTAGGTGGTGTAAATCTGCCATTCAGATTAAAAACATAGTAACGGAAAACAATATTGTGCTTTTAACTTGGGATGTACGTCGACTAAATAATAACATCAGGGCGTTTCGCAATTTGTTAAGGGAAAATCATATACTGGCAGAAAAATAACCTCACCGACAAATGGACATCAGTGATGATAGCTCATCGATTGTCCTGCAAATATTTAGCGTTACCAGGTAAAAAGACTTGCTTGGTAGTTTATTAGACAGTCTGCTACTTAGAAGGTGCTTCTAAGTCGAAGTCAAATTATTCCTGTGAGAATTTTTTCTAACAAGGATAGGCTATTTTTGTAATATGAAGTTATTTGACCCTGGTGAAAGTTATCACGTGCTTAGCTTATTTGGCAAGCAGTCACGCATGAAGTTAAATTCATCCGCGGTCACCATAGGCATTCCCGCAGGTATAGAACCCAGCACCCCAGCAAAGCACCTGCTCTAATTTATGTGAATTTAGCCCCAATCTTGTCTGGTGGATTACCAAATGACCGTTTGACCGTCTTGCCCGACGAAATCCACCGCGTGCTCCACGGCAAGGTTAAGCAGGGACGGTGACTTGCGCTTGATCCAGCCTGCAGTGAATTTAGTCTTGCGCGGCTTCTACCACATTATCTCCTCCGCCCCACCTAGACCCAGTGTGAAGAAGGGAGGCGGGTGAGGGCACCGGTGCATGATACGGTTGAGCACGCACCTTGGCGCTCCTCTCCACACACCCTGGTCCGCAAAACAAATAACCAGTACTTTAACCAACAGCAGCAATTGGAGTGATCGACGTCGGCCATCAACCGGTTCTGCCACAGTATCCCGAAAGGTTGTCATGGTGCCCATTCTGATAACGCCTGCCAGAATCCGATATGTTTACCGTGTTGGTCCAGAGCATCTACCACGTGGCCCGCTTAGGGAGGGCACTGGACTACCACATACATGTTTGTTCACTCACGGACGATTTCCTGTGTTATAACATGCATTCACAATGAGACCTTGTCCATCCACCAACGGAATGAAACAGATTACGCCTCACTGTCCTTTGAATTCGCCTAAATGTCTGTCGGCCTAACTCGTCACTACCTGTAGATTACGTCCACTTTTCCGACTGAGGAGCTTGAGAACTATCTTCATTGTTCATGGCGCCCTTGGTAACGCAATTTGTCAACAAAATGTCATAGATATTTGAACCCACGGAACGTGAGAATGATCCCATCATTTGACTAAATTCAGATTTAACCCTACTAGTCGAATAGAAACATACGTGAACCGGATTACGCATGGCTCGGAGGGGTAGTTAATTTTGTCTAATAATCAGTAACAGAATAAAACACGCTATTGCCTAGATAGTTTCCAGTGGCAGATGTGGCATATGACAACTGGAGCAGCATAAATTTGTTGCTAACTTCTGCTTTTGTTATGCGATTGAGCATTATGGGAAATAAATTTCTGCAAGTTGTAGGTCGTTTCCTCTTCCATAAATGTTGCAGGCTCACAAAGCCTCAATACGATCTGGTTTCCGGTTAACTAACTAAATTTTTCTCCTTGCACTCACCTGTTAAATGCAAAAAACTTATGTACAACTTAATGAACAAATGATCGTAACCTTATTGTCAGTCGCATTTGCAGAAAAATACAACTACTCTTTTAAGCTTCTCCGCAGTCATGACGCGATTAACCATGTGCTAGTAATCGGGTGAATTGTATCTAATGCAAAAGTGTTTGGTACTTCAAAGTCTAACAGATGGATGATCGCTACTCCACTTGAGCTGCGTATTAGTATTAAACACATAACATCACCTACCGAACAGCTCTAGAGTTTGGACATGCAAACCCGGCATATTCTACGACGGAACTCTGTAGGAGTTAAAAAAAACAATTTTTGCCCACAAAGGCAGATCAAGTTAAAATGTGATTTTTGGCTTATTTACCTCAAATTTTATTTTTTGTAAATATGGATGATTCACAGACAAAAGCGACCGCTTGGTTGCCCTGAACTTTTGTCGGATTTTTGTTCATCACATAATTCATATTAATTGCTGACGACGCATGATTACTACTAAATGATGCGAGCAGTTATTGCAAACCACTGATACTCTCTATATATAGTAAAATTGAAACCTCGAAAGCCAGTTAGAAAAACTGTTGACTTTGAGGTTTGGAATCAACTTTCCCTGATATGGTTTTACACTGACGAGTTCCTGTTCACCGGGAACCGGGTTTGGTACAGTGCAATCCAAATTTGCCTAATGTAGCAGTATTGGACGAATTAAATGACCAATTTGCGAAGTTTCTGATCTAATATGACAACCGCGTCATTTTTCAATACAGGTGGCACTTCAGGGTCATGCATTTTACGCCTTACAAACTGGATTTCATCGCATTTCAGATGAAATTGCCTTGCAGTTCAACGACCAGCCTTTTCATGCGGAATGTGTGATTTTAAGGCCTATATGTTGGTTACGTTGCCTTCCGTAAGTTAACAAGCCATTTTCGTTTTATAACTCAATGTATTAGGCGATGGGGCAAAAATAGAAACTCACGATAGTAACTTGAACAGGCATAAGCACAGCCAGCCGAGAAAAGAACACACAACAGGGTCAGTCGCATAATGTGCAGGACGTACTTCTACTCTGTTGCTAGGACGCGCTCAATATAACATTCAACGATCCGCCAATAGAATTCCCCCATATATATGACTACGCTTGTACAAATCACACTGTTGTCAACTTAAACTTGAAAAGTCCTAGGAAAAAACATAATAAGGAGAACTATTTTACCCTTATTTATCACCATTTATTTATTACTAATCTACATTATTCGGATTTGATATATTTTGGCTCACTGATAAATAGGTGGTTGCTTGTTTACTTAAAGAAATTTTGTGCGCGATAAGTGGATAGTCACAGACTTACATAAATGAAATGAACAAGAGAGAATGAAACTTCGATTCTTCCTACATTATTATGGCCATCAGATATGTCATTAAGCGTATGGAGAAAACAAAAACTGGGGCATATGGGGATACGATTATAATCTGACTAAAGTGTATAATTTACTTTCGGCTATGTCGACTTCTCATTAAGTTTTTTTCAGTTTTCTTAATGAATTTTTGCGTGTTGAACTTAATTTGCGCGCCATTTAAAGAATTCAGATGATATTACTCACGGGCCCCTACAGGCAATACCATTTTGGTAGACAGACCAGTTTCCGCAAATGCACTACCTACTATGGATAGACATTTGCATGGCGCAGTTAATGTTGACAGATTTCAAGGCAAATGCTAACATTCTGACTTCAATTATCAATGCAAAACGGTAAATCCGACTGTCAAATAAAATCAAAAAGCCCGCTAGTTTTATCACTATAACATGCCTGGTTGTTTGGTTTGAGTCGGCATGTAATGGAGGGTGATTTTCTGTCTAAGATTAAGAAAATCATAAAACTTAAGGTCAAGATCAGGTTGAGGGTTAAGCTTAGTTCAAATATTAAGATTAGTGAAAATTTAGCATTGGGGCAAGGGTTATTTTCGCTTGCCGCATCACATCTTATCCAATCTAGTATTTTTAATCAATAACATTGGATTACGTTTTGTCTGCCTGTTTATGTTCTTTATTTTGTCTTTTCCTAGCCATGCTCGGAAATTTTCTTGCAGGCTTTCGTGTGTCTTCCAAAATTTCGCGATGGGAGTGGTTTTGGAATAAATGAGTAGAAGAAAAGATGTTCCGAACATGCCTTCTGCAAAATAAATTTAAATTTTTAAAAAATCGAAGGTTGTGCACCCTTTATTTGCGACTTTTGCCGACGGTCCCAAAGAAACACATTCAGAAGCCGAAATTCTATCGTGGCTGTATGTATTGAGATTATACTTGACAATAAGCAGTAGTACAAACTCCCTTAAGTATTCTTACCTAATAAAGAACATATCCTGTAATTTCAACCAAAGTTTCATTAGGTATGTTACTGACTGCAGGTTGGTTAACATTGACAAAAATTTATATGAAAAATTTGGTTACCAAAGGGGCGAATATTGTTGTCGAATATGCATCCGCACAATGTTGAGGTACTTTAAACTGGTTAATGCAAAGAAATGGGCAAATTAAACAGCGTGCGCAAATTAGCGTTTTAAAATACTTTTCCAATGTCTTTAAGCTAAATATGGCCTTTGTCAACGCAGAACTCAGTATACATGGGCGGTTACGAGAGATCGGTGTAATTTTACCGACCAGGAATGATACATTTTGTAGAAAGTACAGCAGATCTGTGAATCACTTGCAGAGTGTCGAACTCAATAAACAGAAATTCCAGGTTTCCGTCAAATAGGTCCCAAGCTCCGTATTGACTAATGACGACTAATAAGCCATTAGTGACCATTCAAACCCCATGGTCTTTGCCAGCACCCTTTCCCGCTTTGAATACTAGTCGTGGTGCACATGTCTGCAATGGTTCTAGATTCGGTTTCAAGGCACAACGGGACGGGCATTTTTCGTAAACCTATCCATAAAAAGACCGTTATTCATTTTTTTTCATGTCAACCTGGGTTAGTGTGCTACCCTTCCTAGTTGCAGTGGAATAATTGATATTGCATCTTGACTAGTTTAAAAGACGCAAGTTTCATCTAACACTCACATATTTCATTTCTTCACCTGATTCCCTATTAATCACATTAGTCATTTTCACAAGAAAACAGAAATCCACCCTCCATCTAGACAGGAATTGGGAATGACAGTTGACGCTATTCGTCTGGTTATTTCGACGGCGAGTTTTAAAATAGCCATTCGCGGTATTTGTGTTGTTGAAGTAGACGAAACGCTTGTCTGGGTCGGCTTTCCTTGCTTTTCTCCCGCTAATGGAGTAAGCAATGCTAAATTTATCTGTGGTTACTGCCGACTTCTACTATGAGACCTGGCTGTGTTTAGTAGGAAGACGATTTGAGTAAGTCTGAAGTGCACACACTGTTCGGCACGGGCACGTTTGTTAGAAGTTTGGGCACACGCGGTACACCCTCATCAAGTTTGACCAGAAACCTCAATGCCGAACAAAATGTCTGAAGCGGAGACCTGCGACAAATATATTTTTTGCCAATTTAAATGTCTTAACTAACAGGCCACATCTTCAAACGTATCTTACTCCGGTGTAGCATTAGTGAATGCTCCCATGCGTCACCTGTTTTAAAAGAATCAAGCAAGTAAAAGGCCTTAAGGTTTGACCACGGCGAAAAACATCGCTTTGCTGCTTCAAATGGGACGACTTTACCGCGTGAATGCATTTAGGCTACGTTTGTTTTTTATAAATTATGCAGAGGATATTTGTATTTATTCTAACATATTTCGCAGACACTTATGACCTGCAGGCTCGTAAATCAGATCGGGTTTGGAATTTATGGACTTCTCAGTAGTACGGTAAGTGGACTGTCTCATGAATCGTTGACCGAAATTGTGAAATGCTTATTCGATTAGGAAGGATTACTCGAGTGGATTTGTGATACTGATTATTGGCGACACAATGCACCAAGATTTCAGGAAAACCAGGATGTAGGCTTTTAAATAGACTTCCTTTCGGTCGCCTACAATGACTACACGGCAAAAATGACTACCTAAATAACAAGCGGTTTAACCATCAGTTTTCAGCCTCCTTGTTAATTTAAGTGGACTTTGTAGAAAATTGCTTAAGAATTTTCTTTCTTGTACCCATTTAGTAGCAAATAATGTCTTCTTTTGGTCTTAAAAGTTTTTCTGATTCCATTTTTATTTTGAGCTGGGTCTGACGTTGCATTTCCATTTAGGGTTTTTCATCTACTAGATCCCCTTATGTCATGAGGTAGATACCACGGAGTCCTCATAAACTGTTGCAACGAATGCAAACGACATTGTATGGTTAATACGAGGCGTTATTACACAGAGAGGCATAATATTATTTGAATGAACATTGTAAAGCCTGAAACATGTCATAATTACAAGTTTTTGAAAAACAAAAATGTATCCTATTATCGAGTAAAAAGTGCGGTCGAACTAACTTATCCTATCCTACGTAGTGAAACAGTAAAATTGAAATTGCTTTATCCAAATAAGCAACGTCAACACTTTATTGTTACCAAATAGTTGGGTCGAGTTAAATTTGAATTTATTCAAAAATAACCCGCCATATCTCACCGATTTGTGGATTTTTTCCCAAAGGAATTTGTATGGCGACGGTGGGAAGAAGGACTCCACTTAACCCTCCGCAGATTGCGGATCGTGTCACACGTGATTGGTGGTAGAGGAAGTTTTATGGGTGAGCAGCACACTAGACAGTTAGCTGATGCTATGCAAGGAAACACAGCAATTGTTTGGATTTCTGCCTAAAGACTTATCGTACGCATTAGTTGGGAAATGAAAATTAAAAAGTAAATAAGAAGTAAATTTCAAAAAATAACTGAGTTCGAGTAATTGTTTGAGGTCATGGGAAGTACTTTTGCTTGCCGTGAATTGCCTGCAACGGCCCGCAAATGGATTCCGAGACAAGAGCTCATATGACGTGATCAACACTACCGTCGATTAGGTGGGACCCCTTACCCTACCGTTGTCATTTGTGCTAAAAATAGTGTTGTGTTACTGTTCATCTCCCAATATATCTTCTTCGATGAGAGCTATCTCTCTGTCCGTGCTATTGGTAGGATTTGTTGCTAGCTAACAAGAAAGATGTTGCAATCGAAAACCTGCAATGTTTCCGCCAATTCGTAATAATGTTGGGTTATTTTCGTGCTGCAGATAACTTCGGCTTCTTTTCTGCTCAATCGTTCGCACAATTTCTACAGACAACGGGTAAAATCGCAAAAGAAAATAACGCAGATCAAATAAGCAAAACCACGTGAAAGGTTGTTACCCTTCGTCCTCTGGTACAATTATTTTATCCTGAGTTACATTATCAGTCATTATAGTAGGAGCGTCGTTCTTGGATCAGAGCAACAAAACACAAAAAACGCCGAGCGTCGTCTATACAGTAGGTGGGCTTACTCATGAAATGCCAACCGAAATTCCGAAATGCTTTTTCGTTTCGAAAAAAATAATTAAGTAGGGTTGCAAAACTAATCAGCATGCAGCATGCTTCTATAATAACCCAGTTACCTCAAGGTGCCGACTTTTTAAAATATTCCCTGACTACAAGAAACAACTTTTTTCTGTTAAAAAATCACTAATTATGAAACATGCATTTCTCCAATTGATTTTCGATGCCCTTATCAATTCAATTATAGATCCTACAAAACATAAATGAAGACGTTCACATTTTTACTAATTCGGTAGATAATTACGTCTTCTTCTATTTATATACTCAAAGGAAGGGTAAAATTCGGTTTTCAAAAAGTTTCTAATTGTGAGATTTTAATACCGTAAAATGACCGTTCATGAAACGTCATGCTTCTGCATTTACCATTGTAGCTTGTAAAGTTGACAATATGGCTCAACTTCCCTGCTTAACTTTATGAAGCGTATATAGTCTCCTCCCAATACCGTAGAGAAATGTATGCATTTCGGTACGCGGAAAATATACGTCTTGTAGTC
>CACRXP010000498.1:442440-465351 GCA_902702965.1 Spirometra erinaceieuropaei
TCTTCCCAACACCCGGGTCAACGCGTCAGATGGTCGAGCAATCATCACGCCAACATCCAACGCACGTGATGAAATTGCAGCAATTATCGACTCGAATGTCGGCCATCAAGCAATGATCACCCCAAGTGTGACAATCCCGGATTAAGGGGGAAGCCGTGAACGTTCATAGGTATGCGGTAGCATGGCTGCTGCATCCTATAAATATCGCAGCCCCTTGTGCAACAACCACCCGTTTCTGCTCTTTTGTCTCTGATGATGGATTCGAGTAGGAATCCGAAACGTCAGGCTAATAAAGCTCTTGTCCCGGCGATCGTGTCTCCTTCTTCAAAACCCCATCTACTGCCTACGAAAACGCCTCCATCGTCACCCCTGCCGCAACATCCACGACGCCCACGACGACAGTCGCAACTACTGGTGAGGCAACTATCGATTCCTTGTTTTCTTTGCTCATCACCACCGCCATCGTTACTGCCACAGCCCCTGCTAGAACAGCAACTACAAGCACACTTCCCAATACCTTTGGCTAGACGACCGCACTACCACCTCTTGCCCAGGAATTGCTTTATCTGATGCTGTCAATGATGAGAGGTTTGAGCATAAATTCGAAACTTCGGGCAACTAAGGCTGTTGTTCCAGACATCGTGTCTAATTTCCCTTCCCCCTGACACGTGTTGTCCGTTGTATCTGTGAGGACAGTCTCGACGTCCTGCTAAGTGTCGCCCTCACCA
Source organism: Spirometra erinaceieuropaei (assembly GCA_902702965.1). Classification (NCBI taxonomy): domain Eukaryota; kingdom Metazoa; phylum Platyhelminthes; class Cestoda; order Diphyllobothriidea; family Diphyllobothriidae; genus Spirometra; species Spirometra erinaceieuropaei. The sequence continues at coordinate 443,169 of CACRXP010000498.1, forward strand.
CCGCTCTCATCGTCACCGCCACCATCACCATCGCTCATACGGCGACGACTTAATTGCTACCTTCCGCTGAGGTCGCGCATACACACCGCACACTCACCTGTTATTTCGAAAGGAACCTGGCAAAGCGCTAACAAGAGCTTTTACAAACAGTAGATGTACTAACTCCTAAAATGTTGGCCAAAATTTTGAAATGCGTTTTGGCTTCGAAAAGATTGACTAAGTAGGGTGGTAGGATAAATCATCTGGCAGCATTGTCGTACCATAATTCAGCTACGTCAGGATGCCAGCTTTTGAAATAACGTCTTTACGGCAGTCTGCAAAAACAGCGGTCTGCGAAAAATTACTAGTGAATTAGTATGAGTTTTTTTTCTCATTGATTTTCGGTCTCCTTATACATTCAAATAAATTCCATAGAAAAAATATGTTAAAAAATTCATTGTCTTACCTATTGGCAGAAAAAACCTCTTCTGCAAATATCATGCTTGAAAAAAGGCATAACTCGGTTAAATAAACTTTTGCAATTTCCACATAATTTGGAGCTCGACCTGCCGTTACACTTGCTTTCGGGGTTTCCAATCTGGAAACAACAAATGTTCTGTCTTCGGGAAATCATACATTACTATACGGTATTAAGAGAAGATCGTATGGAGTCCACTATATTTGACAGAGGATTTAAGCCACATTGGTAACTGTACAGGCAACATTAGTAAATGCAGAGTCACGATGCTTTATAGACGGGCATTTTACGGTTTCAAAGAATATCACAATTAGAAACTTTTTAAAAACCGAATTATACACTTCCTTTGAGTAGAAAGTTGGAAGAAGACGCCAGTTTCTGCCAAATGAGAAGAGGGATGAATATTTTCATGCAGGTCTTCCTTGAAATATATTTGAACTTATAACAGCATCAAAAATCGATGGGAAGAATTAAAACTAAGTAAGTAGTCATTTTTTACGGAAAGTAGTTTCTTCATGCGGTCGAACTGAAGTTCGTTCGAAAGTCGGCGTCCTGAAGTAAATGAATTATTGTGGGATTATGCTGCAAGGTAATATTACATCCCCACTTCAGTAATCTTCGCGGATCGAAAACGCATTTCAACATTACGACTAGCATTTCATGAGTTGGCACATTTACTTCAGGCCCGTTGCAAGGCAACTCTAGAACTCACGTAACGCAGAGCAAATGCCACTGGCATTACCTTCGCAGCAGCCGATCAACTTTCTCCTCCCGATAGCACCAACATCAACAACACCTAAATCGACGAAAATGCTCTAACCCGGACCTTTCAAACTAGTCACACATTTTTCAGTCATCAAAACTAAGTCAAAATCCAAACTTCCAGGCGCATAAGACCATCACACTGACACAGCACTATTCTCTTCTACTTAGATCCAGAAAAAGCCACGAACAATTAGAAATTTTACGCCATTTCGAATGAACTTTTTGGGCATGACGGCTTCTAAAAACGCCGGCGTTGGCACACCTAGGAATTTACCAAAACCTTCCATGTCACCTTCGGGACGGGCAGAACAAACCGCACTTCATGACACCACTGTGGACACCGATTCCATCCACCCTTATTGAAGAATCATTTCTTTTTCTTCTGCACTTGTAGACGAGCCGGAATGCATAGAGCAATTTCCAAAATGACAGCTTCAACACCATTCTAATCACGCACTTTTGCAGCCGCAGCGCGACCGGAGTTGGAAGTGGAATCAAAATATATGGTCGGATATTAGAAGATGGTCGCTTTGTAATGTCCCACAGAGATTCATATAGTTGTTTACGAGAAATGCTAATACTTCTAAAGGATATATCCTCTAGGTGATAACAAAAACTCTTTTTCTTAATAAATTCCTCTTATTGGCACATCAGTGCACATTCAGACCTATTTTTTAACCTATTAGAGCGGCGCTATGGGATTCTCCTGAAAATATATTTAATGCAACAAATTACAGGCAGCTGTTAGTTAAATGTTTATGCAATGTGGAAAACCATGTTTCATAACCTGTTTGTTTTTTATCAGATGTTGGAACTTGCTGGTAACGTGACTGATCATTGCCTTTTTAAGGCTGATTTGTTTTACTTTCAGTGGCAAAGATTTGTCGTTAACAGTACTCACATTATTGCATTGGTAAAACAATACGCATTAGAAGTATTTCTAAAATAACCAGGTTTGATCACTTTTCGTTCTAAAGCAGTCTTTCATTCCTATGATAGTGGCCAAACGCGGTACACTTTGAATTTCATCCTGTCTTCACAACAGCTGTCTGATTTCTAGAGCAAATGCTCAACGGTCGATCTCTCTGTTGATCTCATAAATGTAAACAGCGATTACCACAATAGCAAAAACAGATTTTTTTAATTTGCTAGCTGTTATTTAGTCTTTTACCTGAGAAAACACATCAATATATTTTAAAATAACCTTAAATCATCTGCCTTTTTCGCAAATTGCAGCAAAGGGACATTCCCATTACCTCCATATCATCGGCTGTGACTTAGTGAATTCAGTTGACAATGTTTCCGACACTTTTCACTATTTGCTGAGCAAATTAACCACCCTGAGGCTACCTTTCTTCTATACTGAATTTGGGATAAGGAGATGCAATCTCATTTTCATCGGAAGCGGACGTACACTCGGATGTCAGGCTTACATTTCAAGTTCACCAAACAAATACAACGTCCTTTGCAACGCCACATTTCCAAAGATCAAAATCAGATTTTCAAGCATTGTAGGCTTAACCTGTGTGGGAATTCAGACTTTATTACTACAACACGGCATTTTACGTGAACTTATTAAACGCCAATCGGATTCTGAAATTTATTTTAAGTCGGAGAATATAAATTTACTGATATAATTACTTTGACGGTAGTATTGATGAAAGTACCCTGATGGAAGCGTATTCCTATAGCAGTCGTCAAGTCTCCAAACAGTTTAGCCGCCAAACCAACAGCAGAAGTGAACGAACTTTTAGACCATGTATACGATTATCACAATTCGGATAAAGAGCTACCTAGCATTTCTTACATCAGTCTGTAAACAAGTATATTTTAGCTTCTTCAGAGCGTAGCGAACAGCGTGCTTTTTCAATCGATTATGATTATCATTCTACGCATGACTGCTGTTTATTTACGATTGGGAATACCATGACGGCATAATGCCTATCAGTCTGTCAGGCCACTGACAATCTTGTATTCAAATTTTAGCCTCAAATGAGCAATTTTCGCCTCTCGGATATGAAGAATGGTGTCAATTCTTCGCCAATCAGTTTTACTTACAATGACGTTTTTGGCTACGCTCGCTTTGAGGTGAGCCATGAAGATCAGTCGAACGACACCGATGTTGTTCGTATGTTACACGTTTTGCCGCAAATTTTCGAGAGGATATACGCGGATTATGCGGACAGCGCTTTCAGGAGGCAACATCCATGGTTATATAAAGCGATAAATCTAGCTCACGCATTTATGCTTCGGCGGGATATAAAATGGCAGCTACCTTTCTGCACATACGATTGAAATCTTGTAAATAAGCCTCAAAAATGTCAATAAATCTGTCGTGTAAATGCGTCTTCAATTTCGAAACGATTAGAGTAAAATGACACGGGTTCGGACCACGGTTGTCGAGCACCGAAACGATGTTTCCTATGACTTTGAGTTTACACAGGAGTGACGAGGGGCCGAAGCAGAAAGAAGTATACCTGTGTATATGTACTTTCAAGTGTATTGAAACGCATATTTATGATGACATATCTAGGATAGATACATAACTAGTTTGAACAAATAAAGGCTTCTAGATAAGGGCTTTATATGGCCACAGACTTTACATTTTATGCTAGTAAAATGTGTTGGCTTGGTTATGGAATGTGGGTTAACATCCTTTGGCTTCATTAATCAACCATTATTTAAGAAAGCAAAGTAAATGGTGTCTTTTAACCGTTCCAAAGTATAAAGATTAACGAACTAACCCTTAGGTTTTATTGACTAGAAGACCTCTCATGTGCATGTATGCAAAACTGCAAGCAAATATGAAATATACTTACAGTAGGTGGTTAAATCATAAAAATTCAACCGAAATTCCGGAAGGCGTTTTCGGTTCGGAAAGATTTATTAGGCAGAGTTTTAACGGTAAACATCAGACAGCGCAATTCTTTAGTAATTCTGTTACATCAAAATGTCGGTTTTCGAATGAACTTTCTTCCGGTTGCATGCAAAAACAATACTATGAAAAAATGACTACTTATGTAACATGCATTTGTCTCATTGATTTTCGATGCCCATAGAAATTAAATTATATTTCATGGAAAACATGCATAAAAATGTTCATTTTTTTTCTCGTTCGGTAAAAATTACGTCTTCTGCACTTTTCTGCTTTCAAGAAGGGTACAATTAGGTTTTAAAAAACTTTTCGAATTTCCGAATAACTTTGAACTCGACATGCCGTTACACTTACATTCACGGGACCCAAACAACAAGGCATATATTTTCCTTGTACGAAAACCATACATTTCTTTGTAATATTTAAAGGAGCCTATATGCAGTTCCTAAAAATTTAGCCGCGGATTTGAGCCAAATTGCTAACTTAAAAAGCCACATCGGTAAATGCAGAGACATGACGTTTTGTGAAAGGCCATTTCACGATATTGAAAAATCTTGCATTAAGAAGTTTTTAAAAACCGACGTATTTTCCTTCTTTTGATTGTGTAGTTTGAAGAAGACGTGATTTTCTACCAAAGAACTAAAAGAATGAAGATGTACATGCATATTTTAATAAATATGCTTGAATCTCTGAGTGCATCGAAAAGTAATAAGACAAATGCATGCTACATAAGTAGTCACGTAATCGGAAGAAGGGCTATTCGATAGCCGGCATTTTAGGGAAACTGAATTATTATAAAATCATACCGTATGATGACAGTTTTACAACGCTACTTAGTTGATATTTTTGAAACGAGAACGCATTTCAAAATATCAGTTGGCATTTCATGAGTAGGACTACCTAATGTAATTGTGATTAAGAAATTAATTACTCATTGTACAAAGTCGTTGTGAGACCTGCATAAATGCATTACTTCTCACCTAAATGTGATGCTAATTAAGGCTATCATTTCGTCTCCTTGTTGGACGTACGAAGACAGTAAAGGTATACATCAAGGCATTGATTAAAAACCTAATTATACTCCGTTTTCGAGTATAAAACAAAAAGTTGGCATGATGCTATATCAAACGACTGAAGAAAGCATATTTTTGCCTGTGATTTCTATAAAATATGTGTGAACTTGCAAATCCACCGAAAATCAATAGGAAAAATGCATTCTATATAAGCAGTCACTTCTTACCGATTTCGGTTTCTACATAAAATTGAAAAGCAGTGTATTCAAAAACTGACATTCTGCCAAGGTCGAAATATTATAGGGTCACGCCGCAGGATAATCAGTATTACAACCGCGCCTAAGTTATCCTTCCTAGTAGAAAACAAATTTCAGCCAACACTTAATGCGATCGGTCACTCACTGTATCATTATTAGTTAGGTGTGCCTTACGGTGGTTTTTCTAGCAGTAAGTCGGGAACGACTTTAAACAGGAAGCGGATTTTAGCATCCACCGGTGTTATGGACATTAAAGTTGCCCGTTTCGGGCTCACGATCAGGGTTTGGGTATCGGCTATAATCGATGTTACTTGGGTTATTTTTAGGACTTGGTTTGTCAGGCTTGGTAAGTGGTTTGGTCTTAATGCTGAGGCTAGGGTTGGGTCTTAAGGACTTGGCTTAATGTCACGGTCACGTCCGATTTCTCATCCAGTGCTTACTGGTTAGAGATTTCCCATTGGAGGTTAAGCCATTGTTGGCGTTAGATATTTTGCCAGTTACGATCTCCCCAAGGGAGTTACATATCATACCCTTGCCATCGTCTATTATAATATGACGTACCTTTTTCATTTACAAAAAGAGTCTTTGGTTCTGCTACTTTATTTGATCAGCTCTATCGATAATTTTCCGACCTGATGCTTAGCCGAAAAAACACCGTCCTTCACAGGCAGCTGCCCAAGAACACTGGAAAGAATGCGTAGGTGCGAAATTCATTCAGCCAGAAGCTCGGCGACCTGAAGCGCGTTAGAAGTTTACTAATTAAATTCGTTTTGACAAAGAATGCTTCATACTGTTTTAGAAATATAAAGAGAGAATAACTTCAAAATGACGGAAATCAGAGTGTTCTGACATAACTTTAAATAGCTCGGCTAACCATCCCTCGGAAGGCTCTTCTTATGACAAAAAAGCAGCGTGAACAGCTGCTCTGGTATTGCGCATAGAAGAACAGGATGACAGAGGATCCGTCTCCTATTTTCAACATTGGAAGAAAAATATCTGCGTATACCACGAAATCTTTTGATTTTTTGTCGCATTTAGTAGATAAGGGGCAGTTTGTTTGTGATAATATGCTGATAGACGCTCATTGAAGCATATCTGGCATCTTTTTGCCTTGGTCTTTGCAGGTAAAAGGCTTTGAGTAAAAGGTCGTATTAATGAATTCAATAAGCAATTGCATTCCACCAAGTGCCAGAAGTTACTTCTTATGGAAATGTAGCACAGGCACAAATTTCCTATTTAATTTCTGCCTCACAAAATTTCATTATTGAACTATCAGCATTTATCGATATACACGGTTTGATGCTACCGTCGTTGGGCTCAAAACCAATAGACCTTTACCAAGCTGAGGCCAACGCGATGTTTTCTTCCCGAAAATCGGTGAAGAGACAGGCACCGTAGCTGTTGTAAGACAACTGTTCAATTTGTTCGACCGTCGTCTAAGAAGATGGTCCCGTGTCTCCGCATCCTGAAAGCAGAAATGAAATACATGGTACATGAATAAAAAATTTCAATCGAAATTCCAAAGTGCGTTTTCGTTTCGAAAAGATTAATTAAGTACGGTTGTAAAACTAATCATCATGCAGAATAATTTTATAATAATCCAGTTACCTCAGGGTGCCGTTTCGAAAACGAACTTTTCTTCGACTGAATGCAAGAACGATGCACTGCAAAAATTACGTCCTAAATAGAAAGAATCTTCCTCAGTGCTTTTCGATATCCTTAAAACTGCAATTATATTTCATGGAAATCATTTGTAAAATTATTCATTTTTTACCTATTAGATAAAAAATCAAGTCTGCCTCCAACTTTATACCCAAATGAGGGGTGTGATTCGGTTAAAGGAAAGTTTCTTAAAGTGTGATTTTTCAATACCAAAAAATGACCTATCATAAAACGTCATGTCTCTGCATCTTCCAATGTGGCTTGTAAAGTTAACAATACGACTCAAATTCACTGCTTAATTTTATGAAGCCCATATGGTTTTCTCTTAGTACCATAAAGAAATGTAAGGTTTTCTGCACGCGGAAAATATAGGGTTTGTAGTTTGGAAACTCTTAATGCAAGTGTAACAGCAGGTCGAATTCAAAATTATTCGTGAATTGAAAAAGTTTTTGAAAACCAAATTTTACGCTTCCTTCGAGGAAAAATTGGAAGAAGACGCAATTTTCTAACGAGAGAGTAAAAATGGATGTTAAAGGTATTTTTTTCATTAGATATAATGGAATTTTTAAGGGCATCGAAAATCACTGAGAACAATGCATGTTTCAATGATAGTTTATGCATGTAGCCAGAAGAAAATTCTTTCGAAAGCCGGAAATATGAGGTAACTGGATTATTATGCAATTATGCTGCATGATGATTCGCTGTTCAACTGTACTTAATTAACCTTTTCGAAACGCGAAAGCATCTCAAAACTTGGGCTGACAATTTCATGATTTGGCCCACCCACTGTATACAGCATCCGCCAAGCTCTCCAATTCATGAGCCCATCTGGACAGAGTAGAAAGAAAGAATAAAAACGACCTTCGGCGCCATTCAGCACGGTAGCTGACAAAGACACACCTGATCTTGTCAATTAAACAGGTTTTCATGGCAACAAGGTGGCGAATTGAATCCCATCCGATTCAGGAATCGATTGCAAGTTCCGAGCAGCGCTATCAACTGAAAACCTTCCAAGTCGGGACCTTGAGTGTATCTTAATCCTTAAAGAGCATTTGGCGAGCATACGCGAGCTTTCGAAAAATTCTTATCGAGCCAGTAGGAGAAATAGGTAAAAACTGAAACGCATTTCCGATAAGTGAAATTGTCTACAGATCCTCTTCCCATAGAAACGGGTTGTGTGAATAAGGGGGGAGGGGGGGGAGAGGAGGCAGTAAGTGACAGTGAGGGTTAGGCAGAAACGTGCCACAAGTGTGAGGGAGGGGGTAAGGGGATGCGGAGACAAGCCTACTGTTAGCCGATCCTTGCCCACGGTTGACGCGAAGAAGGAGTTTCCAGTGTCAACCTTGTGTCCTCTTCCCGCTCCCCTACTGTTTTCGTTTGTCAGCTATCTGAGGTGTAATTCGTATTGACACAGCCGTGAAAAACTCGGCATCTCGGTTGGATTCGAACCCACGACAGCCAGGGGATGACTTCGGTACAGTCAACTCTCTAAACATCGGAGCTACGAGGCCCCACCAGGAGACGTAAGTCTCATCACAGTTTGATCAAGTTACCCGCCCAGCCTACTGCAACCTCGGGAATCCACTAAATCCGCTAGAGTAAATTGACTGTCCAACCAGGATATCTTAATCTATCAACCGAGAATCCGCCAGATACCCCCAGGTACACAGGCTTTTTACAGTCGGGTCAGTATAAATTATTTAAAACCTGTGAAACAAATATGAACTGTTATTTTAAAAAACCTGGTCTTGATTATGTCAACTCTTTCTGGACACCGGGCTCAGGCGGGGGAGGAGGAGAGAGTGTAGGTAGATGCAGCGCAAGTCTACTGGCATTATAATCCCCTGCGCAAGTCACCGTCCCTGCTCCCACCTGCCGTGGGGCACACGGTGGACATCATCGAAATCGATGGTCAAACTGTCGATATAGCATTTATAATAACAAAAAATTTAGGACTTCCTGACTATTCACATAGACGACGACTAGCACAGGGGTGACATTTCTCAGACTGTTATTCGGTGGGTCTTCTCAAGACCTCCTTAACTGCGCATGATAGATGACTTGAAGTTTGAAAAGCTACTGAAATACCATACGTGTAACATTTGTTGGAGCGCAATCAGAAGTTGTGCATTTACTAGAAGACAATATCTGAAAAATTAAAGTTTTTGAACAGTGGGTGAATGCTAGTGTTTGAAAATAGATTCACTTTAATGGTGTTTTTTTAACATTTCCCTACAGATACGACTGACTCCCCTATTTTATTCTGATCAAGGGTCCAAATTTTTTCATGCCTGCCGCAGAATTCTCCGTAGGTCACTCCGTAAAAAGAGGAGCAAAAAACAGCTAGTTGACCACTAGTCAGATGATTGATGAACACCAAGATCAGTTTCTCCACGACTCCGCGTCAGCTAACTGAGACGTTATAACGGCCTGCATCAAGGGAAAGATTTAGTCACATAGGCATCAAAGGTGACCAAAAAAGCAGACCTTATCAGCGGTGACGGCGGCGGCACAATTTAAAATTCAAAAATCGGCCTCGTATGATGTCACTTAAAACTTGTCAACACAACCTTACTGCTCTGTAAGTTCTTAGTGTAAAAAGAATTTTAAAAAAGCCGTTCGTCTCATTTAATAGCCTCTCAGTTGCAGCTCTTTTTAAGTCATGTCTAGTTATTTACGAGTTTTTATTTCAGAGTTGAAAATTGATACAGATTTAACTGACACGTATTAATCCTGAAATAGTATGCAGTTACAACTTCAAAAGGCAATTTGGCGAGCATACGTCTGCTTTCGATAAATTCTCTTCAGGCCTGTACATTTATATGGCTATTGAAGTACTGAATGCAAAAGATACGGGCAAATAGATAATTAATCTGTAGTTTGGGTTTGCTGAGGGGAGGGTAGAGGAGGGGGAGAGTGAAACACCGTAATTCCAGTCGGCGCCAGGGAGAAGGTGGGTCCCGAGGGACACCCGTGTAGTGTTCTCCATTAGTCCCATCCAATACGGAGAGGGCAAGGACAAACTACCAGCTCAGACCACCTTTATGTGTATCTTCTCCTTCACCTGCTCCTGTGGGGCAGAAAATATTGGTCGCACGAGCCGGCGCTTATCCAGAAGAATGAAAGAGCATGTCCTAGCATGGTTAGGAAAGGGACAAATAAAGAACATCAACAGCTCGATTCTCGCGCACATGGTAGACAAAAACCACCGTGTAGACGCCACAGAGGCCTTCAGAGTGATCTACAAGGTCCCATCAAGCTATCCAAAACTGCTTGGACAGCGCTTGTTGGCTACGGCAGAGTCGGCTGCAATTAGGCTACGCCGACCGGTCCTATGCCCACAGAAGAATTTCGTGCAGGCCCCACAGTTACCATGGTTCAAAGCCACCAAGCCAGCCACCCGCATGTAATCACCTTCGCCGGGACTCACCATCTCCCTGGCGCCGACTGGAATTATGGTGTTTCACCCTCCCCCTCCTCTACCCTCCCCTCAGCGAACCCAAGGTACAGATTAATTATGTATTTGCCCGTATCATTTGCATGCATTACTTTAATAGCCATATAAATGTACAGGCCTGAAGAGAATTTATCGAAAGCAGACGTATGCTCGCCAAATTACCTTTTGAATTTTCGCAACTCTAAAACAGTTGCAACTTCGTTCCATTTCCTTGCCGTCCACACTTACGCAAAATTCCTAAAACTGACAGCTTAAACTGCTGACGGAACCTACATCATAATAAGGGCAACGAGCGGCGAATACCCTTTCACTGCTAAACAAAGGACCCGACATTTTTTGACACCTAGATTTGCTCTAACAGGGAAAACACATAAATAATTTACGTGACCGACATTGAGCTTCCACGTGACGGTAGGCAGTTGCGAGAAACATGTTTACGATCTTCCGTGAAGAAGTCGTTAGAATAGCTCAACGTGCGAAGCTCATTGAAAGTCCGTCTGCTGCCAGGTGAGCCCCACTTCATATTAGTAATATAATGGATTAAGGACGACCGACAATGACACTTTATAGTTTAAAATTCAGTAATTTTAAAAGTCACGTTGATAAATTATGACAACGTGTTGGAAGTCAATCTAATGATTCCGCTTCCGGACGAACCCTGCTGACTCTAAAATTATGCAAGGTAGTTTATTATTACTGACAAAGACAAGGGAGACTGGAATGGCCATTTCTGGCTTATTAGCAGTCGTCAGCCAGTTGTACCCAATTCCGAAGTGTGGAAAACCTGGGGTTCGAATTCGCAACCTCTTAGTTAGAAGTCAAACGCCTCTAAACACTGAGCCACCAGCCCTTCGTCCTGTCGGGCAGCGGTTGGGTATGACTGGCTGACGACGGCTAATAAGCCAGAAATGGCCATTCCAGTCTCCCTTGTCTTTGTCGGTAATAATATACCGCCTTTATCATGCGCCGCTGTGCGGCTGCTGGTTGGGCTCGAGAGAGTCCGCATGGTACAACGGAACGAGTGAGATCCGTAAGAACGATCGATGAGCGTCCCCTACCATTATGCAAGGTGTTTGACTTGCAAAGTGTAAGATGCTCATGAAATAAAGCTAACTTATTCAGAAGCATTATAACTTGTAAAGCAGTCAGTAAGCTTACGAAGAACACTCTTGTTTTGAACCTTTAAGCAGACTCCTTACTATTTGAGGAATTTTAATCTAATCCGCTGAAAATGCAGCACTGCATGTAGCTTATCCATTTGGTCTGCAAGATTGTCTAGAAATGCTTTCGTATTCGTCGTTGGACCACGTGAATGATGGATATCGCTAAGGTGCCGGGAGCTGGAGTACTAGAATAGTCGAGATAAGTCGACGTTTGCTGGATAACTCAACTGTTTCCAGTAAAAGTCAAGAGATGAGTCCCAGGAAGCAGTCTTGAAGAAGGAGACACGATCGCTGGGACAAGAGCTTCATTAGTCTGACGTTTCGGATTCCTACTCGAAACCATCAGTAGAGAAAAAAGCAGATACGGGTGATTTGTGCACAAGGGGCTGCAGTATTTATAGAATGCAGTCGCCATTGCTACCCCATACCTATGAATGCTCAAGGCTCTCCCCTTCATCATGGATCGTTGCACTTGGTGTGCTGACTGTTTGGTGGTCGACGTTCGCGTCGTTAATTGCTGCAGTTTCATTACAGGTGTTCGATGCCGGTGTGACGAGTGCTCGACCATCTGACGCACTGAGCCTGGTGCTGGGACAAGTGTTCGCCTGTGTGCTCCCCGCACGGAAGCTAAGACTTGAACCGTTCGAATAAAAATCGTTCCTTTTTTGTTCACCTTTTCGACTTTTGAATAGTGTATTAACTTATTCACTGCCTATAGTGAATGGAGCGAATTTTTTGCTGAAAGTTTTGGATTCGTGATTTCAAAATAAAGCGAATGCATCTCTCTCTCTCTCTGAGGAAATTAAAAAGCGAAGAATCCTACATTCTCTTTGCTATTAATAAGGCATCCTACCTAGCTTGCTCAGTTGAATAGTGGATAAAGAGCTCGTGGCACACTTCAAAAAAGCGTTGATATACGGTCAGGCACGATGTTTTTTTGAACAGGCCTTTCATGTTCTTAAAACATCAAATTGTCGCAACCACTTCAAAACCGATATATGTCGTTTTCTAAGTGAAATATCCAAAGAAGACGTAAGTTACATCATAGCTAGTGCCATATATAGCATCTTTGTGGACGTCTTCCATGAAAGAGGTTTAGATTTATAGGGGCATTAGCAATCATATTAATTACGTGTTACATTTGCAGACAGCCGGAAAAAAAAGAGGCTGCGTTAGAAACATGTTGATGTTTGCGCTGTACGAAACTGCATTTTCCAACCCTAACTAAGCAAGCATTTGTAGTTAAAAACACCATTCAGAATTCCAAGAAGCATTTCATGAGGTCTGTGTCCTACCGTATACTCTTAGTGTTTATGCAAAAATGGCTCACAAACGCGCATTTTCTCACGACAGAAGATGTCTAGATTTAAAATTAATGTAAACATGGCCTGCCGGAAAGATCATTCAAATATAAGTTCCCTAGTATCGGACGGCTTAATAATTCTTCGCCCAGATTGAAAAAAAGTGTTCTGGGCGTAATATTATCTTTCGAAGTTCTTAGACATTAACATATCATAAATGAACGGCGTTTAGAAGCCGATGTATCCACCGTGTGTAAAAACCGTCCAGGAAATAGTAACTGGAACTATCAGGGAAGCATCACTGAAAGGGCAAAGGACACCGGACGACCATTTCTGGTTCGTTCGTACTCATCGGTCAGTCCTATCCTGATTCAATTATGCATCCGCTCTGAAGTTTTGTTCATTGCCTTCGTCGGATTGGGTCATTACTAGTTACGGAAGACACATAAGCCACGAACGGCAATTTCAGCAGCTCTTAGATTTTTTAGTCACTTTCTTATATTACTGGTAGCTTCTGAGTGTTTGACCATTTGCTTGCTCCACCGTGGAACGCAGCGTCGTGCTGACGTGTGCTGACAATTAAACCTCTGAGTAGTTTAAGTGACCTGTTCTATAAAAAGGTTGGACGTCGCGGTACGTACTCGGTCGTCATATGTCCACTAGTCCGTTTGTCGACGTCTTCGGTATCGGGCAGGTTTAATTTGGCTTATTGGTTCCCCGATGGTACCATTATAAGCCGACATTTTTTACCACTAGGATCTGATTTTAAGATTTGGCAGTTAAAAACTTCAAAGCTGTATGATAATTTCAGACGTAGTATTCACGTTACGTCACGTTATGTGTCTCAGCCGAGCGGAACACTGTCGCAGTGTCATCATGCTTTCATGGTGGGATCCGTCTCTAAAGATCCATACAATGCCGTTATCCACACCCAGAAATCCACGGTAAATATTGTTTATTTCTCATTTATAAGGAACCTCGACAACAGTTTCATCCAATTCTGTCCCTCTTTTTATCTGACAGACTTCCGTCAGACAGTCATTTCAAGAAGTAAATTCATATCTGGGAATTTTGCATCCGCGGCTGTCATACAAACGTCTTTTACAGGAAATACCACGATGATCCATCAAGGCATTGCATTGCCCAGTTTCTGAGTGATTTTCCCGTCTAGTTTCGCTATATATTTAAATAATTAAGAGGAAGACGATGGTGAATAAAGGGCAACAGGTTAGATATGTTAATGCGACTTACCTCACCTATCGCGGCCATCATTGCGCTCAGATAAGTCAGGGTTTAAGAGACTAGAGCTGAGGGGGCAGGCTAGACTTTAAGCAGATAAGGAAGAGCCAAATGGTCGGGTTTTTAGGCGCATGATCTACCGAGAACTCTAGCGAGCGTCAAAGCATGCGAGTTTCTTGCCCTTTTGGAAAATGGCCATTTTTACGTTTTTGAATCTTTGTTACTAAAACAAATTGAGTAGTGCAACCATATGATCTCCGATCGCCCAGTTCCGAAATTGTGCATAATCACCTGATACGAAGGGCCAATCGATTAACCCGCCGGTTTCGCGCACTGAGAACAAATGAGGCAGTGGTTTAAGCAAATCAAAGCCCTTTGGCCCAGTGTGGGCTATTTGGAGTAGATGCTTGGTCGGGCTCGTACTCACCTCTGGGGATTTGCGTTTAAAGTGGCCAAATTTTCAGACGTATCCAAACGGTGTCAAAGCCATAAAAGTGTATTTACACTTCCAAGCAGCTAGTTCTCTTAGATTCACTTTGGTTCAGTTTTTCTACAAATTGACTTCACTTGGCGACTGTTGAATTCTCTACCGAAATCACTTGACCCCTGATACCAATGTTGGTCGCCAGTCGATGTGATATTGTGATAGATTAATGTTTTTGCAACCTTAAAGACTTCAATGTCATCAGGCGATGCAAGCCACAGCCTAGATTCTGTCGTACAGCGTCACTTAATGATTTCATTCGAGGAAATCGATGACAGCAGTTATCATAGATTCGTCAGTGATCGTCCCATCCAAAGCTGCCCCCCCCCCAGATGGCATGAGCCGTTCATTCAATTTCCTTACTTGAACTCATCCTCTCACAAGCGTGGGATGAAGATCATTGGCAGCTAAAGTCGAAGCGGAGTATAGCTTGCATGAAGGGGATCCCCGAAGCCTGGCTAGATCGGTGGCTGCATTCGGAATAGACGTTGCTCCTTGGCCTGACTCAACAATCTGTCAGCAAGTACTGTAATTAAAAGGCCGTACCCCTAAATGAAAGATATTAGCCCTTTTCTACCGACTTTAATGCAACTGCTGGATGTTCAAGTACGTTGGGAAAACCGGCCGGCGGCTGCAAACGCGAATGCACGAGTATAAGCTGACCGTGCGAAGGCTAAACCCAGGGTTGGAGGTATCAACGCATATCGCACAAATGGGACACATCTTCAACTTCGACGCTGTTGTGATCGTTAACCGAGCGATGAGTATATAGCAAGGCAGGTGCAAGAAGCCTGGGCATCCACCGCATCCTCTGTCAACGGCCACACCAATTTTCTGCTCCCTTATCTGGTTTTACAAGCCTTTTTGACGGGGGATAGTCACGCTGCGGGACTGATGGGGCCGTCAATTATCTCCGCGGTCGACGAGGGCGTGGAGGACGCAGGTCACGGCGAGATGCGGATCGGGTGCACCCACAGAGGCGACATTGAGGGGCTACGCGTCAGGTAAATCACACCGTATAATGAGGGCTGTGCGCATGGCCTTCTAGTCTCTAAAGGAGGGTGCACTAAATAGCTACTCAAAACGTCAGTCTTCCAATTAACGTCTCCCGGTGAACAGTCATGTACTTCGCCGTATGTAATGTCATATGGTGAGCAACGCAAGAATAATTATGTGGAATAATGACTTTACTAAATCGAGTTATTATATTTAAGCGTAATGCTGGCACATTTGGTAGTTCATTTGAGCATCTTCGATAGTTCAGAGAGCATGAAGATTAAACAACACCCGAAACACTACAGTTTAATAGTAACTGCTATTAAATCAAATTGAGTAGTGCAGCTATGTGACCTTCGATAACCCAGGTCCGAAATTATGCATGATCAAATGCTCCCTCCTCTGATACGCCCCGCACGTTATGGACTGGGTATTTTCAGGAAGATGATTTAAAACATCAACTACCTTGGGTTCAACAGCAGTGGTCGTAGGAGTGCTGCGTTTTACATCCCCTTCTATATAAAGACTACAGACCGCTGATTCTGATTCTGATTCAAGTCTTCTTCTATATCCGAAGGGGTCTATATCCAGCTTGGCAGACTAAGGTTTCATGACTGTCTTTGATGCCATTGCAAATATCACTGCTTTTGAGGGACTCACTTGGCATGTAGGTACTCTTGCGTTGCATCTGTGCTCCGAGCTTTGGGAATAGGTATTTCTAAGGCACTCTCTAGTAATTCCAGGACCAGCGGATCACCTGAATTCACAGCGAAGATTGTCGTTTGGAATGTTACATACTTTTTGTTGCTTCCCTCTACGAACGCTTTCGTTCTCGTTCGCATTTCTATCCGTTATCTTCTCACCCGTTTGTTGGAATAGAACTTCACGGAAGGGATTCTCAATGTGAATTTCGTTCCTCTACCTCTTTTGTCGCTTCCTCTCTCCAAGTAGTAGAACCTGCCTTCTGAAATTTTCTCATTGCTTACAGTACGCTACAGACGGCCGATTTTACCGGTTTAGCCCAAACGCTGTCTTATTACCGAACGGGTCGTTACAAATCCCAGGTAGGCAGACGTTAATATCACGTTAATATTTTCTCATAGTATTCGTTTGCGTGGCATCTGACGAACATGCGGTGGCCGGGCTAGCTTTTATGGCTTGCATTCTCTCCTCCTAGCGGTAATCGCTTGGTCCAGCTTCGTGTCCGATAAATCTCGAACGAGCATCCCCTTGTGCCTACTGCCTTGCGCCTACTTGCAAAGAAGGCTAGGGAAATAAATGAATAGTTGCAAAACGTTCATTGTGCATGCCATTCTACTTCTTATACATTTTTAATTTGTACTTTAGGCAACAGTATAGGGAGAGACCCCACTTAACCGTCAGTAGACTGTGGATCGTGCCATACGTGATTTATGGTAAAGGGAGTTTTATGGGTGGGGCAGCACGTTTAGACAGTAAGCTGATAAAATGGAAGAAAAGACAGATGCTGCCTGGATTTATGTCAAAAGTCTTATCCTACGCTATTTTACGACAACGAACGTTGGAGTGATAACCAAACAATAAGCAAAAAGAAAATTTCCCAAAATAATGGATTTTGAGTTAAGGTGTGAAGTCGTGAGAAGTAATCGTTGTTGGCAGTGTGATTTCTGCAATAGCCTGCAAATGCCTGTCAAGATAAAACCCCATATGACACGATCCACAGTCTACTGACGCTTAAGTGGGGCCCTTCTCTATACCCTTGCCGTACATTGTTTCGGAACAACTGCCCCACTTCAGGGAGATAATAATCGAAGCAACGCTGTTTTCGTAAGAATAATAACGGGGAAATTATCTTTAATTTTGTAAATCCTTGTGTAAGGGATAGGTCTATGTCTTCCGCATAATGATTCAGGATCTTCAGCTTGCAATTCCGGGGGGATATCTGAGTACTCATGACAATTGTGTATGCTTGAGGCTCCGATCTGATTTTTTGATGAGTACACATTATATTGTTCCAGTTAACACGGATATGAAGACCAAATTTGCGACACAATGAACTCGGAGAAAGGAATGCTCGTGTTTAGATTATATTAGAAAAACACATACGCATTGGATGCCGAGGCTTGAAACCTTCGCGCTTCAATCAAAAACTCTGCTTACACAAAAGAATCGGGATGACTTGATCACTGACATTTCGGCATTTCGGATTCACCCTCGAATGTAAGCACTGCAGGATGCAGTTGTCATGCCTGATAATGGCGGCAGATACCGCATTCATGACGGACGGCTTGGGCCTCGGAGTCAGAGTCGTTAATTGCCGTAATTTCGTCACCGGCGTGGACTTTTGGCATACTAATCTCTCGGCCATTTAAGTCACCAAGAGTGTCACTGGAAGCCATAATTACGCAGACTCCCCTATCACTAGTAAACGTCGAATTGAGAAGAATCTACTCAAGCATGGCCTTGTCATCGAAAAGGAATATGACCAATCATTGTGCACGTTGGTGGACTATGGACCAGATAATGATAATCGGCAGTTTGACCGTCGTTGCCGACGGCATCCACCGTGTGCTCCAGAGCAGAATGAGAGCAGGGACAGTGGCTTGCGCATGCTTTCTCTATAATGGTAGTAAAATGACGCTCCATCGGCCGCGCTCCCTCACAATCCCTTCCTTTGGATCCGGTGTCATAACAGAGTTAAGAAGAAGAGTGAGCGTTCACCGGAAGGGGTTTATTTGAGATCCGACGTTTCGGGTAGTTTACTCGTCTACCTATCTTCAGGGACTGGGAGGTCCTGTGCACAGCACTCCTTATTATGGCGTGATCCGCCAATGCCGCCTGTGTGGCTGCATCCAACCCGCATGTCACCGTGACCTGAATCGCTCCCGTCGGCTGCGGTGATGACTGACGGTCCCGATTGTTGGAAAGGTAATACCGACAAAGACAAGGGTCCCGATTGTCCCGCGCCGTGACTGTCTCTCGCTAAGAAGGTTCGTAAAGTCAGATAGGGGAAGGCAAATTGATGTGGCGGTTGACAGAGCGGTCGGTGGACATCCAGGCTTCTTGCACTTGCCTTGCTGTGTGATCGCTGCCCCGGCCCACAATCTCAACGGCGTCAAAGTTGAAGATGTGTCCCATCTGCGCGGCATGGGTTGCTATCTCCGACTTTGGGTCCAAGCTTCGCACGGCCAACTTTTGCTCGTGCATTCACGTTTGCAGCCGTCGGCCGGTTTCCCCAACGTAGTTGTACCTTCCGCAGCTGCATTGCAGTCGGTAGACAACAGCCGACATCTCCTGCTTAGGGATCGGATCTTTCGGCCGCATCACTTGCCGGCGGATTGTTGAGTCAGGCCTGTGGGCAACACTGTTGGGCAGCACTGTGTTGTCCACAGGCCTGACTCAATAATCCGTCGGCAAGTTATGCGGCCGAAAGGTGGGACACATCTTCAACTTTGACGCCGTTGAGATTGTGGGCCGGGGCAGCGATCACACAGCAAGGCAAGTGCAAGAAGCCTGGATGTCCACCGACCGCTCTGTCAACCGCCACATCAATTTGCCTTCCCCTATCTGACTTTACGAACCTTCTTAGCGAGAGACAGTCACGGCGCGGGACAATCGGGACCGTCAGTCATCACCGCAGCCGACGGGAGCGATTCAGGTCACGGTGACATGCGGGTTGGATGCAGCCACACAGGCGGCATTGGCGGATCACGCATTGGACAAAGGGCGCCATAATAGGGAGTGCTGTGCACAGGACCTCCCAGTCCCTGAAGATAGGTAGACGAGTAAACTACCCGAAACGTCGGATCTCAAAAAACCCCTCCCGGTGGACACCCACTCTTCTTTTGATATGCCACCTGGGCAGCGGATTTTCACTACAATTGATGAGAGTTAAGAAGACCGGAGGCGTGAGGGAGTGCAGGGGGCTAGCACCACGGAACTTCGCGCCTAGGCGTAATACCACACTCTCTGGTCCACCACGTACATTGACCAGGATTGTACACAACCTGGGAAGAGGAGGGACGGCTCGGGTTCCCTAACCGGCTTGCACCTGGGCTTCTGCCACAGCTCCAATATTAACATTCGTCATGTGTGTGCATCCCGGATGACGCCTGCCAGACCCCCTCCCCCTATTGGTCCAGCGACTCTACCGCGTAGTCACAAGTGTTCGTTGACTCAGCCTGTGGCTCATTCAGTCGCCGTAAAGACTTCAGCTTCGGTCGGGTCCTGTCAAATGAGCCGAAGTTGGATATCTCAGCAATGTTGTGTTTTCAGGCAACCAGCGTTCAGAGGAATCTTCCAGTTTCCAGGATATACAGTAGGTGGGCTAACTCATGAAATGTCGACCAAAGTTCCGTAATGCGTTTTCGTTTGGGAGAGATAAATTAAGTAGGGTCGCAAAACTTGTCACCATGCAGTATAACTCTATAATAATTCAGTTACATCAGGATTCTGCCTTTCCAACGGACTTTTATTCGGCTGCAAGCAAAAACTACACTCTGTAAAAAATGACTACTTATGTAGCATGCATTTTTCTCATGGATTTTCGATGCCCTTAAAAGTTCAAGTGTATTTCATGGAAAACATGCATTGTTACCGCTAACTTTACAAGTCACATTGGTGAATACAGGGACATGACGATTTATGAACGAACATTTCACGGTATTAAAAAAAATCTCACAGTTAGAAGCTTTTTAATACCGAATTAACCTCCTTCTTCTAATATAAAATTGTAAGAAGACATCATTTTTGACCGAATGAGCGAGAGAATGAATATTTTTATGTATGTTTTCCATGAAATATAATTGAATTTTTAAGGGCATTGAAAACCAATGAGAAAAATACATACTACATAAGTAGCCATTTTTACAAAGTATAGTTTCTGCATGCAGCCGGAAAGTAGTCCGTTCGAAAGACGGCATGCGGATGTAACTAAATTATGCTGCATGATGACTAGTTTTGCAACCCTACTTAATTGGTCTTTTCGATCATGAGTTTTGGAAAGGCTCGCCAAAATTTGGGGTAGGTGTGATTCGGTAGTGCCAGTCAACAAACATTTGGCTTGGTTTTCCTATCCTTCTTTGTAAATAGTTTTTTTAAGGAAGGCTAAGTCATGATGTTTTTTTTAATATCAACACCTGAATCCGTTTGATGACGACGAAGACATAATCCACATACCGAGGACAGAGATCAGAAAACTCATTGGCGCACCTTTCACCACCGAAACTGAAGTACATATTGTGAGAGAACTTAAGAAGTTGGAAGATGCGGCGATGATCTCGACTGCCAAATCCTGGGATACAGAAGTAGAGAAGAAAGTGGACTCGTTTGTCAAGGAACTTGTCGCTTTAGGTCTTTCAAAATTTTCGTTGCCAAAATGAGTCCAACTTCGCCCCATATTTCCTTACTTTAATGGCATATACATTGAAAGGTATGCTTTCGCGTTTGGACTGATCCTTTCCGTACTATCTTCTGTCGCTTATGGTTCTTATTCAATAGTAGCCACTACAACGATCATTTAGAGCGGTCAGGCACGCCGAGGATGCAGTTCTTGAAGTCGCTGCCGATTCCCTGCATACTGGCCCACATACTGAGATGTTTTTCTGTCCAACTTGACGTGACTTCTGACATAACCCTCTCCCCCGTCCCACCATCGTTCCTTAATTTGCCAATACTTAGCCATTGCTATGCCTAACATGATTTCTGAGGTGTAACACAGTTAAAATACAAGGACTAAGATCTAACATGTAACCTTGGCATTCACATATTGTCTGTAAGTCAAAAAAGTTATTCTGCCTGCTGAAAAAGGCCGATCAACCGTTATCTTTGACAAGGTGGATTACCGAAACAAAGCGCTCATGTTCCTCAGCGACCGGGAGTCCTACATGGTCAGCGACGCCGCCAGTCTAAAGTCCCTACTGGCGAAGGTTAACAGAATTCTGTCTCGACTAAAGAAGGAAAAAGTCCTCACCGTCAAAGAATGGCAAAGCCCACAGAAAAACCGATGGCAAGATTCTACGGTCCCCCAAAAGTACACAAGTCAGATGTTCCCCTCCGACCAATCGTCTCACTCCGAGGCACATCCACGTACGGGCTCGCAAATGGGCTGTTTCAGAAGCTAAGATTCCTAACCGCGGGCTCAGAAACAACGGTGCACTCAGCAGAGCAATTCCTCAACAAAATAACGGCGGTCACGATCGAACCGAGTGAGAAGATGGTGTCATTTGACGTCGTCTCACTCTTCACGTCCATACCACAGGCCCTTACGGTCGATACGCTCAGTGACCTGCTACGTCAGAATTACGACGAGGGCGATGGCCAGCCCACGGCTCAGGATCTCATTGAACTCATAAGGCACTGCCTTAAGACATTTTTTACCTTCGACGGATCACCTATGAGCAAATTAAGGGCACTCCGATGGGTTCGCCAATCTCCGGATTCATTGCCGAGGCCGTTCTGCAAAAAACACGAGAAACGACTGTTCGGGGAATACAAACCCAAGTTTTGGGCGCGCTACGTTGATAATACCTTCGTA
>CACRXP010000499.1:0-12389 GCA_902702965.1 Spirometra erinaceieuropaei
GAGCGGCGCTCCGCTTACCTCCTGCACTTTTGTCCCGTCTTCGACGCTTTGTAGAAAAAAAAGATGCTGCAGGCTGTCGGCACAATGATGAGATCGCCATCTCAGAGGTTTAAATATCTCCGTCGCAAGATCACTTTCACTATACGCAAGATCCACGTAAACAGTGACGAGGCTGCGCGTAGTCTGTTTTCGTATTACGGTCAGGCAGGCAACAGCCGCCCCCTTTAGGTGATGAGGTTGATAGAAGGGTCCTATTTTCATGTACGACTTTCCAATACCGTACACTACTGGGGAGACAGAGGGCTGAAAACCTTGAAAGCAAACCGTCCTCCTTATCAGCTTAATCAACACGCGCTTTAGGGCAAGGAAACCGTTTTTAAACCAGTTTTAGCCTAGTATCACATCTAGCTCTCAAATTCAGCACTTTGCGAAATGTGCCGACTGAGACTTGGGAGACTTAAACGACTGTTTTGTGTTTAACTGCCTTCTTCTTCTTCATCCATCATAACGCCGAACAAGACCCTCAACAGAGCATAAAGATCTGCACAAACACTTACGGTGTACATGGTCGACAGGTGAGGTCTGAGGAATATGCAGTATCATAAAGCCCAGATTTCAGTAGTAACACCGAAGTAAGACCCGCGGAATGAGAAAGACTGCTCTATGGAGTCATTTCGGTTGGTGTCGAATTTCAGGGCAGGGACTTTCTGTTCAGAAACTGAAAACTGACATAAGGACGGAGTTAACAAAGGATGACATAAGGACGGATTTAACAAAGGATGATTTTTACAGAATACTAAGCATAGTCAAATAAGGTGTTGATTTTAAGGAAATCATATGTTTTCTGATTATGGTCGGTTTTCAGAAAGCCCGTGAGGCTGTTGGCGGACAGAAACAAATAGCTACATTTAATGCTAGCTTTGTTTCACCATGATTTTTTAAATTCACAAACCTATCACTGAACAGAAGAAATCGAATTTTAAAACAGGCAAACACGGTTTACCCACAGGATCAAAGTTCTTCCGAAACATCAAAAAATAAACGTCACGAAAAATGCTGTTCACACCACGAAGGAAAGTGAGCCAAATTAATATTTAGTAATTTCTCCCGTCGCCGCCTATAAAAGCCTGGAAGACATTTCTCTCTTGTGAAACTTGCGGATAAAAGAAGTTCAACAAGACAAAATTTTTGTGCTTCTCTTATTCTCTTCATCTAGTGGCATCAAATTAACGACCTGTCGAAAACTCGCGACTTTATGCGGACTAGGTCGAGTTCCATTTATCCGAATAACTTAAAAAAATATATTGAACTTTCCATATAAGTTCTTTCGATTGTCATACGGAATATTCTTAAAAGCACTTTGGCGTCGATAGACAGTTCTAGAAGATAACGAAAAATAGACCGTTGATTAAAACGGTCTTTTAGTGTATTTTTGGGAACAAGGATGACGGATATGCTTAATGTAGTATCCCGATTTATTTTGTCAGGAAAGACTATTAGCAGGTGCTAAAGTGTCGTCCCTTGTCGACAAATCGCTCATTTATCTCTTAGGAAAAATTTGTGACCTACCGCCTGTGTGCTATCCGAGGACATCTTGGACTTGATTACCTAGACACTATGCTACACAATGCACCGCAGCAGGAGAGAATCATTTTTTCGACTAGTGGCATAGTATGTACAACTGCAAGGCATTTGTTTTCCTCATTAACCGCCTTTATGTCTTTGTAGATGCTCTACGCGTATTAGAGGTGTTGCCATAAGTACAGAAGAGCCGAAAATTGCGGACTAGTTGTCCATACTAACCTGCATCGTTTGGACTTGCGAGACATAACAACATGTGAAATTCATAGCTGGACTGCCATTTTGCTCCGTAGTCGAAAGTGGAGGTATTCTTTGTCTACACGCACGTCTGTATGAGTTCTGGATGGCAGATTTTGAAAGGTGACTAGAAATCACCAAAAGAAGCTTCTACTGGGTTTCCTAGGGTCAGGGAGTGGGAATGAAACACAGACGGTGGGTTGCTTTTAGCCAATTGTTTCTCTTGTCAAGATATAATAAAGGTAGATTTGCAACTGTTAAGGGATGAGATGAGTTTTTTTAGTATAGTAGATTTCCCTTACCTGCCGCTTTCAAAACGACGACATTCCTCTTGTCAATGATAGTTCCTAGGTGAAGTGTTCGAAGATCCCATCTAGACAAATGGGATTTAATTACTATTGTTCGTTTCTTTTTCATATAATGAAAGGGACAGTTCAAACCGCTCATAAAGTAGTATGGACCTTTCAAAGAATCGATCGGAATATCGCCAATCTTTCAGCTGATATCAAAGGACACAGTTTATCGCAAGGATAAAACAAGTTGGATGAACGAATTACTTCACAGAAGAGACTGTTTGCATAACCGTGTGTAAATATATGTGTCTATCGTGTGTGTCTACTTGGGTTTTAGGATGATATTTCCCAAGGGAACTAGGTCCAGTGACCATTCATACGAATGAGACAAATGGTTTTCTCGTACAAAAAAGGTTTCTTTTTCTTGCAGCAATCGTTTCATAATGCTTGCTTCTAGCTAGCCCCAAATAGTACCAGGGACTGTCGCTGCGCGCGATGTCTGCGGAAGATGCGTGGAAAAGTAGCCAGAGTATGATTTGCTTGGGGCCCTAATTGGAAAATTTGTCATTTTACCTTTGTAAGTTTGATCGAAAAAGTGTCTCGAGTCAAATACGCCGTTTGCGTTCACGTCGTTTTACGTAGCGTCTTCACTGTGCTGCACTTCCCTTCGTGATGCAGAAGATGCGTTTAGTTCAAGAGTGGGCCAAACGAGTTAAATGTGTTACCAGAGATCAAAGCAACAGTCAAAGGAATGCTGTGCCGTATACCCTTCTGCGACCTGTTTTGACGTCATTTTTTGAGGTCATTTTAAGTGTGACTTTCCGCCACGAAGTTGAAATATGGGCAACAGCAGTAAGAAGCGATTTCGCATGGTAAGTCAGCATGGCAATTTTGGACTAACTTTGCCAATGAGGTCAACCAGGGACTACGGATTCAGCACATGTCGCAGTCCTTGGGCGGAAAATTAGCTGACGCGCCCAAGGCATCTGGTACCAGTGTAGATCAGTCATGTCCATTAGGAATAGCCTTCGGAATGCGTACGGAAAGTCGGCAGGACGACCACATCTCCAAGTGATCCAGGCGCCACATTCGTGTTTTTCTGAGAGGCTTTTATCGACGGGAGTGGCCGACTGGAGCCACCGGTTTCCATGGCCAGTTTCTGTGTTCAAACTACGTCCTAGAATAATAAATAAACTTGAAGAACCTTTGAACACTTTTGCAACTGCGCAGGTCAATATTCTGTCAGACACGAGAATATGGACCTCAAGTACAAAGGTGGCCTTGAGCTAAAATTCACGGAGTATCTATTCCCCTGATCCAACTTTAATTCTACCGCTAACCTTAATCCTAGTCCTTGCCTTCCTACTAATGACCCAAACGCCCTGGAATTTACGCATGTCCACCTGTAGAAGGGGAGTCTATATACACTGCGTGACCGATCTCATGAAATGTTAGCCAAAATTCTGTAATGCGTTTCCGATTAGGAAGGATTACTTAAGTGGGGTTGTTATACTGAGTATCATGCAGCATAACCCTATAATATTTCGGACTCGCCAGGATGTCGACTTTTGAATGCACTCCTTTTTGACCTCCTGCGAAAACCACACTCGGTAAAAAATGACTACTTAATTAGCATACATTTCTCCTATGGATTTTCAATGCGCTTATAAATTCAAGTAGATTTTATAGAGAACATGCACAAAAATATGCATTCTTTTGCCATTTGGAAGGAAATCACATTATTTTCATATTTTATGCCCGACGAAATTGTATATTTAGGTTTTAAGAAAGTTTCCCGATTCCCGAATAATCTTCAGCCCGGCCTGCCTTTGCCTCAGCGTTTAGCAATTTCAGTCTGCAAGTTGCATGCTTTCCGCACAAGGAAAATCATATATTCCTCTATGCCTTTAAGAGGAAACCACATAGAGTTCATGAAATTTTGCAATGGACCGGGAATGTGTTTTACATTTCATGAGGAACATTAGTAAATGGACATGTGCGGTCTTGCATGCA
The DNA here is from genome assembly GCA_902702965.1 of Spirometra erinaceieuropaei. NCBI lineage: Eukaryota > Metazoa > Platyhelminthes > Cestoda > Diphyllobothriidea > Diphyllobothriidae > Spirometra > Spirometra erinaceieuropaei. The sequence goes on from CACRXP010000499.1 coordinate 4,125, forward strand.
TGAACATCTCACGGTCTTAAAAATCTCATAATTAGAAACTTTTTTAAAACCTAAATATACAATTTCGTCGGGCATAAAATATGAAAATAATGTGATTTCCTTCCAAATGGCAAAAGAATGCATATTTTTGTGCATGTTCTCTATAAAATCTACTTGAATTTATAAGCGCATTGAAAATCCATAGGAGAAATGTGTGCTAATTAAGTAGTCATTTTTTACCGAGTGTGGTTTTCGCAGGAGGTCAAAAAGGAGTGCATTCAAAAGTCGACATCCTGGCGAGTCCGAAATATTATAGGGTTATGCTGCATGATACTCAGTATAACAACCCCACTTAAGTAATCCTTCCTAATCGGAAACGCATTACAGAATTTTGGCTAACATTTCATGAGATCGGTCACGCACTGTATATTCCTGTGCCCTGTCCAATATTCTCCCAGTCTGCTTGTTGCTCTATTCAGCCAGTCAGTCTGGCATTTACTCTCATCGCTTCACGTACTAGATGTTGGTGGCTGGTATCATGAAATGTAGGTGGAAATTCCAAAATGCGTTTTCGATTAGAAGGAATTACGTACGAGGGATTATAATGCTGATTGCCATGTGGCATAATCTCAAAATATTTCAGGCACACTGACGTGTCGACTACTAACTGCGCCTCCATTGGTTTTTAGGCAGGACTGACTTATGTGGCCCCTAAACAGAACACGGGAATAGGTAGGCCCCGCTTAAGTGCTAAAGGTGGGCCTGCTCATAATTCCGGATGGGGCAAATATCCCTGTGTCCTAACCCCAACGATAACCCTAATATAAAACCAAACCGTTGCCCTAATTTCGATCCTAATCCCCACCTAGACCTTAACTCCGCCGTTAACACTAGCCCCTATCTTAACCACAAACCTGATCCTGGCTTCCTTACCGCTAACTTTACATCTAGCTTTAAAACTAGTCCTTAACCTAGCCATAATCCTAATTTCACTGGAAGTTGGCTTAAAGTCATCCCGATTGCGGGCGGCTCCTGTTCTCATGTCCTGCTTAGGGAGCCACATAAGTCGGTCATACCGATTTTTTCAGCTATAAATTTGAACATATTTTATGGAACAAATGCACAAAATATCTTTTCTAATAATCATTTGTTAGCAAATCACGTCTTATTTAAATTCAATGCTTAAAGAAAGGATTTCGTTCGCCTTTAGAGGTTTTTTCAGCTTTAAAATTATTTTAAACCCGACCTGCCGTTACGATTGCAGTTAGGATTTTCAAACTATGAACTGCAGTATTTCCATGTGAGAAAAATTGTATATTTCTCCATGTCATTAAAAAGGTATTCTATGCGGCCCATAACATTTTGTAATGGATGCAAACACTCTTGTGTGCTTTACAAGGAGAAACAACAAACGGTCATGCAATATACTCTTTGAATTGACGTTTCATGGTCTTAAAGAAATTCTTTATCGCGATTGGTTCAAAACTGGGGGTTACCCCGTCCTCGAGTATAAAATTTAAATAAGGCGTGATTAGTTCCCAAATGCATCCACTAAAGGATATTTTTGATCATGTTTCCTATGAAATATATTTGAATTTGTAAGGCCATCGAAAATGGATAGGAAAAGCCACACTACTTTAGTATCCACTTCTTGCCGATGATAGTTTTTGCAGATGACAGCAAAGAAAAGTGTTCAAAAGCTGGCATCTTAGCGTGACTGAAATATCTTAGAATAATGCTGCATCATCAAGAAAATCACAATCCCACTGGAGAAGTGCATTGCAATTTAAGACACCTTTCATGAAATAGATTTCTCACACCTGTCTCCGTTGTGATGCAATAAGTCGAAAAAAGGAAGTGAACAACGAGTGTGCGATCTCACCTAAGTTAAGGACCAGCCTGCAGAAGTGAGAAGAACAAAGACACGATAAACGGCAACAAGAGCAATATTCCGGTTTAGGTTTTCTTAAGGCGACCTATTTGCGTGCCTGAGGGAGGCAGTGATTGAGCTCAGTGAGGCCGTGGGTGAAAGTAGCTGACATAGTTCGGGCTGAACTCCGATTCTGTGGGGGGTTTTTGACGGTGCCTGTCACAACACAACGGCGGATGGCGGTGTGCTAGGGGTCCAGAAGTGGGCCATCTAAAGCCACGTCCATCGAGGTGACGCTGGCGTTCCAAATTAACGAGCAGTCAGAATTGCGTCCACTTGCCAGGGCGTCTCCCAGTAAATTAGTAGCCAACATGAGCCTGCCACTCATGCTGGTGTCTGACAGTGTTTAGCACCCTTAAACGTGTGTCGAAGAGACGACTCAAGACGTAAGCTGACTTACAAGGCGCGGCTATGAAAGGAGTGGTCAAGTCTGCACATAATAAACGCATTACACGATACCAAATGACCCACCCTTTCATTTTGAAAACTGGGTCAAGGGGGAGTCGGTAACGACTTGGCCACTGGAAAACTAGCAGGCGCCAAAAAACCGTCCCTGCAAAATATCTGAAGAGTCTGAACTGCAAACGCTAGAACTGGATAACTGAAGCATGTTTGAGGTAGAAAAAGGGCAAAACAAAATTTTTAAAATTCTCAGATAATGATAGCGGGTGGTGGCACTTACGTTATATACACACGTCTAAAATGAGATATTCGCTACTGGCGGAGACAGGTGCTGACGTCCTTTTTTGTCATGATTCTTCTAATTGATCGTTTTAGCAGATCACTCCGCATAGACAGAATGGGAGAATATATGCGTTGGAAGCTGTTGGTTTTCTGGAGAAGTCGAATAAGTCCCAATCTAGTGAGAATTTATGAATTAGGATGAATATTTAAGTAAAAATCTGACGTGTGCCTGCAAATCGACGAGGGGGAATGAAGATTGCTACTGAAGCCCCTATTAATGCTTCCTCTGCAGAGAGGATCCCTCTCGCATATCAGTTGTAGATAATTCGCTGGCCCGTTTGTGGTTCTGGGCAGATTATAAACACTTTAGACAGACTGAAATGGCACTCAAAATTAGTGAGAGTATGGGGTCTGCTCCAAGACAAATAAACCATACTATTCAATGGCTGTTTAGACACAATCATTTAGACGTTCGAATGTGGTTTGGTAGCTTCATCTGAAGTAAACAAACCTCAGTCACCTCTAATGCGGACCGATGGTAATAGGGATTTTTACAGGTGGAGCGGGGAACGCACAGGAGACGAGGTCAAGTAGTTGTTTCCAAAAGAATGGCTATTGGGAGTGCGCGGTTTTACTTTCAATGGCTGAGATATAGTTGTGCTAACCCCTAACCCTGGCCCTAGCCCATAACTGTAACCCCTTATCCTAACACTTAAGCCTAACCCCTGACCCTTACCCCTAACCATAACTCCTAGACATAACTCCTAATCCTAATCCCTAACCCCAACTCCAACAGTATTTTGTCCATCAGGTGGGGCTACCAAACCACATCTTACCATTTAAACTGCTAAATGCTTGCTGACCCCTTCATGAAAAAGTGCATTATATCTTTGTGGCGTTAAAACCGAGTAGAGGATTATGTATGTTAACAGTTCTCACTTCGGTGCAACAGTTATTTTGAAAGAAATTAATAAAAGTTTAGGATCCAAAAGGATTGGACAAAGCGAGGTTTATGTACTCACATTAGGTGTCCTTTTGCACTTTAACATTTTTAGTTTACCCCGTTTTACTTTGGAGTGGCTTTGTTTCTACACTCATATGGCTCCCGTAACAAAGATCGCAAGTGTTTTTTTTGACTCCATTGGTTTTCCGTGTAGGGGTATGGTTTAGGGTCGGGATTATTTCCACCGGAGAACAGTTGTGCTGAAAGAAAATAACTGGCCGGAGCAGCCGAGACTGGAACACCTGCTGCGCAATTCGCTAACATCGAATTAACAAACGTACTGAGCATCCGAGATTTTGCGCATGTAAATCGCATGTGAATGCTCTGGGGCTACATCGCACAGAATATTACCCATTGATGGAATATGTGCGACGTCTAACCTTCTCGACTGGTGCCTTCCCCTTCTGCTGCACAAGGGATCGCCATAGGGCCGTGCCTCTGCTGTTAGCACTGAAATTTTGGCGATAGTCGCTTGAAAAAAAGAAATAATGATCGATTCGGCCTACGCTGGTTCCGCTTCTGTTGGAGTTCACCGGTTCTCATACTTCATCGCCAGCCTGACCTTCTCGGCTGAAGTATGAGCACGTTAGCTGAGGACAGGATAACATGTAGATTAGGTCAATAGTCCAACAGGTACTGTGCATTACTTGTGAATCGTCCATCTCGTGACGTGTCCTGGCCATAAAACTCACGACCATCAAAACTGAATTTATTCCCCCCTTTATGTTTCCCCAGCAAATTGGCAACTTGTGTCTGTTCGTATTGCTATCAGCTGGCAGGCTCTATTCATTCTCCAGGTTTGACATTTACAAATTTGAGGCGAGGTCCGAAGTGCTCCATCCGAGGGCATTTACCATTTACCTGTCATCTACTGGGAGGAGGTCAATCAGCACCGTCCGAAAGTCTCCTTGACAAGGTTTGGTCAGCTGTTTAGATGGACGCCTATTTCGACTGCCACATTCTATTAAGAAGCAACCACTGTTCCAGTTTCAGTGTTAGAATCAGGAAGTTTTGTGTATGCAGAGCAAATTCGCAAATTTTATCCCTAGATGGCGGAAAAAAATTATTTAACTACCGTTCAAGATAAAGCAAACACAAACTCCTTTTTAATTTATAAGACGTCCCGAGTCAAATTTACGGGTTTGCAACCAATGTTTGCGCATATTTTTAATCCAGACGAAACCCCAACACACCATGGACTAGGCTAACAGAGATTTCATATGGAAGGCATGCTCAGAGAGTCAGGTAAAGATGGGGTGGCCATTTCTGACATACCAGCCGTCGTCAATAAGCCATACCCAGTCTCAGATTTGTATGGCCTAGTGTTTGAATCCGGATTCTTTTATCATTGATCGTTATGTCCACTGGTCTGTCACTGAGCCACAGGCCCGCTGTCCCCTGAGTTGTGATCGGGAATATTAACTATGGGGAGGTCGCTCACCAATCAGGTTGCGGGACGAGTATGTTTCGTAACCTGATCGCTGAATGTCCTCCCACCACACAGGTGTTTTCTCTCCAGAAAACCTAAGTAAAAAGGAAACCCATAATGCCGAAGCTGGCTGGGTTTAGCTTTCAACAAAAATATTTCATAGCGAAAGTGCGTCCCGCCAAAAGGTTTCATTTGAACCGTTCGAAAGCGAACAGAGCCACCAAAATTTTGACTGGTCCTCTTTTAACATTTTATCATGCCCAATAAAATTTAAATAAAACTAGAGGTCGCTTTTCACTTTCTTACTGTTAGCTTTTCCCTTGAGTAATTTGTTCATGCTTGCCGCGTGGCGATAATTCATGGTGGTTAGCGATAACTCGAAGACCGGTTATTTGTGTTCTTTCTACAAAACACCTTAAAAAAGGTCAACATATAGTTGGGCAAATATGTGGTTTAGGTAGAGGGATATCAAAATTATCGTCTTATTTTTTTGTAAAGTCGCGTCTTGTGATTCGTATTTTTTTTATTTCAAAGTACAAATGAAATCTGCACTAATCAGCCATCATTCGGCAGTCATTTTCGCGGTAAATCCCCCACCATTCGTCAAACTGGCACAATTGACCTAGAGATCAAATGAGCATTACAGTTTTTTCCTTAAACCATGGGTAACAGAAGACACATTGTGTTGAAGGAGTAGGCAAGAGCACCAGGTGGATATTGGCATTATTGAAAACTAAGCCAGAAAAGAGAGTTATAGTCCATCGAACAGCTGGAGAACTAGTCACTCCACTGCAAAGGTGTTGCGCTTCCAAACTGTTTCAATCAAAAGCACTATTCTCAAATGGTTGGGCTAAGAGATCATTATGCAGTTAACGCTGTTAAACCCTCTTTGACAGGTAGCCGTCATACGCGCCCCAGCCATATTTTTTAAAGTCTCGCTGGACTGCGGTTCGTCTTCAAACAACTGATTCAGGCAAAGCGAAGTTGCTGGCATGTAACAGTAGAACGGCTATCCATTCCCTCTTTTCTGTCTCAAATCACGCGTCTTGGATAGGATGTATGCCTTTTCGGTGAAAAAAACTACCAAAGGACGGTGATATGGCCGTTTTCGCACTGATTTGCTGGAAACGCACGAAGTGCAGTAGGTGGGTTAACTCATGAAATGCCAATCGAAATTCCGAAATGCGTTTTCGTTTCAAAAAAATTGGTTAAGCAGGGTAGTAAAATAATATAATAATAATAATAATTCAGTTACCCCGGGATGCTGGCTTTCGAACGGACATCTTTCCGGTTGCATGCAAAAACTACACTCTGCAAAAATGATTACTAATGTAGCATGCATTTTTCTCATTGATTTTCGGCACCCTTAAAAACTAAATCATATTTTATGGAAAACATGTACAAAAATATTCATTCTTTTTTAACAAAGTTTCTCAAATAGCTGGATCCTGCTTCGTTAATTCGGAATCCATTGGAATTTAGTTACCTCATTTTTAGGATCCCGTTATTCTTCCAACGAAATAGAGCTCCTTTGATGGTTCTTTCAATATTCCCCCCCTTCCTCCTCCTCCTCCTCCTCCTCCTCCTCCTCCACCACAAGCATTTGCGTATACAAACGGTCAGATGGTTGTGGGACCATCTCGATTTTTTGATAACGAGCCTCATCTATGTATATTGAAACCACAACGACAATATTTTGTTTGGGTAAATTTTGAAGACTGACCTTAATAATGCGTTCAAAGTTTCAGAGGCAGCCTCGATAAGCATGAAATATATCACAGAACAGAGCGCGAGCAGTTGATACCAAAGAAATTCTGCAATGGCCGATATGTTTATTTGTGCTCATACTGATGTAGCCGACTACGGTCAGTTTTCGCGAGTTTGAAGTGAGGAGTGATGTGTGATCGGATGCCAAAGTCCATACTATCGCTGAGTTGCATCTTTTAGGTTCCTCGAGAACTGAGGCGTATTACAGAACGGTCAGTGTAACCTCCGTGCAAGGGGTTCCTGGTGTCAAACCGACCATTTGATTAAGCCTCGAGTCAGTTTGACGCACGGTGGCTCAGGAAGGATACATAGGTTGTTTAACATTGCCAAACCGTAATCAGTGCAACTATCCGGTATATAAAACTGTCCACCAGTCGTCCCGTCTATCGTATTATATGCAATGTCTTGTAGAACTGCGATACCAATCTGCCTACTATTGCATTTAAGCGTCCTTTACATTTCGAATAATCCCCTGCCTCTTTGTCATAGAATAAGGCATTGAACTTTTTTTCTGTTTTTTCAAGAATAATTGGCCTAGCCCGCAAGAAAGCAAAATGTGAATATAGGAAAAACAAGTACAGGACAGTATTGCCCGCCCCAGACGGACTTACGTTGTTGGTTGCATCTTCAAGGGCACTTTTTAATTAGATAGGTAAGTCTGTACAAAAGACAGAATAAAATAAAATTTAAAGGAAATGAGGCCGCCTGCAAAAACTTTGATCGGTCCTATGTGGCTTTATTTCTAGGACGGAACTTTTATAAGTATGAATTCCATCTTCGGGACAACCTGCGTTTAAAAATCTGTCTTATATACTAGAAAACAACAACTATAGCAGGATATGCAATTTTAAACCGGCCAATTCGACAATAAGGAAAGTGTGCCTCAAATTGCGCACATGTAGTGGCAGATTTTCACAAACGACAAAATCCACTTGACAACATAAATTTCACCTAAATATTCCATCCTTCTATTTTGAAACTTTGTGAGTAGTTTTACACACAACTCTTTAAATGCCTAGGCATCGCATGTTTTAGACCTCAAGGTTTTAATATGAATTTTGCCCAACTTGTAATGGAGAAAATGAAGTTTTTGCAATTTATTCGAAAAAACATAGCTGTATACTCCAATAAGACAACAACAGTATGCCTATTTGCTTCGATAAGACCGTAGTTAGAGACTACTTTTGACGGCGGTTTTCGTCTATGAAAGTTGGAGGATGAATTCACATTGTCAATAGGAAAGCAATCACAGATGACCTGATAAGGTATTTAGGATCAGTAGAATCTGATCACAAGCTCAAGATAGAATATGCATGGTAGCGATCCTGACGGGTATCCGTTTCCCGGTGGACGCCACACCACATAAATCCGTCAGGAAGTGGATATAGTTGTGCCAGCTTTAAATTTCAGATTCTTTTGGCTTCTGAATAAGGCTACATTTGTCCCTCGTGCTTCAGCTACCAGCATGCTTAA
>CACRXP010000499.1:25561-71038 GCA_902702965.1 Spirometra erinaceieuropaei
CTGTGATGTCCAATTCTGACCGAGTTCTAAACCTCATCGCCCGACTCTGTCAGCTTTCGGGCTTCAAATCCAGTGAAATGGACGCGAACAACGATGTTACGTTGTGATAGACCGTGATTTCGCCCAACTGAATCCTCCGACCCTGGGAATCTAAAAATAATTGGAAGACTGGTTGGACTGAGATAGCTCAAATGACTTGAAGAAAGTTTAATTCTGAATATACGCGCCTCGCCAAATCCCAAATAGGGTATCCCCAAGGTTGGCATCTGAGGACATTTGACAGGAAAGCGTCGATTCTATACAGTATTTGTTGGTTTTATTTGATATCACGTTGCCATGTCGATCACAAATTTGCATCAGAATTTCTTAAGTAGTTTATTCAGTAGAGTTGCCGATACTTTCGATCGCGAGGTCTGCACCCGCCTGTAAACTTTTTGGTCATCAGGGAGATCTTTGGTGTTCTCCCGCTACCTTTTAAGTGCATTGTAATAGGTATCTTCCCCTTATCAGCGGTAGGATAATTGCAATCTGTTTTCTTCTTGAATAACTCGTAATTTTAAAGTCACTTTGCGAAATACATTAAACTAATCTGCCTGCCATCAACAAGGAGCGTTTGGTGTTGTCGGTCGCTTTGGCCCTCCGAGCAACCCTCTGGGGCTACATTCGAATCAAAAATTTAACATCTCCAGCGATGATACAAGCTTTATTCCATAGCATTCTTAGTTTTGGATCAGTTATCTACCTAAACTATACGTTAAAAACCAAGTCCCTTTTTGAGAAAAGAGCAGGAGCGTTAGCGTACTTAAACGTGTTGTCCAGTCGACGTCGGCGGATTTCAACGTGCCAAAAGCATCCTTTGCAATATCGAAGACTAACATGCTGCGGACGATGTCCTCTGTCGATAACCAGGGGAAGAGTCTCCAAATATTATGGCCAAACCATCAAACGCCGACATTCCTCGCAAGTCGGCACTGGTGCACTGTGTTTCCATAGGAAGTCCCTGACACACATTCAACTAATATGCGGTCTTTGTCTGTTGCGTAGGCTATTGCGTGCGTAAACAGAAGTGTCCATTTTTATCTAGACTTCTGTTTCTCATTAGTAAAGTGACTCAGAATTGTATCCTACCTACGAGTGATATCGTATGTTTCACACTAGTTTAAAAGCTAACAGTATTGCAGACATGTCCTGCCAGCCATTTAAATTCCCGACACTGCATTTATGGGTGCGGATTAGAATATATAGCACACTGGCCTAAATTGTTCAATGCGTTTTCAGTTGGGTCAAATTGTAAAAAAAGAACGCCTAAAATTATCTGAAGCCACTTCGTTAACGATTGTGTGGTAGCTTTCGGTGCAGCATATGTTCAGATACATTTGCTAATAAAACTCGAAAGTCTCTAAATGAGAAATCTATGTACCTCCGCTGCTTCTTTATGCTTCTGTTTATCGAATCCCATGTCATGAGGATTGAGATAAGTGTGTCTTTTATAATTTTTGTCCGGATTTTGCAGTTAGACTAGACCATATCGCATATCTTTTTAGCATCAGCAATAGGCTTGAGGATAACAAAGGCCATGCACCATCCTGCCAACTTCTCCGCAATTTCCATAACTACAATTTCTAAACTTAAACGGATGTTCAGTCAATGGTCAACAGAATACCGTAGGGAACAGACTTTCCGTTATGTCCCCCTTTAAGAGGGTTTCCAACATCCTCTAATCAGCGTGCTTCATTTTAAGCCATATGAAAGCATTTTCGTTGTTGTTTCATAGGTTTCGGACATGTTGCAAGTTTTATGAAGAGGAATGTATAAAAACAACTGGATTTGATTAACTTCTTATGATGTTTAATATGGTGAATAACTGACGTTATGCAACGCCAAAAATCTGTAAAATATGAATTATCTAAAGAGTGACCAATTACTACGTTACATAGGTTCGTGTAGTTTTGATAGGTCTCAGTTGAAAGCCAAAATTCCTTAGCACATGAAAGAACTTGGATTATTTTCCCTCTTATCAATGCTGTGATCGCCTTCTGAGCAGTTTCCTCTACGGGTTAAAGGCATACTTGAGGATTTCATCCGTCGTTCTTGATGTGTACCGTTAGTGCCCTGTAGTTTTAGTTGTGATATGTCTGTTTTCCGTCATTCCTGAAACAACCGATTAGATTTGAAGTATATTTCTGCATAGTTAGAATGACAGATGCGGAAAATGAATACCGGATTTAAAACCGTAATCCAAAATCTTTAAAATAATGTTGCGATCTTTTTATAACTATCGCCTCGTCAAGGTTCCAAGCTAAAATTGTTTCCTGAACAACGTTGCAACGAACCTCAGAAGAAGCCTTGCCTAGTAATTGACGTGCAGTTTACCTTCGAGTGAACTGATCAGTCAGCTGTTGTTCGGACGGTCGTGCAACTAGGCAGCTTCTTCGAAAGGATGATCGAGAATCTAAGTGTGACCCACTTGCTGGTGAGTCCCTGCTGTTAACAGAAGAACCTCTATCTTGAAAGAAATGAAATAGAAACCTGTTGTCCTGTCTTATCCAGGGTTAAAACCGTTAGATACTCAAGAGTGTTTTTGAGGACTTTACTAGAACCTACCCCATCAGTTTCACAGATGTACATCTGCTTTCCTCAGACGCACCTTTCAACCTACATTGTCTTTTTATCTTCATTCAAAGATTAAGAATATTATGGGCTTAGGATGCGTCAGTATTGGGGGTGGGAGGTGATTCTAGAAAAGGGTTAAATTTGACGCGAACGATGGTATACAACAAGGCCAAATACTCTTTTGCTTCGATGTACGTTGATTATTCCGTGAGATTATTAATCTCTTAAATCTAAAACTGGATGTTATGAGCTGAATGCTTATGCAAATAATCGCGGATCATCACTAACATATAAAGGACGTGAGTTATACTTTGTCAGGATACGTGACTTGGCAACCGGAGCCGGTCTGGGACTCCGTAAATGCATTTTAAGCAATGCAACAACTAATCTTCTACCTCTGAAATCCAACTATGAGACTTTAAAAATGAGAAAAATGGATGTATAAGAGGGAACCGGTCTGTATTTAAAAAAAACCTGCGAAACTTCGGATATAGAAATACCTAGGCGATTATTGTGAAGGCGAAGAAGCTAAGTCTTGCTCAAATAGTCGCTTGATAGTTCAACCATCTTTGATTTTAACTGTCGGCTGCAGTGGAAAGGCATAAAATTATTCATTGTGAACGATCTTCCTTAACTATCTTCTTCTGAACTACTTTTTAGAGTTTCGAAAGCATTATAGTAGTAGAGTTTAGGTTTATTTGGGCAGCCTTATTCCTAAGTCCCATGGCAAGTGTATGTGATAGCTGCTGAAAATGCCCCCACTTTCTGACACTTGACGACGTTTTTTCGTTGGACTACCTATGCAAGTGTCTGGAAAATACTTAATTAAGCAACAGCGACGTTTGCTGACCAAGTCTCATTACGGGACTGGACACAAGTTCTCAGTGTTTTCTTGAAGCTCCAGAACGGTGGAATCCTTTGGACCATTACAAACTTGACCGAGAAGTCTTCAGGGTTTGTAGGCTACCCTGGAACCACTAGCTTACCGCTTTTTCCCTAACAAAACGGAGCGACTTTTCGCAAAACTTAGTTTAGACTGACTTCCTCAAAGTCAGGAAGTCATCATCTCCAGGCCATCATCCTCAGTCCCTAAATTAGTTTTTCGGATGAGGAGAACTTTTGTTCCCCTTAATGGCGATCCTTTTTCGAACAAAATAAGCACAGGATGTTCCCGAATAGGACGATTGCATTGGTGCAAACATGACTAAGAAACATAGTACTAGACCAACTTCCGAAGCCACTGGACGTCTTGGGCCTTAACTCCATATTTATTGAGAATATGCGTGTTTAATAGACAAAAAACTGACCATGCTCACATACACATAATTATCGCCAGTAATAACCTGTCTTTTAATTTGTATGGCTAACAGTCTGTTAACTGTGAATATATAGACCACCTACGGACAGCTGATCCCATTGAGGATAGTTTATAGTGTAGGCCAATCCACTTGGTCCTTTAGATTATCTCTATGTTCTATCTAACACTGAGCACGGGATGGCGCCCTTATTGCTAGTCACCGCGTTTTTCATCCTTAATGGCTACTAGTACTACCGCTCTCCCAATGAATGCGAAAGCTATACTCGCCTGTGAAAAATGGCTGAAGACGGCTTCTTGGAGTACTGTTAATTGAATTGCGAACGAGTCAGTTAACACACGGTCTTTGGTGACTTTAAAGATGGCCGATTACTTGTACTTTCTAGCTGGCTGATAGATGTGATCACAGCCCTGTGCGAAGACCAGGCAAAGCCTGGCCGATATGAACGACTCACTTGTAAAGTGACTTCATTTACGACCCAGACCGTTCGCCGAAACCTTGCAGTTTCAAATAGACCTTAACTCGTACAGACAAATAAAGGTAAGCGGTCAGATTGCTTATCGGGGCGGCATTTAACGTATATGTGACCATTGACAGTACCGAGCCAGTATAGGAAAGTGCAAAGAGGGGTATTCAGTTGACATTTCACATAAATCTATGGAAATTAGTTGTGGATTCACACTTCCCGGGAGCGAGAGGCAAGGTCAACAAATTGGAGCAGCATTGTTCAATTTGACAGCAGCAATCCCTATGCTTTTCTATGGGTCTGTCAACTCACAACCAGAGACACCCCTGTGCAGAGGAAAAACTAGGGGAAACTACCTATTATATTTTTCAAAGGTGTTGTTCTGCAGAGTTTTTGGTCGCTCCTTCGTCGGCAGGATGAAATTCGCCGGCCTGTACCGTCCCGAGGAGCCGGTGCTGTTGAAGTGTCTACACTGGTTCATTGTTCTGCACATCGCACACTTAATACTTTAGAAAGAGTAAAGCTCAGTTCTAAAAGCAAGTTCGATGCGGAGAGTAGTCCGGTAGTGGAAAAATACTCGGAATAATGGTGGACGGAATGCATACGTCTGCCAGTAAAGCTGGAATGTTAAAACATTGATGAATTTTCCAAGCAACAGCCGGCATTTTCTTGCCCCGCGCATATAGTTACACACACATTGCACATATTTTTGTCAAGTACTTGGTGTTGTGGTAAGTTAATTCAAGGATATTTCATCCGCACGAAAAACTATAATTGCATTTGGATAAAGATACAAAATTAGTCAAGATTGCCGACATCAATCACGATAAGTCGGTAGACAACGAGGTTTACACAAAACTCCAGAAGTGTAGGTTTATTTTGAGTCCATTGACCATTTTAAGATAAAACGCAGGAATCCTCCACCCATAACATCCGGGAAGGTGATTGCCGTCGATCAATGCAATTTGACATCCTGGTAGAACTGATGGATGCAAGGATGAAAGGAGAAACAGGCTTCTGTTAATTCAGTGACTTAAGGAGAGAGAGTTCGGATATGTTTGGTTCAAACCCATACCATGCATGTCTCTGCAATACATATACCCTGTGATTGTTGAATAATTGCATAATTTACCTCCCTTCATATAATTTAGTTTAAACTTCTATTGTGTATCCATCACTGCAGTCACCACGGCATGTTACGCTAGGCTGTGAAAGTAGAATAAGCAAGTTTCCTTCATTAGTTTCCTTCTCCGTCTCAGAGGATGCGATGAGAATCTCAATGTAAATTTGAACCTCCGAAACCCAAGATTTATATTCAGATACTGAGAAAGGGCTGCTGAGGTGGACACTTAAAGGACTCTTTTAAGATCGACGGAAAAAAAACAAAAAGTACTCCAGTTAGAGGCAAGCTCTGAAGACTTCGGGCGTGCACTCCACTTTTTATCAAGTAAAAGCTTGCCAAAATAAGAGCGAAACTAGTTTACGATCAGTCATAAGTCAGGCAGCACAAACCGTGTAACTTAGCAGTTAGATCTGCATCCACTCCCAATATAAGTGACCTCCTCTCAGTCATGTACTCTTTTTCACACAAATATAATCGGAGCAGTTTACGCAGTTCTCTGCAAGTGACCAACCAGAAGACTTTGCAAGCTCTGCGAATAACCTTGAATTCGGTTAGAATAAAGTCTAGAGAACTATTTAAAGTCTTGATCATAAATCTCAGTCCTTTCGATAACATTTTGCAGGCTTACGATAATCCCTTCTTCATGTTGCAGTTGGCACTGCCGACCTTATAAACATTGGCATCTAGAAAAAATGTACACGTTTGCTGCTGAGTTTTCCTTCTTCAGTTCTTTAAATTGTCCGGAGGAAAAGTGCGCTTCACTGTGCTATACACAAGTCAACAGGGGGTGAGAAGAGCTTGTAAAAAGGTAGAGCTTGTACTTTCACATCACACATTAAACACCGGTACCTTCAAAACAATTGGTAGATTTGGTGAGGTGGTTGTTAACAAAAGAGGCGTTTGCATTACATCCGAACAAGGGCAGCCCCACCCTTTTTATGCCGCAGAGTTTTCATTTTATTTTTGATTCGGTGGTTGAGATCTTTAAAAAGGCCTTTAGGTAAAATTACTTACTTCAGTCCAGTTGTATTATTGATCAACAGTAGGCATGGTCCAATATTAACCTGTATGCGGTGGTCTTCTGACTTTTAAAGCAGCATCTTCATACTCACCTGCTTAAAGAATGGTCGTTAAAATGTCCGTTTCATGAATATGTACATTTTTTGTTTTATGTATATATATTCGTCTTTAGTTCTTGAAAAAGCACAAAAATCGTATTACATAATCAATTTTTTTAGAAACGTCTGTCTTTTTCAATCGTTTACTCAATAGAGCAACCTAACACAGATTTTAAATGGCGTGCAACTCCCTATATATTGTAAGACATTTTCTATATCATCCCACGTTATTAGAGCTACAAAAAGGCCCCAAGGCAAATTCACAGATTTCGTCCCGTTTTTATGAACGTTTTCCCGGACGTTCATAAAATGCTCCTTTACATTGGTATCTTGCACACGAATTAAGTGAAGTACCTATGAACAGGCACATAAGGACCTAGACGCATAAGTTTCCCAGTATACCAAAACGTTTTATAGTTACGTATTAGGGATTCCAGAGGGAAATGTTGTTTTTGTGCTCCTAATGCAAATGCTACTTACAGTAGTTGGGCTAACTCCTGAAATGCCAACCGAAATTTCGAAATATGTTCTCGTTTCGAAAAAATTAGTTAGCAGGCTTGTAAAACTAATCATCATACAGCATAATTCTATAAGGATCCAGTTACCTCAAGGTGTCGGCTTTCGAATGAACTCATTTTTGACTGCATGCAAGAAGTATATTCTGCAAAATGTGAATACTTAAGTAGCATGCGAGTTTCTCACTGATTTTCGATGCACTTGAAAACTCAATTATATTTCATGATAAACAGGCATAAAAATATCCATTCTTTTACTTGTTTGGTAGAAAATCACGTCTTCGTCCAATTTTATACTCGAAAGAAAGGTATAATTCGATTTCAAAAAACGTCTCTAATTCTCGAATAATTTTAAACCCAACCGGCTGTTGCACTTTCATTCAGGGGTTCAAAACTACAAGCCGTATGTTTCCCGTGTACGGAAAACCATGCATTTCTCTACAGTACCGAAATGGAACCATATGGGGTTCATAAAATTAAGCAGTGGATTTGAGCAATATTGTTAACTTTACAGGCCACATTCGTAAATGTAGATACATGACGTTTTATGAACGGCGATTCCACGGTATCCAAAAATCTTACCATTAGAAACTTTTTTGAAATCGAATTATACCTTTCTTTCGCGTATAAAATGGGACGAAGACGTGATTTCCTACCAAAAAAGTAAAAGAATGAATATTTTTATGCATGTTTTCCATGAAATATGAATGAGTTTTCAAGGACATCGAAAATCAATGAGACAATCGCATGCTACTTAAGTAGTCACTTTTTGCAGAGTATGGTTCTTGCATTCAGTCGAAAATAAGTTCATTCGAAAGCTGACACTCTGAGGTAACTGGATCATTGTAGAACTATGGTGCATGATAATTAGTTTTACAACCCTATTTAATTAATCTTTTCGAAACGAGAACGCATTTCGAAATTTCTGTTGACATTTCATGAGTTAGCCCACCTACTGTACTTTGTGTTTTTATCTGCTGAGTTTACACTGTGTCTTTATGAGTCAGTTACTTCTTGTTTTCTGAACTTTGATGTAACGTTTGTTCTTAGATTGAGCCTGACAAATTGGGAGACGAAAATCCGCAGACAGTCATGTTCATAATGTTGTGCTGTATGAATTTGCAGAAGAAACAACGTGACAACAGCCGCCTAAACAATTTGCGGTGACAGCCTTGGCTCGCAAAATTCCGATCTGACGAGTTCAGCCTTTCCGATGCCCACTATCCGGAAAGTCCAATGGAGCTAGACAATAACCTCTTGTGCGCAACCGTCGGGGCAGATCCTCATCAGATCATCGAGGAATTGTCAGAAAAACTAATTTTATCGTTGTTTACTGTTCAGGAGCAACTTCAACTGATAAGGGAGGTTAATAAACAAAGAGTTTTGGCTCCATACCAACTTCCAATATAAAATGAAGTCCAGCGTTTCATAAGCTGTAACTTTTTTTAGGCAGGCAAAAGAGGGAACAAGTTCTTCTTTGGACTGTCATTGAAAATTAGGGATGGGTTCTTTGCGTCAACCGAAAGTTCAAATACCAATAGTTTTTCACAGGTAAGACACCAATTCCAACGCCGAAATCAGGCCCATACCCAAAGAATTCTAACTAGTTTTGCTGGAGTATGGCAGGCACATTTTACTTTGGGCCACTGGGACAAGGTAAAATAGTAATAGCCGACCTCTACTATCAACAACTAAAACTTTTGCACCAAGTTCTCGCCGTTAAACATTCAACACTAACCAACAGAAAGGGTGCCATTCTTCTGCATGACAATTCGAGATAGCATTTGGCCCGATAGATCCAGAACAAGACCCGAGATTTAGGGTGGGCACTTTTGCTCCATTCGCCCTATTCACCTAATTGTGGGTCAAGTGATTATCGTTTCGTCAAATCTCTGAAACACTTCCTGAGCAGAAGACTTTTCAAGATATAACTGATGTCGAGAATGGGCTCTCTGAATTCTTTGCATTAAAACAAACTTCCATTTAGAAAGAGGGTATTGAGAACTTAGTTTCAAGGTAGGCAACGGTGATTGTTCACGACAGCGACAATATAACTAGCTGAAAATGAAACTTTCTCGAGTAGACACTTTTCTTTCTTGTCATTTAATAAAAAACGACGTCAATTTCTGGCAGTTCTAATACTTTTTGTTATCGAAAGAACCCCCCTCAAGCATTGCACTTAAGGTGAAACATTGTTTTCGTCAAATGGGGTTTAGTAATACAAAGGTGACGCAAGATGGAGAACCCAACGACGTCATAAATCTGATGACCCCTTATTCAACCAATGGTCATTACATCAGCAATCCGACAAGAAAGCCGCCTTGATCGACCAAACGGAAAAGGTACATAAAGCACAGGGAATTTTGATCAGGCTCGCGGGTGGGAGAGGTAGGAAGGGGTTGTATACGTCAGCGAGTTTCGGTTACAACGGAGCAAACTCGAGCGCAAGTGGGACTAAACTGCATGGAACGTTGGTCAGTCACGTGGGGGTGAGGGGACAGAGGAGGGAATGGGATTATTTCCCCTCCAGACTCACTATGGCAGCGTGAGTTGGATCCTGTGATGCACATGCTTGCACATTTCCAGTTTCCTCTTATTTGAGCTGTTTACTTGACGAATTGGTCTAATTCGGATTCAAAAGGGTTGCTAACGTCCATACATTTCGCGACGCTTTCTGCACTATCCCTCGTTACTAGGGCTAATTGCGTATCCTTTTTAAACTGCAGGACTGCTTTAATGGAATAAAGTTGAATAAGACTACACCGACGGAACATATATAAGCTACTAATGTCATAACTTTGGCGACCTTTTACTTAACTGCAAATGGTCATTGCATATTTATGAAACAGGTGATTTAGAGAGAGAACAGCCTAAGACAACCAAGTGGGATGTGCAAATTGACGATAGTTTCAAGGGAGGAAAGAAGAAACAATACTTTCCCGAAATAGCCTTGAAGTAGGCAATGATGACGAAGCACGCGGAAGTTAATACCATACCTATTAGCAATCATTGCTTATTTATAAAACCGGCGGTTCAATAAGAAAATATCCCAGGCCGGTTACAGCAGACTAGGTATATAAACGGAAAGGATGTCGACCAGACATGCCGGTAGACATGGTGCGAGGGGGGAAGCTGTATATGTGAGCGAGATCTGTTTACAATGAAACACAGTCAAGCGTGATTAGGATTATACATCATCACGGAACATTAGTCAGTCAGTCGCGGGTCGGAGGAAGGAGAGGGAGAATGGGATTACGTCACTCGCTTATTCGTATCATGGCAGAACGAGATTGATTACATGATTCAACTATTAACGGCATTCTGGCTTTCTACTTCGTACTGTCGCGGTTTCTGAATAGTTTACGCGGCGGCCGGTCGTCGTTCAAGGCGGTTCTTTAGACGAAACACTTTAATCCACCACGTGTGCATTGTCCGCCGGGTGTTTAATAGCGGAGATTGCTGATGTCTTATTTTGTACCCTCAACAGCCATCTCACCACATATTCATGTGATCGAGTCGCTAGTTGCATTTTCGTGCACTCAGTATATTTGCGTTCGCCAAATACATGTAAACTCATAAATAGAATTTGGTGCGGCGTGTGTAGACAAGTCGCCTTCAATTGGAGCAGGCGTTGTGGCGCCTAGGAGTAATAAGTTAGCGGCGGCTTACGTCCGTTCAGCCGCGCTCCGGAGCCGCAGCTTGATCACAACTGAAACATTGTCACCGTTGCCGGCCTTTTGGCACAAACATCTCTATTGGATGTTCATGTCGGATATCGGGACATTATCGATACATTTCTCTGGATATCCGTTTCCAAAAAGACGTCCCTGGGAAAACTAATTTCACTATCGTTTTTCTCTGGCCGACAGATTATAGTAATCCCGTCGAACAGGCAGAACACCAAGTTTTTGTCTTTGGCAAACCGGTGAGAATCTCGCAAAGAACACGTACCTACCATGTAACGATGAACCGATGAGGAGGCTGGTGACGCAACTGGACAAGACACTCGCCGACATGCAAACGAGCAAGGCAATAAGTAAATCGATACGACTGACCATTAAGCCAGTAGACGCGGCCGCACCACGCTTTTACGGACTACCAAAGGTACACAAAGCCGGGGTCCCCCTCCGGCCAATCGTATCATTGCGCGGCGCAACTACATTCAATTTGGCCAAGTGGCTGTTCCGAAACCTGAGGTCTCTTACCTCGGACGCGGGCACGACGGTCTGTTCAGCGACTCAGTTCCTGGAGCGGATCAAAGGGATGAGACTTACCGAAGACGAGGTCATGGTGTCATTCGACGTCACCTCTCTGTTCACCTCGATCGAAACGGTCAACGAGCTGCTCGAGAGTCGGTACGACGAGACGGACGTGACGATAAAACGGAGACATCTCGTCCAATTGCTGAGATTCTGCCTGAAGACCTACTTTACCTTTGAAGGCACGACCTACGAGCAGGTCAAGGGGACGCCAATGGGATCGCCGCTCTCGGGCTTCATCGCGGAGGTAGTTCTCCAAAAAGTAGAGACCCTCGTTTTATCAACCTATAAGTCGAAATTTTGGGCTCGATATGTTGATAATACCTCCGTTATAATTAAGCGGCAAATGGTCAAGGAATTCCATGATGTTCTGAACTCTGTTTTCCCTGACATCCAGTTCACAATGGAGGCGGAAGCCAACAATCAACTGCCGTTCCTGGATGTTCTCGTCCATCGAAAACCCAATGGGCACCTTAAAACGACGGTATATAGGAAGGCCACTAATACGCGCCAAATCCTGAGCTTCCACAGTAAGCACCCGTTAGGCCACAAACGCAGTTGTGTGCGAACACTCTACAAAAGGGCAGAAACACACTGCAGCGAGCCGGACGACAGAAGGTCAGAACTACGCTACCTCCAACGCTTCTTCATGGCCAACGGGTATCCTCGCAACTTCATCGAAAAGGACAGACAGGCCGGACCGAGCCGACGTTTGGTGACAGAACGACCAACAATATGGCGGGCGCTTCCATACATCGACAGCGTCTCTGAGGCCGTCTCGCGTCTCTTAAGACCGCTTGGGATCGGCATCGCCCACAGACCGGAGTCCACAATTCGACATCTGGTCATGAGACCTAAGGTCCCTCTGCCACTAGGTGAAACCACGAACGTCATCTACCGGATCCGGTGTAACTCCTGCGAAGCCAACTACATTGGGGAGACCGGCAAACGGCTACAGACCCGTGTTGGAGAACACATGAGGGCAGTAAGGCGAATGGACTCTTTATCTCTGGTGGCCGAACACTGCGCCGATGCCGGACACACGTTCGCCTTTCAGCATGCCGAAATTCTAGGCCGGGGAAACGATCGCATAGCCAGGGAAACAATCGAGGCTTGGCACACGGGGACAACCTCCATCAACCGCTGTGTGGCTCCTCCCGCCGCCTATCAAGCCCTTTGAGCGCAGCTCAGCAAACAAATGAGCAGACGTGCACCCAGGCTAAACATGAAGCCAGACATGAGCGAGTCCATGGCGGATACACATTCAGCAACCCCTCAACCGGGTTCTGACGAGGGCGCAGTGCTCACCACAGCCGGTCCATCTACTAGTCCGGCGGACGAGAAAACGGACAGTCGTTGCGGCGTAAACAAGATTGCCAGGCTTGGACGACAGCTACGGTCAATGAAGGTACGAACAACGACCACCAACGTCTCAACACCGGCCTCCGATGTGGACTGAGTACATTCCGTCACCCCCCCTCCCTCCCCCCGCCCGCCACAGTTCATGTGTGCATGCGGCTGATGACCACTAAAGCTGATCCCCCACCCCCTCATCCGGCGAAAAGACGCTTTAGGACTCCCCCCGCCCCTTCCCCCCTGCCGCCTTGACTTCATATGTAAGAAAACCCGTTTTGACATGACTGTCACCCGCCTATAAATACTGTGAGGCGCGATACCACACTCACCTCCGACGATGGGAGCTTGTATGCTTTTGAAACTTCAGGACAGTAAAACTATGGTTCCCGAGATCGCCTTTTCTTCTCAATTATGTCCGGGGACGCGCATCTTCGCCTCTATTAACATGTAAATGTGTATATACAAAATGGCATGATGGACGAAGGCAAGTGAGACTGGGATGGCCACCTCTGAATTGCTAACCACCGTCGACAAACCATAACCCACCCCGCCTTTTGCGACCTCTGAGACTCGAACCAACGATTTGCTGGTTAGAAGTCTAGCGCCCTAAACATGAAGCCACGAGCTCGTTGTCCTGTCGGCTACAATGGGGTATATAAGAAATGGTAGATAGGTGCTCATCGATCGCGTTATGGGGCATACTTGTTCTGGTGTTCCATTTTGTTAATCATGAGCAAAAACAGCAAATGCTCAACGAATAGTACTCTAGGCAGAGTGACATCGCCAAGAAAGACAAGCAGGACCGAAATGGCTAACCGTCATTAGTTACAATACTAGCCGCTAAGCGGCTGCTGGCAGGGTTCAAGATCAAACCGCAAGACACAACAGGACGAGTGTGTCCCGTAACGCACTCGATGACCACCCATCTACTGTGAATAAACCAAATCTCGACCAACAGGACAACGGTCTTGTGACTCAGTGGCTAAGAAGTTGGATTTCTAACCAACAAATTCTGCCTATAATACTGTCCGCTAGATTACAACTGGCGGGGGTTGAGAATGAGTCCTAGGACAAAAAGAAATGAGTATCCCGTAACGCGATCGGGAAACGTCTCATCATTCCGTTGTGCCTTACGGGCTCTCCCTCGAGCCTAACCAGCAGCCGCACAGCGGCGCATGATATAGGCAGTATGTTATTACCGACAAAGGCAAGGGAGACGGATATAGCCATTTCTGGCTCATTAAGCGTTGTCAGCCAGTCATACCCGAGGTGAGACGACAAATGTCATCTACCGGGTCCAGTGTAACTCTTGCCAAGCAAACTACGTCGGAGAGACAGGCAAACGGTTACAAACTCGCGTTAACGAACACATGCGGGCAGTGAGGAGAATGGACCCATTGTCTCTGGTGGCGGAACACTGAGCGGACTCTGAACACACTTTCGCCTTCCAGAACGCCAAAATTCTGGGTCGAGGCAATGACCGCGTAGCCAGGAAAACGATCGAGGCCTGGCACACGGAGACAACCTCAATAAACGGTTGTGTCGCGCTTCCGTCAGTCTATCCAGCCCTCCGGATGCAGCTCGACGAACTAAAGAGCAAGCGCAAAGTCACACCGGACGTGAATCCAAACACGGGAGAGCCTACGGCGGACCTACACGTAGCCACATCGCAAATCGGGCCCGACGAAGGCGCAGTCATCAATACTGTTGTCTCAACTACTACTCCGGCAGACGGGGAGAAACGCGGTCAGAGGGATGCAATCAAGACCAGGAACCCAGGACGACAACTAAGGTCGACGTGAATGCGGACGATGGCCACCAACGTCCAAATGTCGCCCCCGACCAGAGACAGGCAGATTGACAGCAATCACCTTCCCTCCCGTTCTGCCACGGCGACTACAGAGACGATCCCTGTGCGTATGCGGGCCATTAGCACCAATGCCGATTAACCACTCCCCCCGTATAATTACCACCGTGTTAGCATGACTGTTATCTATCCCCCTCCTATAAATACTGTGGGATGCGATACGATACTCACCTCCGACGACGAAAGCCTGTCTGCATTTGAAACGTCAGGACAATACAATCATGGTTCTCGAGATCGCCTGTTCTTCACATTTATGTCCGGGGACTCGAATATTCGCTTCTATTAGAAACACATGTATATATATGGCAGTACTAGTGTCGTGTCCAACGACGTCCACCGTGTGCTCCGCAGCAAAGTTAAACAGGCACGATGGTATGCCTGTGAATTAGTTTATAGTGAACCTAGACTTACGCAGCATCTACCGCAATCTCTCCTCCCCTCCATCCGGTCCCGGTGTCCGGACAGAGTCTAGAAGACCGGAGGCCTGGGGAGGAAAGCGCAGGTGGATGACCCGACCGAGCCCACACCTTGACGCTTCACTTTGCACTCCCCGGTCCACAACAAACACTTGACCAGGATTTTAACCAACAACAACAACACCACAACGGGTCGGAAAGAGAAGGATGACTGAACAGCCATGCTCACGACCTGTATACCCAGCGGGAGCGCAAGCACATCTACCGGCACGAACGTGATGCCATAAAACTGCTGACGAACACTTGGCTACGAGAACCATGGTTAGCTGAGACTGGCATAGCAGACGCCTACAGACCTTTAGGCGCAGAAGGGTGACACATAACCCTGTATTTTCCTTTAAAGGCTGGGCAACCAAGCAGGCGTCGACTGAGAGGTCCTACCCATAAAGCACACGCACTCCTCACATGCATGAGGATGCCACAGGTCACTTGAAGAAGGAGCCACGACAGTCTGACTCTCAGCCCACCAGTCCGCCACTCCACACAAACTCACGCAACTGGACAGACTGCGTGGACTGAGTTAGGGCGTCAGTCAAAAACCTTCCAAGCCACGACGCTCGGCGAACCGCGATAGTTTCAGACTCAGATCACACGTGCAGCAGAGGAGCCGCATGGCGACGGAGTCGAGAAGCACACTTTCCACTTGCGTGGGAGGTGGCAATTGAGTGTTTGTAATGGGTGATGGTGTTGTGAGATGCAGGCGGTGGTAGTGGTGGTAGGGGGGGGGGGAGAAGATGCGATGGTGTAGTGTAGCCGGCTGTTGTCTACCGCTGCTTTTCGCGAATGCGTATGCGGCCTACTAGGTCCATGCGATGGCTGAATGTGCGAGGCAGTGGGGGCAGTGGAAGTGGATGCGGCGAGTGTAGGTTGGTGCTCCAGACACGGGTTAATCAGTCTCTGCGCGATCGTAATTGGGTTGGTATGAATCGAGCCCACATCGCTGGATGTGGAGATGCTGGTGGTGTCTGAAGTCGAAGGGACATTGGACGTCATCCACTCGGTGAGGGAGTGCGTGAGGTCGTTGTTCTGGTGATACGGGTACTGGCCACTGCGGTCGATGCAGCTGCTGGGGGGGGGGCTGTTGGTTTCAACGGATGATGGCGGCGGGGCGGCGACTGTGAGAACGGCGGTGACGGGAATGGCGGTCGGCTTTGAGTTTGCGGTAGGGGCGAGAGTGGGAAGAGAAGAAAATGTCGTTGTTTTGATGGCGAATTGGTACCGAAGATGTCCAATAAGACCGATGGGTGCCCACAACGTCCGCTGACATCGCGGCAGGTTGAGAATGGTTGAGCGTTGGCGTTGCAGGCGATTCGGGAGCAGTAGTAATTTGCGAGCTTCGTGTTTGGCAGTGGCGGCTGTAACGCGGTTGGCTTCGTATGTCGATGCGTGTGTCTTTGCTGTCCTCCTCCAGCCTCTCTCAGAGTCTTTCCAGTTGACCGGGTTGATCTGCTGGCGCTTTAAGGAAGCATTCAGAGTGTCCTTGTAGCGCCGGACTTGGCCTCTTTGCGGCGGGATCCCGTGCTGACATCTTCATAGAAGAGTCGTTTGGGTAGCCACCCGTCGTTCATTCCCACAAGGTAGCCGTTCCAGCGCACTTGCAATTGTCTCAGCATGGCGTAGATACTGAGGATTATTGTCTCGTATGTTCGTGTCCGGGACCCCAGTCCTGCCACCTCAGCTTTATTATCCGTCGACGACAGCTGAGGTGGGAGTGCTTGAGTCTCCGCGCCTGCTTCTTGTACACTGTCCAGGTCTCCGTTCCATACAGCAGCGTCGGTAGATGGTTGCTTTGTAATCTTCAGTTTGGTGATGAGATGGAGACCACGACGATTCCAGGCGGTGTTTTGCGGGCCGCCGAAGGCTTGACTGGCTTTGGAAATCCGGTGGCCCACTTCATCGTCGATGATGGTGCTGCCTAGATAGGTGGTGTCCACGGCATGCAGTTGGGGGGCGTTCACGCTGATTTGGGATGTACTGTGGGCAACGTTGGGTGGCGGCTGGTGCATAACCACCGTCGTCACCGTGTTGTTGATCAGGCCAAAGTTGTCACAGGCGACAGCGAAAAAGTCCATACTCCTTTATATGGCCCATTACTTGGGTGCGTTGAGAGCGCAGTCGTCGGCGAAGAGAAGCTTATGGAAGGTAGCTGTGGACACACGCAGTTGGATGTGCATACGTCGACAATTGAGGAGTTGGCCATCTGTCCTATAGACGACGCGCATTCTTGGCGTTTGTTAGGATAGGCGTCCATTAGTATGGCAGATAACATGAGACTGAAGAGAGAGGACGCGAGGACGCATCCCTGCTTCACTCTGCTGGTCACTGTGCAGGCCTCTGAGACGGCTCCGTTGTCCGTGACGCGCGCCGTCATGCCACCGTGAAGCTAACGTGCCGTCTGAATGAATCGCTTGGGACAGCCGAATTTCAGCATGATTCTCCAAAGTTCTTTGTGATTCACGTGTGGAAGGCTTCTGTCTGATCCACAAAGGCAGAGTACAGGTAAGTCCGCATCTTCTGACACTTCTCCTGCAGTTGGCGGGCGGTGGAGATTATGTCGATAATGCCTCGATGAAGGCGGAAGCCGCATTGGCTTTCGGCATGAGGGCCTGTTCCAGGCGGCCATGAAGGCGATTGAGGTGAACGCGATTGAAGATCTTTCCAGGGATGTTGAGGATGGAGATACTCATGTGTTTCCCACACATTTGGCGACTCCCTTTCCGCTTGTTGAGATGAACGGTTGTGGCGTCCTTCAAAGCCTGCGGGGCTGTACCTTGAAGTCTCATCTCCTGGAAAGGCGCCGTCAGAAGATTCACGAGTTGGGAGCCGCCGTGCTTGTAGATCTCGGTAGAATCGCGTCCGATCGGGGCGCTTTCCCGCTGAAGAACCACTGCACGGCTCTGTCAGTTTCGTGTAGAGAGGGAGAGAGGTCGAGGTCGGCGCCACATCTCCTGGAAGAGCGCAGTAGATAATTCACCGTGCTTATAGATCTCAGCGGGCATCGCGTTCGATCCGGGCGCTTTCCTGCTGAAAAGCTGCTGCACGGTCCTGATGGTTTCGTGTAGAGAGGGTGGGAGGTCGAGGTCGACGTTGGTCTCCACTTGAGACAGACGGGCGATGGCGGCGTCTGTGATTGTGGAGGGACGGCTGAGGATGTTTTTGAAGTGTTTGGCCCATCAATGTAGGAGTTGCGTCTTCTCAGTGAGTAGGGTAGAGCCGTCGGCGCTGAGAAGAGGGGCAGCTGCCTTAGTTAGCAGACCGAAGACGGCCTTAATCGCGGCGAAGAAGCTCTTCCATTCGTTGCGATCCGCATAGCCCTGGATCTCCTTTGTCGTGCAAGCCGTCAAGACCTGTATCTCCCACAGCCGCCATTACAGAAGGCGGCTACTACGGTAGAATGCTGCTTTAGTGCCGTTAGTAGGGTGGCTGACACAGGTTTGTGCAGACGATTCTTCTCAGCGAGTAGATTGATGATGGCGGTCACTGTCGTCCAACCAATCTTGATGTTGACGGCGAGCGCAGCCGAGGACAGCCAGGGCGGTTGACTGGATCGTGTCCCTCAGTTAGCACCATCGGTTCTCCACGTACGCGTCCTCACGGGCGACAACTGGAAGGATGGCTAGCCTTTTGGCGAGTTAATTGCTGAAATGGAAATGGGGAGCAGGCAGCGACAACAAGACAATATTCAATTTATATGTTGGTCCCACACCTTGAGGTCTCCTGAGTGGCAGTGGGGGGAATCCTCATCTTGGAAAGTAAGAAGCGATGGTCGGCCTACCCGTTGACATCGCGGATCGCCTTTGTCACCAGCAGGTCTTATTCCTTGCCACGTCAGAGCTGGTCATTGGGAGGCGTAAACGCGGATGATGGAGCGGCAGGCGAAAGCTCAAAAAGACTTCATTGATGCCCTGCGGTAGAAAGAGCAGTCTTCTCACGAGGTCGTTCCGGATGGCAAAGGCAACGACAGCCTCCCGTCTCTCTGCCTTGGGACGACCGCTCCAAAAGGCGTATCCAGAACCCACCTCCTCTAGTTGGCCTTCTTCGGAGAACCTGGTCTCGATAAGTGCAACGAGGTCCACCTTGTAGCGCCCCAGTTCCCAAGCGACGAGCGCCGTCCCTCGTACCGGCCGGTAGCTCCTGGGATTGTTTAAAACGAAACGAACATTCTAGGCTACGAGGGTGAACGGACTCATTCCACCAGCCTGCGGGGTGGGGCAGCGTGGGGGTGAAGAAGAAGAAGAAGAAGAGGAAGAAGAAGAAGAAGAAGAAGAAGAAGAAGAAGAAGAAGAAGAAGAAGAAGAAGAAGAAGAACATAATATTTCGTCTTGTGTTTTGGTTTCGACTTGATGTTTATCAGTCCGCGAACCGCGGTCTGCTCGCAGAGGACGTTAATCCAGCTTTGCTTAGGGCACCTTTTACAGTCCCCTCTCCCTCGCGGTGAAAAACAGCGTTCTCCCTAAATAGAGCTGCTTTGTCGCACTAGACGGATACCGCTCCCCACTGTGGGTCACGGGGTTTAGTGCGAGGAAAACCAATGACCTGGGCCGCCTGCGTGATTGCTGGTCGCCCTCGCCGTAGGACTTTCGACCGTGGGGTAAGACAGTAGAGTAGGTTGAAGAGTAGAGGGAGAGAGTGAGCGGGGAGAAATTCGGAGAGAAGGTACGAAAGAGTAGAAAGGGACAGGTCTTTTAGCTACTGGGTCAGTAGCTTACTGAGTGCTTGTGGTCGCCTGCGGGATTGCATGCGGAGCCTCATCTGAAGGATGACGATGCGAGAGAGATCAGTGCGGCCAGCGGTGGGAGGGGAGCAGAATAACTGTGTGTGGAGGTGCACACACGGACACCCTCACCGTTTTAACCCGCCGGTCGGGGCGGTTAGCGAGGAGAGTCGGGTGCCAGTTACTAGACGCTAGGCGTAGTCAACACCCGCAAGCAAGTGGGCGACCTACTGCGGCCTTCACGTGAACCAACAGCTGGATACATCTACATCCAGTGCACAGGTATCAGCATCAAGCAGCCCACTGTCAGTGAATTTCTAACAGTAAGGAGACTCATGGTTGCACGGTCAACATGATCGATGACCAATCTTCTTCATATCCCTTGCATAAGGGGCGCAGGAAATCAGTCGAAGAAGAGCTCGGATCTGGGTTGCCCTCGAAGTCGATAGCCCAAAAATCCGGTGAGGTCGCCGGCTTAATTGTTCTGCAATATCGTCGATCAATGGCGCGTTAGGCAGTGACGACGAGGGGTATTACTTGTGGCTTTGATGAATTCACCCATCCTGGAGACTTGGCTGGCAGCAAAATTAGTACTCGAGGGTTCTAGAATGAGCCCAAAGCCACAAGGGAACGAGTACATTCCGTTACCTGATCGGTGAGCGTCCATCTGTCATTATATATATGGAATGTCCGCGGCATGCCGACTCTTCTTTATCTCACACCACGCTGCGAATATCGGTTGGCTGACCTGTCTGAGGTTGATGGTATCATCTCATTGGTAAAGACTATGAAGGCCTATGATTTGCTATTGTAAGAAATAAACCGGTCTATCGCGAAAAGAATTAGAACGAACAAAGTAGCCGCAAGAATGCCACGTGACGATAGCTTGCTACTGAAAGTTGTGTCAAAGTTTTTACAGGTCGTATTTTTGGCGCACTAAAACAAAACGGATACCGAACATGACCATAAGGAGATACTCACCCAATGAGTGGAGTTATCATAGGCCCGGAACGAGGTTTTAAGTTGACAGTGGAAACTTTCAACTAGACCGTTGAATGGGGGATGGTAAGCTGTCGTGCGTATGCGAGAGCATCCAAGGAGGTCAGTAAGAGCATTAAGAAGTCTAGAAGATGAAGATGCGATCACTGGGACAAGAAGTTTTTTGGCCTGACGTTTCGGGTTCTCACTCGAACCCATCATCAGAGACATTCGCAGATAGAAGTCTATATTCAAACTGCTGGCCTCGGTCAGTTGTTAATAGTAGTGGGGATATCATAATGGGAAATCCAGTGTTCCGAAAACGTTCGAGCGACAGCATCCGCAGCGATGCTCGGGATCGGAGTTGCAATGGTCCATCGCGTAAATCGGTCAGTTACAGTAGCAAATAGTTGCAACCACTGCATGTTGGGAAAGGACCCACGAGATCTACGTGCACATGTGCAAAAAGTGCATCGGGTGCAAGAAAGGTCCCAGTTAGGGCTTTATTATGACATCTGATTTTGGCCTTCTGACAGGCCAAACATTGGCGAATCCATTGGCGGATATCAGTGTTTGTGCTGGGCCAGAAGAAACGGTCATCGACGAGGCACTGAGTAGTCCGGATGCCAATTTTTACGGGTTATATTTTTGGTGGGCTAAAACAAAACGCTTTTTCATGCCACTATACTGTATTCTACGTCAATGAGAACTTTAAATAAGTCGGTTTACCAGTTATGGTTGTAAGGCCTGGAGTTTCCTCAATGCGGCAACCCAGACTAAGCAAAGTTGTCATTTACAAGTAACAATCGTCAACTTGGCGAAGTGGGCAGTTTAAAAGACCCTGGATCTAAATTGTCGCTAGACCGTCAGAGGGGTCGTCGGTGCCACACCCAGGCTTCTGCTAATCCTTCTAGTTTCAAACGGATCCTTCAAGACATCTTAAGTAATACAAGGGACTATTGGAATGGACATTGTCCCTGACAGTCTTGTTCAGGATATAAGGGAAAAGGAATTAAGTTTGGACTAAAAACTTTTCGCAAATTAGTTAGTTTGCACGTATTGTGGTGACCGCCAAAATGTCTCAGCGCCTTCATAAATGAGGCCTAAAGTGGTTTAGACACACTTTTGTCGTTCATTCCCCGAGTTTAAAGTCTGTCTTAACTTTATATTTGGTACCTCACTTTGAGCGGCGATGTCCAGTTAGTCAGGTGAAACGCGGTCAGCTGAGAACTTAAGATGGCCTTTAGTCCCATGGCATTCGGTCTTTGCCTCTGGGGTGAATACGTGCATGGGACTTATGAGATCAGCCGGCAGAATCGTTTGGAACGTCATCGAGGTCACTTGGTTTAGACACGATCGCGGCGGAATGAGTTCATTTTAGTCAGAACATGACACAACATGCAACGTTTGAAACTAATCCGGTTCTGGCGGATTTTCCATTTTACGTAACCTTTTATTGCCTACCTTATTACGGCAATCACCTAATTTCATGCGACAAATTTGCATCTCGCGCCATTAACGTAAGTTTATAACGGGGAAGCAAAAGTTTGTGTTTGAAAGTAGAACTGTGTTCTAGTGAGTAGCTCAAACGCAGGAAAACCGCCGACGGTCTGAACAAAAAACTGGCTTGCCCGGCCTGGCTGTCGGATTCGCACTCGAGTCCTCATTAAAATGCAGTCTTAAGTCAAAATTGTGGTATTTGTGGGATGCATTTGCTGTCTATTCGCGGATCCAATACACAGCGGGCATCGTTCTGCAGTATTGATCATTAAGACAACTTGAAATTAACTTCATTGCCAGCCTACACGCCGACTTTTTTTCACGGCTGAAGAGCTCATGACAGAGCAGTAGGGCTTGCTGAAGAAGAAGCTGGTGCACCGATTGGTCGACCAGGACCATGACTCAGTCATCTCGCGGCTTACGCAGCCGTAGCCGTTGTGAAGGATTGGGCTCCAATGAACTTGGAGGTGCGGCTCAGTCGCTTTAAATAAGCTATAGCCTGCTACTTGACGCCACCGCTCACAGCCGCTGATGCATGTTTGGTCTTCCGCATCCGACGTAATTTCCCTGTTTGGCCTGCATGATCGCGCTACTGCAGCGGGAAGTGATACATTCATCATGCGTTTACAAGGGCTTGTACACAATCTTGAATCCAGAGGATGTTAGAAATCGGCTTCTGGCTCCGACCCCCTACAGCTTTAGATGAACATTTCGAATAATCCGAGTTCCTTACGAGTTAATCTCCAGGAGTTTTTTACATGCAATAATAAAAGAAGCTGAGATCCCAAGCGTTTGCCCTGGATCTTATTTTAGGATGATGCAGTTTGACAGCTCTCTCATATGGTACAGTATGATGCATCGCAGTATGTTAAGACACAAGTAACGAGGAGCACAGGTAAATTTGACCCAAACGCTTAAAGTAAAATACTCCCCTGAAGCAAATTGAGAGACTAAAAAAAGTAACTTATTGCTTGACAATTTTCCTTTAAAAGGAATAGCCAAAACAAAATCCGTCACTCTGTCCGATCTTACACCTGCAAATTTACGTCAAATTCTGTAGCAAATACGTCAAAGTAGATGTCTAAAATCACACTGCCTGGTCAACTCAAATATTTTAAACCAGGATGGATGGACCTCGTCGAAAGGACTCTTACTATATCAGCATAATGCGGAAGACCCGCTTGTTCGAAGTATTTTCACAAGTATTATAGGTAGAAAAAGGCGCCTGTCTAAAAAGTCCGAGCCTCTGGCTGAAAATCATAACAAACTGGTGGAGTAAAAACTAAATTGAACACCATTATTACGTCTTTCGGTGATAACTCGTTGATAAGCGATAATCGCAGGTGTTTAAGCCTCAAACCCATATGACTTGAGCTCATGGGTTCATTGAAGTCTCAAGCACATTAGTCAACTAAAGCCCAAATCTCTAAACCCTGGAATTGGATTATGCCTGGCGAACAGTGACAAATAGGCCAGAAATGTAAATTTCAAACTCAATGTCGTCGGTAGTAATTCTTCGAAAGCGTAGAGTTCAACGGCAGCACTACAGGGAGAGGAAAACTGTCGCTTTGCAGACGTCGAATTTATGTCAGTCGGTCGACCGAATGACCTTATTACGATGACACCTTCATACCGCTAGCACCAAGCTACGATGAACAACAGCATATAATGGGTAAATGAGATCGATAATGTGTGAATTAGCCCATAGACACTGCAAGAGCCAAACCTGTTTATAACCATTTCTGACCAGGAGAAAACACCTCCTGGGACTAGTAGGTAGCAGTCCAGAGAAACGGACAATTTCAAAGGACTCAGGATGCAGTCGCTGACAAAATAATAGGGCATCGGCGCCCAGATCGATGCTGCTCGCTGGGTTTTTACTAGTCTTAGGTGTCCGTGGACTCACCATATTCTCCATCACCACAAAGATCGACGCGTATCGGTCATTCATCTGGTCAGTCTTCCTGTGCGGTTGTAAATGCTGCTCTGTGCGTGCGGAAGTCGGGTGAAGGCTGGGGATGTTTGACCCACATTGTATGAGAAACAATCCTCGAGTAGAGTCCACCGTCTTCATTCCGAATGGGACGGTCTGGACTCGCTGTGACGACACCACGCGGATATCCTGGGCCATCAAAGAAAAATTACTGATGTGATTTGGGCGCATTCACCACTGTCCGCCCATTAGTTATGTACCGCCATCCCTTATATCACTGCCTGACTGAGGCCCGTAAGGAGATCAGCTCAAAATCTGGTTTGATGCAATCTGGCAAAGCATTGAAGTGGGTGTTGGACCCTTGATACTCGGCATGTGTCGTTGAATACGGGGGTTAATCAAGCGTCCGAGGTCTGCTGTCGTACTTTTTCGCTTAATGAGAATTACAAACCGCAATACTGTGAAGACCGGACAGATCCGACTTCATTACGGTCACGTCAAGTGCAAATCGCCTTTTAAATCTCACAGCGTTAGGAGGGGATCCTATACAGGCTTCCGAACTGATCGGATAGACGTCAAAGTACATCAACGTGATTTTTACCTCTCACACGGATTTGACATAGGTCATTGTCGTTATGATTTTGCCACCATTCATAGGTGTAGCTTGTGCGTTCGTTCATGTCAGCACTGGGTTAAACTTTGGGCTTCTGCGTTGTTAGAAAATTGTGCGTGTCTCACTTGTTTTTTCTGTAATTTAAACTTGGATCGTGGCATTAAACCCCTGTTCCCTTGCAAATTGGAAAACACAAGTTATGAATTTGTCGGAATATTTCAGCAGACTGAAATCCCTACTGAGTGCAGGGAAAGGTCTTCCTCTATCGTGGAATTTACTGTTCGAGTACTAACTTTGTTGCCAATCAAGTCTCCAGGATGGGTGAATTCCTCAAAGCCACAAGTTATATCCCCCGTCGTCACTGCCTAACGCGCCATTAATCGACGATATTGCAGAAGAATTTAGCCGGCGACCTCACCGGATTTTTGGGCTATCGACTTCGAGAGCAACCCAGGTCCGAGCTCTCCTTCGACTGAATTCCTCTGCCTCTTATGCAAGGGATATGAAGAAGATTGGTCGTCGATCATGTTGACCGCGCAACCGTGAGTCTCCCTACTGTTAGAAATTCACTGACAGTGGACTGTTTGATGCTGATACCTGTGCACTGGATGTAGCGGTATCCAGCTGTTGATTCACGTGAAGATCGTAGTAGGTCACCCACTTGCCTGCGGGTGTTGACTACGCCTAGCGTCCACTAACTGGCATCCAACTCTCACATATGGCTCGCAGACTGCTACGCATCGGGTCAACATAGAAATACAAGATGAAATAACCCCTTCAACCCTTCTTCTTCTTCTTCATCATCATCATCATCATCATCATCATCTCCTTCACCACCTCTTGCTCCTGCTCCAACCCCAAGCTGCCCCACCCCACAGGCTGGAAGGGTGAGTCCGTTTACCCTGGTAGCCTAGAATGTTCGTTTCCTATTAAACAATCCCAGGAGCTACCGGCCGGCACGAGGGACGGCGCTCGTCGCTTGAAAACTGGGGTGCTGCAAGGTGGACATCGCTGCATTTATCGAGACCGGGTTCTCCGATTAAGGCCAACTAGAGGAGGTGGGTTCCGGCTACGCCTTTTGGAGCGGTCGTCCCAAGGCAGGACCGACAAACGCCTCCTCAACAGCGGGAGAATATAGGCCCCACGTGTCTCTCCACATCAAATATTCCCGATCTGCTCTTTGCTGGCGTCTGCGCACACAACAGCACGACCGAAGAAGACAAGCAACGGAACATGGATCTCATCAACCCCCGTTGCGTCCACTTTCGACTGACCGTCTATGTCGACAACAAGGTGGTCATGCATCAGCAGCCGTCGACTGTTGACTATATTATCCCTTGCCTTCGCGTCAACGGCGCCGAATTGAAAACCGTGGATTACTTCAATTACCTAGGCAGCATAATGACTCGCTGCGTCAAAATCGACGACGAAGTGGCCCACCGGATCTTCAAAGCCAGCCAAACCTTCAGTCGGCCGCAGAACACCATGTGGAATCGCCACGGCCTCCAAATGGACATCAAGTGGAAGATTTAAAAGGCCATCGTCCTGAAGACACTTCTGTACGAACCGGGGACCTGGAGCGTCTACTCCAGTCATGCCAGAAAGCTCAACCACTTCCGTCTCAGCTGCCTTCCACGAATGCTCTAGAACGAACTAGAATCCCCAGCATTCGCACCATGCTGAGGCAATTGTAACTATGTTGGATCGGCCATTTCGTGACGATGGAAGATGCAGGTCCACTGAAACAACCCTTTTATGCTGATATTTCCACCGGAGCTTGTCGACCGGGAGGACCAAAGCAGCGCTACAATCCAGAGACCCAGGAGAAATTCGCCCAAAGCAGACCGGCCTGGAGAAGAGAAGTGAAGACTGGCGTAACCATTTACGAAGCAAACCGGATCGCGCCGCCAACACCGCAAAACGCTCCTGACTTCCCGAAGACCTATCACACATTCACCATCAACATCCTCACAACCAACGATGTGAACTTGGTTCATACCTAACCTCATTGCGATTGCACATTCGCCCCACACATCGGCATGGTCGGTCACTTGTGAATCCATCGCACAGCGACTGATTAGCCCGTTTCAGGTGCACCAACCTAAACTCGCCGCATCCAGCTCCAGTGCCCTCACTGCCTCGAACATTCAGCCATCGCATGGACCTATTACGCCACATGTGCATTAGCGAAAAGCATCAGTAGACAACTGCCGGCTACACTACACCATCGCATGTCATGGCTCCTTCTTCAGGTGACCTGTGGCATCCTCACGCATGTGCTCGATATTGTGTCCTTAAACAATTTCAGAGTGTGGACGACAAACCTTTGTTGAGTGCTCTGTGCGCTCCATGCGTTATTTTATTTGTTAACACTTGTTTTCTTCCTAGAGCTAATGTGTGCTATTTCACTATAATGAGAAGGGGTGAGGCCGGGAGACGGAAAAGCCGACAGAGATACTGTGTCGCCGCTCAGAACAGCCAGTTTGTAGTAAGTCATGTCTACAGGATTTCCGTCTTTCGTCAGGAATTTGTGAACGAAGCGTTCTCAATTGCACACTCAACTGTAAATGACTCTAGTCAACATTTCGGACTTTTTAGCTTCGATAATATACTCCTTAATTATTTTCTCAGGGATACACTGAAAAAAATAGTGAATGGGTTGGTTACCTCGATAGGCTTGAATGTCGCATGGCCACAAACAGATTTCCCTTTTGATATTCAGAAATTTGTACTGGACAGCGTGTCTTGTTGTAGTACATTGATTGGGTTTGCCATCTCGACATGGCCACATGAAATGTCTGTGGAATCCCTACTTTCCAAGATAGCTTTAACCTTTGGAGATACTAGTTGAGGACTGTGAGGTTGAGACCAACTTGCTCCTCTCTAATCAGCTGGGTTGCACTTAATGGGCAGTTTCCTCGGGTCCAAAGTTAGAATGATATGTGATCAAACTCGCGTCGTCCAGCGGGGCCTCGTAGCTCAAGTGATTAGAGCGTTGGCTGTACTAACGCCTTCCCCTTACTGCGTGGGTTTGAATCCCACCGAGGCGCCAAGTTTTTCACAGTTAGGTCAATATGAATTATTCAAAATCTGCCAAAACATCTATGAATTACGTGAGCCTGGCAGTCATCTGGTGGATTCTGGGTGAATTACTTAGGAAATCCTGCTTACTTACTTACTGTATCAGATTTGGTGGCTTCCAGACGTTGCAGTAGGTTGGGTGGGTAAACTTGACCCAAATGTGATTAAACTCGAGTCGTCCGGCGGGGCCTCGTAGCTCAAGTGGTTACAGCATTGGCTGTACTAAAGCCTTCCCCTTACTGCGTGGGTTCGAATCCCACCGAGGCGCCGAGTTTTTCACAGTTGGGTCAATATGAATGTATATATGTCGAAAATGTTATACTGATGCAAGGTGACATGCAAAACTCAGACCATGACGGCTATCAGTCTAGGTTACACAAAGGAGACCCAATCGAGTCATACTCTGCATGAGATGGATCAGATCCAAATACCTGATTGCATACTATTGGGCTTTGAACCCCGACTGCAGGGAACGACGCAGGATCACTTCTTGTCTGAAGAGGTGACGGACTTGATGTCCAAACCTTCTCCGGTTCTACGGTTGAGATAACCTATCAAAACTAGCATTTTAGCTCATTTTCAATTCTATTTCCTTCATCACTTTTGATGGGAGGCCGAAAAATATGCCGGGTTTACATGTCGCTGGGGCCGAGAAGAACAGGGCTAGACTGCCAAGAAGTCTTTCAGACAGTGACCTTGATGTAAGAGCCTTTGATGTCCATATCCTAGGTAGAACGAAGTTCGCTGAAACTTGTCTGTATCCATGCACCTTACGTCGTTACATCTTTGTTTTATCTCAAAAAGAGGGTTGTCGCTAAAAAGACAAAAAGAAAAAATGAACGTTAAAGACTTGTTGACTGCCGCCTAAAGGGTTGGAATTCATAGCTATACGAGATAACTAAGTCCCAGTCAATAACTGTAACACCTCTGCCCTTAAGGAAGGTTAAAGTTCCCTTGCAGAGATTCGGCAAGATTCTACCGGCTTTCAGCGGAAGTTCGGAGGACAAAACCTGGCCGTTGTATATTCGTCCAGTCACATAGCTCATAAAATCAGCACGTCTGAAACCAAAAGGTGTATTGGTAAAAGCGGCAGTCAAAACCATTCTGAATTTATGCCAAATGGTTAGGAAGGCCAGGAATAAAATGATAAAATACATGACCTTTCGAAGAACTTGGTTATCCACGAGAAGAAGATGCGATCGACGGAGAACTGACTGCATTCACCTGACGTTTTAGATTCGCACTTGGGCCCGGCATTAAAGATAACATCAGATAAGAGGTACAGTAGATGTGCTAACCCATGAAATGTGAATCGAAATTCTAAACTGCGTTTTCGTCTTGAGAAGATAACTTAAGTAGGGTTGTAAAATTAATCATCGTGCATCATTATTCTATAATAATTCAGTTACCCCGGGATGTCTGTTTTCAAACGAACTTCTTTCCGGCCGCATGCAAAACACGGCACTCTACAAACAACGGCTATTTGAGTAGCGTGAATTTTTCTCATTAATTTTTGATACCCTTAAAAATTCAATTTTATTTCATGGAAAACATGCATAAAAATGTCCATCCTTTTACTCATTTGGTAGAAAACTACATCTTCTTCCAATTTTATACTCGAAGAAAGAGTAGGATTCGGTTTTCAAAAACGTTTTCAATTCCCGAATAATTTTGAACCCGACCTGCCGTTTAACTTGCCTTCAAGGTTTACTAACTACAAACCATATATTTTCTGCGTACCGAAAACCATACATTTCTCTACGATATTAAGAGGAGACTATATGGTATTCATAAAATCTAGCAGTGGATAGAGCCATATTGTAAACTTTACAGGCTACATTAGCAAATGCAGAGACGCGATGTTGTATGAACGGGCACTTCACGGTATTAAAAAATCTCATTATTGGAAACTTTTTAAAACCGAATTACACCCTTTCTCCGAGTATAAACTTGGAAACAGACGTAATTTTCTACCAAATATGCAAAATAATGAATTTTTTATCCATCTTTTCCATGAAATATAATTGAAGTCTTCGGGGCATCAAAAATCAATGAAAACTTCATGCTACTTAAGTAGCCATTTTTTACAGAGTGTGGTTTTTGCATGCAGCCGGAAAGAAGTTTGTTCGGAAGCCAGCATCCCGAGGTAACTGAATTAGTATAGATTTATGCTGCATGAGGATTAATTTTACAATCATACTTAAGGAATCTTTTCAAAATCATTTCACAATCTTTTCAGAATTTCGGTTAACATTTCATGAATTAGCACACCTACTGTAGGTCTTCTGTCAAACGAGTCCATGTCATCTTTTGATGTCACGTTTAGCTTAGCTTCTACTCCCCAAAATCTGGCCGTCGAGACCTCAAACGACCCCTGCAAAGGTGATGCGGTGAAGCGTTAAATCGTCTCCAATACACCCAAATCTTCCAACTCCCGGAGTTCTGCATTAAGACGTACTTCACGTTCGACGACGCAGTCTATGAGCAGGTGAAAAGCATAGAGCTAGGTTCATCGCTTTTGAGACTCATAGGTGGGACGGTCGAAGTCGGTGGTGGCAGCCAAGACTAAAATTCTGGGCATGACATCTGGATGATACCTTAATCATCAAACGGGATCGAGTGCTGACACCTCAACACCGTCCGCCGGACATCTAATTCACGATGGATGAGGAACAAAACAGCCAGCTGTCCTTCGTTATTGTTCTTATAAATCGGAAAAATCGAGGTGGACTAAAAACTAAAGTGGTTCGGAAGGTGACAAATATGACGCAAGTATTGAGCTCTCTTATAAACTACCGAATCAGCCGCAAACGTAGTTGCCTAAAGAGTCCTGTTTCTTGTAGACTATTCGAATCTCTGCCCCGTACAGCAGCGATGTCACTATGACAGCTATTCACATCTTGAATTTACTGTTCAGATGGGAACCGTGGCACTTGTACACGGCGACCCGCAGCCGATTGGTAGGCTTTGAAGATCCGGTGAGTAACTTCATGGTCGATTTTGGGGCAGCATCAGACTGTACTGTCTAAATTGGCGAATTTGTCCACTTTCCTGAAATGGGTGCTGTTGTTGGTGCCGTGTTGGGCGAGAGCTGGTGCATAGCCACCGTTTTATCCGTGTACACAGCGAAGAGCTTCGTGCTCCTCTCCGTACCCACATCTATCTGGGTGTTCAGCGCGCAGTTGGGGGAGTCATTGTGGAGAGGCGCGCTGTGACGCGTCAGACAGTCACAGGCTGGACGTCGGTCCAGTAGCTGATGTGTGAAGGCAGGAGGTCCAGGTCGGCGTGCGGACTTCGTAGATGGCCCCTCCACTTATGAGCACAGGTAGGTCTTCCTGTCCTTTTTTACATGCAATAATAAAATAAGCTGCGCTGTCCTCGCCAGTGAGACTATGACTTTGTAAACTAAGCGCCCACGGGGCAAATCCCCCCGTACTGCTGACCAATCAATGTGGGGACGTTTCGTAAAGAAGGAAGGCTGTGAAAATAAGTCCTGCTCTCAGCGATCTGGTCCTGCTTCTCCAGGTCGGAGATTGACGTCTCCCGCGTTGGAAGTAAACGCAAGTATAATAAAAGACTGAAGCTCAAAGACATGTGCTACAAGGGGTACTCATTAGGACGACTGGTGAAGCCTTGTCTGCAAGTTTTTCTCAAGAGTCAAAAGGACGCTCACTGAAGCAACGAGGTAGATTTAGAGCGTAAAGGCGATAGTGGGCATTGACACGCTCCGGGCTTTCCTTCTGGCCGCTTCGGACTTTCCTGTTATCGGTATGGCAGCGAAAAGCTAAACTAACTATTATAAATTAACTGAACTGATGACCATCATTTTTTTACGATGACTTCCGGAGGGTTTCGTCATTGGTCGAATGACACTGCAAATGAGAATTTTATGGTGGAGGGGCGCTCACCGATCTTTCTTACAAAACTTACTCGCTCCGTTGTGCTCTCTCTCTCGAGCCCATCCAGCAGTCGCACTGCGGCGCATGATATAGGCTGAGCGTTATTACCGATAACGTTCTGAAAATTTTATATTAATATTACCATACTCCTGAAGATTGCGACTGCCATTGCCAAT
Source organism: Spirometra erinaceieuropaei (assembly GCA_902702965.1). Taxonomy (NCBI): domain Eukaryota; kingdom Metazoa; phylum Platyhelminthes; class Cestoda; order Diphyllobothriidea; family Diphyllobothriidae; genus Spirometra; species Spirometra erinaceieuropaei. The sequence goes on from CACRXP010000499.1 coordinate 57,565, forward strand.
GCCTATTTCCACTATTTTGTGCAATCAACATTTTCGAGGGACACTGAAATACTTGTCCCTTCCCCCTCCCATTTTATTACCTATCCTAATCCAGTTGTCAGCAACCCTAAGACCTTCAGGCCGATAAGGTTGGCAGGGCAAAGATACGACTAAGAGCTCCAATGCAACGTAAACTGGGATTCGCTGTCCTAGGCGGCGTGCGGGCCTCGTAGATGGCCCCTCCACTTATGAGCACAGGTAGGTCTACCTGAGCGTAAATTTAGGTCTGGAGTTTTTCATCACACACTCATATGCAAACCCAACTCGGCAATTTATGGAATTAAGTGAATAGACCTCCGTGAGAGATGCCATCCAAAACAGGAAAGCGAATTTCGCATCACACACGCCTAACTGAATTAAATGTTTAATAATGCGCATTTCGGTTCACACTTTCTTCATGCTGCAGAATGCGGCACCATCTCAGTGCATTAACTTCCGCACATGAGTCATACGTCTCGTGTATTCACCTCACGCAGTTTATCCGACAGGCCACTGGTATATCGGCAGAGAGAGAGAGAGAGTTAATTGCCTCAGATCGTGACAATTCAAATAACAGTACGGCAGGAATGAAGAGGTGAAGTCTATCACGACTATGGCGAAGATATCGCCTTATTTACTTCAAGTTTTTGTGATCTGCAGTCTATGGTGTCACGGGTGAACGAGGTTGCTAAATCGGTCGGTTTATCCATAAACGCTGGGAAGACTAAAGCGTTTTCAAACTGCATCCCTGACCAGGAGGAGGCACCTCTCGGGATTGATGGCTGTCAACTTGAAAAAGTAGACAGTTCTAAACACTTCGGGGCGAGGCTGCTGCCTAACGGACAGAGTAAGGACGACATTGTCTCCTGAATCGATGCTGCCCGCTGGGTTTTCTCAAATCTTCGCAAATGTCTATGGATACGACGTGACTTCTCCATCGCCAATAAGATTCGAATGTACCGTGCATCTGTCCGGTCTGTCCTTCTCTACGGTTGTGAATGCTGGGCTTTGCGCGTGGAGGATGACCGAAAACTGGAGGTATTTGACCACCACTGCTTGAGAACCATCCTTGGAGTGAAGTTCACCAACTTCGTCTCAAATGAGACAGTCCGCGCTCGCTGCGACAACATCGCAAGGATAACTTAGGCCATCCAAGAAAGACGACTTAGGTGGTTCGGGCATGTTCTTCGTCGTCCACCTCAGGAGCTCAGTGTTACTGCCCTCGATCCGGCACCTTTGCCCATTAGGAGTGTCGAAGAGGGGGTCAGTTCAAAACCTGGCTCGACACAGTTCGTCAAGACATGGAGGTGATTCTTGGACCTTCGGTATTCGGTCTCCGTCGTTAACGTAGGGAATGGGTTGAGCTTTCCAGATCTGCTGCCGCGGATCGTCACGCGTGGAGAGGTACAGTTCGTGACATCATCGAGGCCGGCTAGATTAGGCACGATCGCAACCATATCAAGTTGAAGTATCACGACTTCGGAGGTTGCCAACTGATAGAATAACTCGACCCTACCCAGAACTGACAGCCAGGCCGAAATGGTTCCTTCTCAGTGTGGCTTTCAAGGCACTTTCACTTATGTGAGATTGGAGAGCATCCCCGAATGGAGCTTGATACGGAGTAGGGACGAGCTTGTTTTCCGCACACATATAGGTTGTTTAGCCCTACCAACGTCTATCCTGGGTCGTCTTGGCCTTATTGCGCCGTCGGAAGACGGTGGGTGTCATGAAGAGTGAGCGAGAAAGTCGAAGCACAAGTCTGCTTCACTGTAAACAACTACACTGGTAAGGTGGCGCTGTGCCCACCTCATGTAGCAGTGGCGGGTCCCGATGTTAACGGCGACCAAACCATCACTTCACATGGCTAGCAGGAGTTATCGTAAACACTTATCTACGCGCTGATAGGTTGATTGCAGTCCGTACCTCGGCTGTTTTTGGCCAAACCCATGCTTCCACGATCAGGGATCATGGTGAGAACCTCCCAGGATTTTTGAGGATCAACATGCGAATCGAATGACGATGAAGACTAGATGTCAGTGCAAGATCTTTGCAACGGCCCTGCCGCAAGTTTCAATGGCAAAAGCTCTCCAACACGGAACCCGGGCAGTACGCATTATAGTCGCTTATGACTTAGGGGTGGTCAGGTTAAACGGGTCGAAGCGTGATAAACACAGAGCTGCTGGCATCCTTCATGACTACTTTGTCCCAGTCCATGTCGGCTTAAAAAATTTAACAGCACCCATACCCTGAAGTGAGTGCTCGAAGAGTCTAAGTGAAAACTCCGGTAACTACTCGCTCACTACTAGCCTCTCAGAAATCCAGTTTCGTCTGGGGGATATGCCGTGAAATACGGACCCTCTTCTTAGTCTAGCCATAGGCTGATTGTGAGATCGTTTTCAGTTAAGGCTGGTTGCGAAGTAGCCAGGTTCTTAGGTAGGCCGATAAGTAGTCACGGACTTTGCATCGGGAATAAGTTCAGGACTGGGTTGTGATCCGACGGAACTACTACCCGCAAAAGAACCTTAACTTGTAGCAGTACTGCAATATTTGGTGTTGCCCAGTATTCAGGGCTTCGTCCGTCGTCTGCCACAATCCTTGAACTTGACGTTGGTAGGCTAGGATCGCTGACGGAGGCGTCCACCTTCGAGTCCACGAAACGAACAATCCATCGAGCCACCCCAAACCGATATCCGGCAAACTATGACTAAAACAGGTCGGCAAACCACCAAACGGCGTTCGTCCGAGCAAATAGGACAGCCAAGACGAGGCTCAATGGCGCTGAAAGAAACAATTTTCGTGTCCAACCTCAACAGGGCGTTTTATTTAAACTGCTGTCACATTGACGCCAAGTGCGGTTCATGCAAGATGCACGCTTTTATTTGACCACATGACTCCAGTAGTTGTACCTGCATAGACTTCGTCACAGCTCCGATCCTGTTAAATATGAGAAAGGAGCTTGACGGTGTGTCGGAAGTGGTTACGGTGACAGCCTGGCATCTGCCCCTTGCGCCAGAATCCTGTGATAAACTGCGGCAGCACATTTGAGGAGCTCGATTCACCCTCTTATTCAACGACACATACCGAGTACCAAGGGCCGAACACCCACTTCCATGCTTTGATAGATTGTGTCAAACCAGATTTTGAGCTGATCTCCTCACCGTCATCAGTCAGACAGCGACATGTGGTAAGGGATAGCGGTGCATAACTAACGGGCGGACAGTGACGAATGAGCCCAAACCACCTCAGTCATTTTTCTTTGATGGCTCAGGATATCCGCGTGGTGTCGTCACAGCGAGTCCAGACTGTTGTATTCGATATGAAGACGGTGAACTCTACTCGAGGATTTTTTCTCATACAATGTGGGTCAAACATCCTCAGCCTTCACCCGACTTCCGTACGCACAGAGCAGCATTTACAACCGCCCGATACACGTCGATCTTTGTGGTGATGGTGAGTCTACCGACACCTAAGACTCGTAAAAACCCAGCGAGTAGCATCGATCTGGACGCCAATGCCCTATTATTTTGTCAGCGACTGCATCCTGAGACTTTTTAAATTGTCCGTTTCTCCGGACTGATATCTATTAGTCCCGGGAGGTGTCTTCTCCTGGCGAGAAATGGTTTTAAACAGGTTTGGTTCTTGCAGCGTCTACGGACGAACAGTGAAGTTGTCAATCTCGGTTGCTCGGAATACAATTCCACTCCTCAGACGCAGTTGCGTGTTCAAAGGTTACCATTGTGGAGGTTTGTGCGAAGGTGACGACGATCTTTAGGAGTAGCGAAAAGAGATTGACGGAACATCCTGAGTGGCAATGTTAGGGGTCGGTACATACACTATCATCTCCGATCGGCTTAGCCTGAACTTCTTACTGCCATGGGAGATGAGAGCAAGGTCATTTTAGTTCGGATGTAGCGCTCAGTTTTCTCGTTATGAAAAGCCAACTGCGCTTGCAAACCAACCAGGAACAGCCACATTTTTGGCTTAGAAAGTTGCCAAATGACGAGATACCTCGGACCTACTTAGCACTGAGGGTCGGGCTGCAATGCCTTCTTAGCGTGACAGTTACAGCACGCCTGTGTGAGACCTGCAACGCCCAATCGAGGATCAGTTCGCACAAAACCGGGGCCCAACATGTGTACGGCACGCGTATACACTTTTCAGTCGCTGCAACGGCGCCATTCCCCAGTAATCCCGACTTTGTCTTGTCAGTATAAGCTGGAGTCGGAGGGGAGAGTGGGGTTCGCGCCAAGAGAGTTGGCTTCGCTATAAACACATTTAAGCACAGGTCACCAGGTTGCTCTCTGCGGAACATTGTTGGATCCCGTCGCTTAACGTCGCCGAGGCGACCGAACCCCGTTCTCGCCTACCACATAGAAGAAGCAAACAGAAAGAAAAGTCAAACACAACCCATTTACGCACTGAAAAGAGTCCAAAAGAAATGGGGTAGTCTCATAATTCTTTGTCCTAGAACAGGCAAGAGGATTGAGTAGACTCTGGTAGGCTGTCAAAACGGACACACAGCACATAAGCGCTGGAGAGGGGAAGACAGCTGATCTGATGTTGCCTTCAACAGAAGCCAGTTATCTGCAAGGGCAGTGAAGCATGGAGCATGCGCACGCACGCACGCACGCGCGCCGAAAAGGGATGAAAGAAGTGAGGCTATTGAATGAATGCAAGAATGCGTCAAAACTGCGTTTCGCTTGGCCTAGGCAAACATGCGTTTGCCCAGACAGCTTCAGGTGCACGCGCGAGGAGACCGAAGAGCGTAGGCGCCAGCATGCTTGACCAGTCAGGCTGGCACCGTCAGATCCACCTAGATTTGGGAGATCGGATATGGTGCACCAGCAAGGCGGAGGAACCCATAGTTGCGTATTACCAGCAGATGGGTGATTATGCAGTCAGCGGGGCTCGAAATAAACAATCGAAACCTACATACCGCCCAGCACTCACGCACTGGAAAGTTTAACTCACAGGCACAATTTGGAGAGGTGAAAATAAACCGGAGGGGTAGGAAAACAATCAATCACCGGCAGCAAGAACGTACTTAAAACTAGTCTAACATCCCATCATGAAGTCACTACGAATGCCAGGCGAGAAAAGGGGGTGTAAAGTCCAGGAACAGGTATTCAGAATGGTTTGGGTAGGAGGAGTAAGAAGAGACAAACAGGGCGATAAGGCTACCCAATCGAATTAGGAGGGCAACTGAGAAACAAATCACAGCAGCGTATTTACACAGAGATAGACGGGGTTTGGAGAAGGGAAAATGGGGCAAGTGGGAGTGGACTGAAAGCGCCATGTCTGCCTCGACTTCTCCGGGGAGCAAATCGGTTAAGAAGAGAGCTAAGAGGGCCCAGCACTCATTTTCTTCCTAGGGAGCCTTTTTGCACTAAGTGATCGCACCAACCGCCTTGAGGGGTGCTCCAGCGAGCACAGGGCCCAACGACAGTGGTTGCGCAGGAGACGCAGGTTGCCAGCAGGCATACGGACCAGTTTATCGCAGGATTCCATGGGGACTCGCGCATGGCAAAGGAGCGGAAGGGGTTTGGTGGATCGGGAAAATAAAATAATTAGATCAAAGTACGCTCTTAAGCTGAATGTTATATGCAGGGTCTGTCGTAGAGATTTAAACAGGCGTGTTCTTGGAGGGGCTTCTTGTCAACATCACGATTAGAATAATTTACAGCGGAAGAAAGGACGCTTGCTTCGGCCTTCTTTGAGTTTAGTTACGGCCGGTTGCGGGGAGATCGCATCCTGGAGAGAAACAAAAAGGTGCAAGTCAGCACAGAGGTGAAAAAATCCCCATCCCTACTAGTCCTTATTCCCCCCCCCCCTCCTAAAGCACGCCCTGCAATCAGGATAGACCGGTGACATCAAATATCATGTGGCTGTTAATGTTCTCGATTGAAGGTGAAATGGCACGAGTTAGTAACCCAATGACAGAGCGCTGGTTAAATGAACGGGTGAGCCTAAGTTTAAATCTTGGGTTGATAACTAGTGCGTTGCAATGAGTTCCAGACTACTGAAGACGGTGCAAAATGTCAGTTTGTTAAATAGGCGGCTGCTGTGAAAATTGTTGTATTTGATGTTTTGGTTTTCCTGAGCTCCAGACCCGTACTCCAGAGCTTCAGGAAGTTCGATCTTCTGCTTCTGCCTTCGTGGTAAACAAAGCATCGGGAGCAGAAAAGTTCACCATGAGTTCGTTCGGGTCAGTGAATGACTCCCGCGCAATACTTGGTGCCGGTACTGGCGGTGAGAAAGCCTTTAACTATGCTCTTTTGGACACACTGCTAGGGCCCAGACTACGTGTTATAAAAAGGGCAAAACCTGGGGTAAAGTGAAATGTAGACATGTCTAAGATCCTGTCGTTATTGCAGGTTGTATTGCTGCCCTGACGCCGGCAACAACAGTTTCAGGAGTGTCTTTAGTCAAAATTAGCTGGCTCAAACATGCTTTTCAAGGCAGCTCCCAGGTGCAAGACGACGGCAGGCATTGTTGTGGGAATTTCGTCTTTGATAAAAAGACCCGGCTGGCCGATGGTGCAGGGAGTGGCCGTCTTCGTGATGAGCCGAGCTCCATATCACGCGCTCTGTCCAGCACGACCGCAACGAACTATGCCGAACGCCAACTCAACTAACAGTTGAGGCAGATGCCTGTACAGGATTGTGAGAATGACCCAGCCCTTCAATCCATCTGACTCAACGACTGGAGACAGCGAAGATGTGGTGAAAGCGCTGCTGGCAGACACAACTCTCAAGTGAAAGGAGTGTTTTTTCCAGCTTCTGAACACTACGGACCCAGTCCCTTTAATTGAAGCACAGTTTGAGGACGCCTTGATGCTCCAAGATGATTGCGACTGCAACGCAACAATTGCAGATGAGATATCTTTGGAGTGGTAACAACAAAACCCTTGACGTACACGGCCAAGCAACGGAAATATACAAGTGACGGTTGGCTGCAATACCCAACCGGATACACTGCCTTTTAACACAGGTTTTATTTGTCCACAGGCTACAATACTGCTAACATCACGATGATCTTAGGGAAATGTGATAAATCACTATCTAAGAACTACAGTAACATAAAAGCAGGCATCCCCGAAGTCGTTCTCCTCAATTGTTTCTGCGTGTGCTGCGATACACAAACATGAAGGAATCGTTGTGGCTCTAAGCCTGGGTGGGAATGTGTTGCTTAGCGCTTTTGGATTTGCCGAACCCCCGAACCACGGCCCTGCTACCGATAGGTCAATCTTGTGTTTTGAGAACCTTCCCTCTGAAGTCGACTCCGTCTAACGGGATTTTCTGTAATCGCTCATGCTACCTAAGAGTATGTCATACTGTGCGTGACCGATCTCATGAAATGTTGGCCGAAATTCTGGAATGCATTTCCGGTTAGGAAGGATTACTAAAGTGGAATTGTTATACTGATTATCAAGCAGCATAACGCTATAACATTTCGGAATCGCCAGGATGTCGGCTTTTAAATGCACGTCTTTTTGACCTCCTGCAGAAATCACACTCGGTAAAAAATGACTACTTAAGTAGCATGCATTTTTCCAATTAATTTTCGGTGGTCTTATAAACTCAAATATATTTTGCAGAAAACATGCACAAAAATATGCTTTCTTCCGCACATTTGATAGGAAATCACATTGTCTTAATATTTCGTGCCCAAAGAAAGTGTATATTTGGGTTTTAAAAAAGTTTCTCAATTCCCGAATAATTTTTTAGCCTGATCTGCCATTGCATCAGCGTTTAGCAATCTTAGTCTACAAGGTGCATGCTTTCCGCGTAAGGCAAATCATATATTTATCCATGCCTTTAAGAAGAAACCACATAGAGTTCATGAAATTTTGCAATGGATCCGGACTGTGTTGCACATTTCATGAGGAGCATCAGTAAACGGACACGTACGGTCTTGCATGCATGGACATCGCACGGTCTTGAAAATCTCATAATTAGACACTTTTTAAAGCCTAAATATACACTTTCTTAGTGCATAAAATGCAAAGACAATGTTATTTTCTGCCAAAGGAATAAAAGGAAGCTTATTTTTGTGCATGTTTTCTGTAACATATATTTGAATTTATAAGACCACCGAAAATCAATAGGAAAAATGCATGCTACTTAAGTGGTCATTTTTTTACCGAAAGTGAATTCTGCAGGAGGTCAAAAAGACGTGCATTTAAAAGCCGACATCCTGGCGAGTCCGAAATGTTATAGGGTTAAGCTGCATGATAATCGGTATAACAATTCCGCTTTAGTAATCCTTTCTAACCGGAAACGCATTCCAGAATTTCGGCCAACATTTCATGAGATCGGTCACGCACTGTACAAGTTACTCCGGTCTATCGAAGTCAACTGTTGCGAATCAAAAACCAAAGTCTATGTGAATGGCGAAGACAATTGTCCGTCAGGGCCGTGTTCTCTCACCAAATCTGTTCAAGTATGTCAGGGTTGGTTGTTCAGCACGCGTTGGCAGATCACCCCGGTGTTAGAACAGGTCTTAATCGGTACAGCATGTACCTTGGCTAGGCTAATGACGCTGCGGTGTTTCCTGACACAAGTTCAGAACTATCTTAGGTAGGCGTGAAGGTAGGAAAAAATGAGTCCGAAAATTAAGCCTTCCAAAATCAAAACTGATCGCCTCAGGTCTTGACGTGAGCATACCTGTTCGGTCACGACTGACGGTGAACTCTTGGGCTAGTAGACCGCTTGTCATCGTAAACCGAAATGTTCACCAAATAGGTAACGAAGATAGAATTTGACCATCGTGATAACCAAACCTGTGCGGTAAAAACTCCTGGAAACAGCGTGAGATAAGTCTGAAAACCAATTTGCGAATGCTCGAGGCTTCGAACAAGACTCGTGCGCTTATGTATGATCGTCTGTAGGAATATGATGGACTTCACCTGTACCCCAATCTCCACATTCGTCCCTTAGTGGCGTCTCCAACGAAAGGTTACAGTCATTCATTAACATAGCCTGCTAACTGCGATTACTCCCCCCCCCCTCCGCCTGGGATGACTCGGTCATGTGTTGCACCGATCTGAGAGCGAAATCGTCTGGGATGTCACCTCATTCGAGCCCGGACTTGGATGGCTGTGGCATCCAAATGGCCAACTGACTATGTGAGTGAACGTGAAAGTTGACCTCAAGAACATCACCAGACCTACGGTATCGGTTTTCGGAAACGGCTTCCCGGTCGGCTCAACCGTGCTCGGGAGTCTGCCACCAACAGACTGCAATAGAAGGCAGTCATCCGCCACGAGGCGAGCCTGCACCATGGAGCCGGCCTAATTGGTCACGACGAAGCCAGCAACAGTACACGTAATCCAATCCAGAGGCTTAGTCACTGCGTACTGATGGCACAAGTAGTCTAAGTCTTTGACATGAGTAGCTAGGAAGGTTCGCATGAATGCTACTGCAAGAATCTTAATGGCGGTAGTACATGTGATCAATATAATGGAATCCTATGCTGTATATGTTCAGCTGGCCTACTTATTACTTTAGCGCCCCAGACATCATTCCCCGTTCAATAAAGCTGTCTAGGCGATCAGATTATAAGGATAACACGAAGTACGAAGGCATAGAAACGCTCTTCCTCTCTACAGTTAGCATGAAATATTGACCGAAATTCCCAAATGTGTCTTAGATTAGAAAAGATTACTTAACTAAGGTTGTAAGATTAATTATCTGGCAGAATAAGCTCAAGATATGTCAGCCACGTCAGGATGTCGACAGTAAAGCAAATCACACATTGGCATGCGTTACTAAGATGACGTCATGTAGGGCTAATACAATTTTTTAACCGACGCGGACCGTATTGTATACTGTATAGGCAACATTAATAACTGGACAGAAGTGATGCTTTATAAGTAGACATTCGCGATCCCAAAATACCCTTCCTTCGTGTACAAAATGTGAAGACTCAGGTTGCTGCCCAACGAGTGCAAGGAACAATATACCTGAATTTACAGGGCGTAGAAAATCAGTGAGCAAAATTTACGTCACTTTGGTAGTTATTTTTTACGGATAGTAGTTTTTGCAAGCGGTCGAAAAGCAGCTCGTTTAACGGCCAACATCTTCAAGTGACCAAAATATCTTGGGATGGTGCTGCGCAGTTATTAATACTGCAACCCTATTTAAGTAATCTTTTCTAATTGAAGGCACATTTTAACATTTTGGCTAACATTTCGCGACATAGCACATCTTTTGTAAGTAAAGCCCTCGCCTGATTCTTCTAAAAGATTGCGTTGCAAGGCGAAGCGGCAACTCAAGGTACGACCCGGCTGTAAGGGGGCTTCACTCCAAAATGTCTGTCTAGTCGAGAACCATTACCAGCAAAGACAGGTGGGGTATAACAATCCCCAACGGTTTATTTGACGTCGACAACCAGACATACTTTAGCCCCAGGTCGGTTGGACACACAGAAACATCCCTTCCTTGTATAAACACTTTGACTTATCAGGCCCAAGTTTTCCGCTAAAGATGACATTCATAGGAAATACTAAAGGTCAGGAGGCACCTACCATTCTCTTTTCTATCTTTACTTTGATTTCGCGAGCAAGGAATTCGAAGGCCTCATTCACGTTGAGCCCATCCTTCGCACTTGTCTCAAAGAAGAGAATACCGTTGTTTTCGGCGTACTAGAAAGTAAGAGAAATGCAAAGGGGTCTTATTGACCAAGAGATTACGGTAGACAGCACACCCAACTTTTACATGCAAATCAAAAAGAGACGCTACAATCGTTGGGAGAAGACCGCCACGGACGCTGTCCGAGACGCAGGAATGAAATGAAGTTCACGTCCAGAGCAGTTTGCGAGAACCAATTTCCATCAACTCATTCTGATCGACGTGGTCCAAAAGGGACTCACGAAAGGGCGTCCAGTGCGCAACCCAGCTCGCTCTGGGGACAAAAGTGCCCTGGTGTTGTGGTTAACGTCAAACTACGCAAATCCAGATTAAAAACTTGGGCCACTTATCTCACATTGTGTAGGTCAGCTGAGTCGTCCAAATTGATAATTTTCTTATTTTTGGGCGTCGTCCCTTAGTGTTACGCGAACGGGATGTCCCACGGGCAGGCAGAAAAAACGTACTACTTCAATGACAATAGGATGTTGTGAGGGTGATATCTGCAACATATGACCGGTGCATGCTTGGCACTTCCCTTAGCGCATCTGATTGCGATGGGCGAATGGACAAAATAAAGAAAATTGGGGTCGGATCTTGCAATCACGCATGAACGCATAGCTACAATCAAATAACAATAAAAAGATACGACTGGAACGCGGAGTCAGTGAGCGCTTTCCTCTTCTAACGTGTTGAGTCGGACCGGCTAGTGTGTGCTGATAATGGGCCCACGATCAACATGCTGATCGCAGCGCAGGCCCATTGTGAATGAAGCACACTTTATCAGTCACAGACACACGTACACACGTGCAAATGCGTGCACGCAAGTTCCAGCGTTGAACTAAATGTGCGTGCGTGTGTGTGCGTGCGTACGCGTGTACAGCGGCGTGAACATGGTGGCGAGGGTTCATGCTACGGTCAACAGATACAACGGCTGCTGCATTAGGTAGAGGCAAGTGACAAACAATGAGGCCGCAATCGACTGTGACACAAGCACCTACGACAGTTTGACCACCGAGGCTGGACTTGGTGTCGATTATAGTGCAGACTTGCGTAACACCAGTCCAAGTCTCTTCTTCCGCTCTTACCTGTTCACAGTGGCACGACAAGGCATGTTGTCCCAATCCACACATACCACGAGTTGGTGGTATCTGACACCAGAAGAACTACACTTTACGTGCTTCGGATACGACGTCTAAGACGCGTAAAAATGGACACACTAGAGCCGGACCTTAGTCACAACTCCAATTGGCCCGGCAGTTGGCAAGGTTGAAAGTCACGACGTCTAGGACGCAACGGCTGCCCCGTCCACGCATGAATTTGGATACGGTGAGAAGTTATGCATAGTTTCTATGGGAGAACAACAACGGTGCGCAGGGTATCAGTGATTTTGTTTTATGCGTACTAGCATTGCAACCAAGTCCAAGTAGTCGTTTCGACTTGTAGGCGAAAATCAGGGTAGCATTTAATGCTTCGCCACACTCTGCAAACCTGGCGTGCACACATTATCGAGCATATGGGTTGAGACTAAATCACAAAGCTTCCTGATGACAAAGTTCGTGGAAAACCCGAGAAACGTCCCAAAAGGAAGGTAGGAAAAGTTAAATGGCACTACTTTCGCAACTACCGCACACGTATTAGCACCAAAGTCCTATAAGAGTGGACGAAGACCTCTGACCTCGGCAGACCGAAAATAAAAAAGGGATAACGTTTGACTTGAAATACTTGATGATTAACTTAAACCTCAAGCGCCCGCCCAAAATTGGGGTAGCACTGGCCTGTGATGAAAAACAAGTCAGAAACCGTCATTCCAGTATTATCGCCTTTGTCGACCACACTCCTCCGTAATCATTACCAACTGGAGTCTAGCGCAAGGACTAGACAATTTAAGAGGACATTTTTCCGAGCATATTAGGTTTGCTGATATGCCAGGGTTGGGTTAGGTTACAAAGGTGGTCGAATGACAGAATAAGTTGGTAGACATAATGACTGCAAACGCACTACTGACGTGTCTAAAGATGTCTGGAGTTAATGCTGTCGGTACAACGGTGAGATGATTCCCTGTAATCCTAATAGCAAGATCGCGACGACTAAATTAATTTACGCCAAAGTACGGCTATCTGTCCCCGGTATCTCATCGAAGAAGCTCGCTGAATCCGCGTCCTGGTTGGCCGCGAGTGCAACACCAACCGGACGACCGCTACGGGCCGGACCGACGACCGCAAGACAAAGGCCATATTGGTCTGTAGTTGTAGATGCTGGAGCCAGATAAGCCAGCACTGATGGTAGTCGATTCGAGAACGGAGGTTTGCCTTCGTTGTGATACAAGGCCATCGGTTGTTTGCACTCCATGATCTATTCGACGGAGGCACTGGAACTTAGCATCTGTTTATGGGACATGATATTAAAGCTCCTCCAGTGCTGGGAGGTCATAATTACTTACTAACTGGACAGAAAGGCAGAGGGGCAAGGTAGGATCTGCAGCGGCAAATAAATTCAAGAATCCTCCTAATAGATTTCGAATGAACTGGTGCAGCCTACTGGGACGATGTCCCTTAAAAAAGATAATCTGGTTAGTCCGAACCTCTAAGGATACGGAATTAAAAGGCCGCTGCGTTGGCGCAGTTACAATATTCACTAGGATTGAAAACGGCAGCATGGGAATCACTTACTTGACGACCCTCTTGTTCGGTAACCTGCCGCTGGGATGACATGTCGCATTTGTTGCCCAGGAGCATTTTCTCCACATCAGAATTCCCGTGCTAAACAGAAGCAGAAATATTTCCATGATTGCCTTCTTATAATAAGCACAAATACAAAAGTGGTGG
>CACRXP010000499.1:78428-134034 GCA_902702965.1 Spirometra erinaceieuropaei
AGGTCGTGGGAGCACGTGTCTAAACTACCTTGATGGTCCGTTTTCAATGTTCGGGGATATCCTCCCGTTTCAGCCAGTGCGAGTTGAATCGTTTGACAGGTATGCTTACTTCATTAGGGGGATCGTTTTTACAAAGGTGTTCTCGGACCTTAAGTTTTGTCCGTCTTCAACCCGTACATCCCAGCAGTTAAAACCTTGAAAAAGGATTAAATAAAGACCCAGTGCACGCGGATATTTGTTGCGACTTGCACATAGCGCGGGATATTTACAAAGACCTTCAAAAGCCCGCCAAAACCCTGAGAAGTGTTGGTTTCGGCAATAATGTCGTCTCTATTTTGTCTTTCGGGCAACAATTTGGTCCTGATTCGTCTGAAAGGGGAGCTTTGACAGCCGGGTGTGTCTCGAAAACACTGCAGTCCTTACATCGTTTACGAATAGTAGTCAACTTGCAAGAATGCCACCCGGTATTTAATAACAGCCAAAAGTGTGCGGTGACATAGGAAAAAATAGAGGACAGTAACACCGGTGAAAGTGGACGCCTGTCGACAAAGCATAATGCTGTTTTTTAAAATGTCAATAACCCCATAGAGTAACAAAAGGGCACAAAACGTACTTCGGAAATGTTAGACAGCCAGTTCTTTATGTTTCGAAAGGATGAGGCTTGAGTTATGTCGTAGACAAGCATGATGCCCTAAAGTAGAAGGTAGATAGGCGGCAAAGAAAACGTAACTATACCATCGCACCACGGTAGTAGGCGGTTGTTATGGTTCTGAATCGTTCCTGTCCAGCCGTATCCCATATCTGGAGTTTTATTTTTTTTCCGTCGAGGTATATTGTTCGGACCTTAAAGTCAATACCTAAGAGCAAAATAATGTCGTTGAGAGAACAGAATAGCAGAGACGCATAAAGATTTGCTCCGTCATGCCTGAATTCAGCGCGCTAACGTCGTCTAAGAACTGTGATCTCACATGTGGTGCTACTGTTATTTAAAGGGATACTCAAGAGGGGTCTCGCATCAAGGTAGTATGGCTCAATTTGTCACATGCATGAGGGGTTAGAGACTAAAACCGCATAATTCATGTTTTTGTAGATTGAACTAAAAGGAGGTTGAGAGGAAAAACGGTGAGGGAAAGTCGGTTTATTTGGATGGCATCGCCGACATGCAGGCCAACTGCCAGCAGAAACGCACGTACAGCCCAGTGAATTACTCACCGGTTGACGGGACATGAGATGAGGTGGAGTGGAAATGGCCCGGGACGTGACCCAGGTACTGTGACCGCAAAGTCATCCTGCGAAGCGGTCATGTGCATATCTGTTTACATAACACTGATTAAAGAATTTCGCCCCAAATGAGCAGCGTCGATGGTGTTTTGGACCAAAGCCTTGAAGGCATCGCACCAGAGTATGCGATGGGGCTGGGTGATTCTTGGACGGATTCTTGACGGAAATGCGTTAGGCAGAGGCTCACCCAATGCCAGCCACCACGGCCCATTTCATCTCCAAGCGGCCGAACGGCTCAAACGGGACAGTGGTGTGCGGCGAAGGGAGTGAAACCGATACTGTGGTAACCTTCCCGGTCATTCGGCGTATTTCCTTACTGTAGTCGACCTGACACGCTTGAGACAATCACAAAAAAGAAGAACTCCTGGTTTTGAAAGCAGCCCAACTCGGTCCTACGCAGGACTACGAGCCGGGCTGCAATGACAACCTATGAATTCTATCTGTATAGTACTCTCGCTTATTCGTGATCTGAGATTTTCTTATTTAGGTCTGTGTTGACTTAAAGACTACGCCGTGCGTGGTACACGTAGGCATGCTGCACTCACACCCAGTTCGGATGCAGCTGGTATGCGGATGGCGAAGTGGGAGAAGTGAAACTTAAGTCTACCTCACTGCAAACAAATTCACGCGTAAGTCACTACTCAGGGTTGTTCACATCGCTCGTGATAGGCAGACTGCGATATCGTCCGGGGCATTGTTTTATCGATGTAATTTTGTCTGTTAGGGGAAGACGGATTTCTCAAACGCATATAGGCAAACTACTGGAAAGGTTTTGCGTGCCCGGTCCATTGCAGTCAAACAGACTTAGTTTGGCGTGCAAAAACTAACTGCCCTTGGTGAGACCAGATCCGCAATCCTGAATCGTCAAGTTAATCACTTGATGTCGGACTAGTAGCCAAACCATACTTGGTCTATGGACTACCAGAGGCCCGTAAAATCGCAAGAGCTCTTTTTGACTTTCATATTTTCTGCTCCAGGAAACTCCGATTCCAGCAAAACACAGTTAAGACAAGGAGTGGTGGTTTATGCGTCCCAGCGCAAATAAATTACCTCGAAATTTACGAACTTATGTCCAAATACGTACGCTACCAACAAATACGTCGAAAAAATTGTAGCTAACTCGAATTCCAAGTAGTTGGTTTTATAAGTAATCAAGATGTTAGCACAGCGAAAATCCTGGTACATTCATCACTGCTTATTAGCAACTGCTACAAGATGAAGCGTACTTATCCCGTAGAACCAGACGACTACCGACTCAAACTGTTGAATGAAATTGTTGTACTCAGAATGGACTGCTTGTCAGAAGGTCCCTAAAAAGAACGTTCATATTCCAACTAAACAAAGAGGAAGAATCAAACAGAGGAAAGCGAGGTCGCACTGGAAACCTAAGCGGCCGTGGTTGCCCGGTGTAGCTGTTAATGATAAGCAAAACACTTCTTTCGTCTATTACTTGCAAGCCGTAGAGCAAGACAAAATAATGGCTTGTGTTCGTGCTTAATGCGGCTTGACCACGCCTTAGCTAGCAGCCCAAATTTCCATGAAATATCTTGAGAATCTTTATGCACATTAGTTCTGGCTCAAGATTGTCTACTCATTAAAACTTAGTCAAAAAAACAGCGGTAGTAAGATAATTTACCTAATGGCCGCGTACAATCGCTATTCCATTGAGATTTTGTCGGATTAGGCGGAATTTTATAAGGGTATTCGGTGTGCCGGACTCTACTCCCTCGCCTCCTGCTAACACTTTCCATAGCCGTTCGCTACGACTCATACATGAGACTTAAAGCCTGTTTATTTCGTCGCTAGCCCCTGCCGAGGGCCGTTTTAACATCTGCCTAACGTGGGCAACTTGACTAGTCATCAGTCAAACTAACATCGTAGTGGAAACGCCAGCAATCTATTGAAATTATTTCAATGTAGTTCAGAAGGTCTACTGCTTATGTTTAAATAATGCTAAAGTGACAAATCTCACCAATATTGATGTCCCAGAAAGGCTCAGCGATATGCTTGTTTCTTTTCCTCTTGAGAGAAGACTCCTTAGATTAATCATTGTCTTTTCCAACGCAAACTTACCTATACAGTCACTGCCGCAACTAAACGACGCAGACGGCGCTGTCGCCAAGACAAAAAATGGAAGACGCGCTGGGTGATAGTGAAAAAAGAAAACATTGCTGGACCAGCGGTTCATAGCCCCCTACAACGTGCCACATGGAGTATGCGTTGAGCCAGCATGGGGGGCAGATCAGAGCACGGCAGACATTATTGAGGATGCCCACCCATGTCACACATGGGGTGTGGTGGCACACCCGGTCACAGACTCGCGCCGCGCCAGCCATCTGCACTCAATCCTGCCTCAGGTCCTCTACACTTTGCCATAACGACAGTTCGACCGTCGTGACCGACTCTGCCATAACACCGAGCCTATGAAAATGGGAGGAGATGGAGTGCGGTAGTTGTTGCGCAGGTCCACTATCACTATAAACCAATTCACGTACAAGTCATCGTCCCTGTGCCCACGCTGCTGTGAGGAACACGGTGGGGCATCGTCGGTAACGACGGTCGAATTGCCGTACGGACAACTTTGGTGAGGAAATAACCTTGGGTTCTCCCTGTGTGGGCCAGTGTCAATAGTTTGTCTAAAGTGAGAGAACACGAATGTTCATGGGTAGAGTGACTACTTGAACGATTTGCATTATAGGGATCGCTTGCGCAGAACCAGTCCTGTTCTCTCCTCTCCCATTGACTGTGGTGACAAAACAAGGTTAAGACAACTGGAAACAATGTTTGGCGCAGTGGATGACCTGAAATAAAGCTTCCGTCAACGCGGGTTATGCACGTGCTGCTTCCTTACTTCATACAAACCAGACTTCAATAATTTGGCAGTTGTCACAAGACTACACAAAGACGGAACCATTGAAACCTAACCCTTCATCAAAGGAGCCGGGTAGTCCTACTAGTTAGTAGCCTTCCCTGCCGGGATTTTGACGTGTCGTAGATAAAAGAGCGTCAGTGGGAAAGGTGTGCTTATCAATGGTAACTCCCAGTCAATCCGACTGAATATGATATCAGGTGAAGTGGCTGAAATGACAAAGATCCCGCGCTGGATGCGTGCGACACTGATTTGGCCTCCATGCATAGTTGACGAAGAAGTGCAGCCCGTTTTTGGTGTGCCAGGACGAGCGCCAGTAACTGGAACACGAACATTGGCTAGAGGCAAGGAAAGCAGACCGTCTATCCCAGGGAACCGTGTACACACCAGACACGAGACGCACATTGATGCGGAAAAGCTCACGTGGTTGGCGCCTACCCGGCAAAGACCGTAAATCGCTGGAGATAATGCATTCATGTCAGACATTTAACAGAAACATCGATATTGGTGTCATACAAAATCCCCATGAACAAATGACGGCAAACGTAGTCAGTCTTGACTGGTTGACGAGATGCAATGGATGCGTATTGGCATAAACTTTAGTAGCCCATAAAATCATTTGTTAAAAAGTGAGCCCCTGTTGCATGTTTCTCATACGTCTAAAGCTGGGCTGGAGATCTAGTCTCAAGAATTGACACGTACCGTTTATCCCTCAGTTACTATTTTTGACTAAATTCTTGGAATGCCTGCTTTTTCCAGTATTTTCTCTGTTGAAGACGGGTCACTACCCCGACCAAGCAGTAGTGATTTTTGCAAGGTGCTCTATAG
Organism: Spirometra erinaceieuropaei; assembly: GCA_902702965.1. Classification (NCBI taxonomy): domain Eukaryota; kingdom Metazoa; phylum Platyhelminthes; class Cestoda; order Diphyllobothriidea; family Diphyllobothriidae; genus Spirometra; species Spirometra erinaceieuropaei. The sequence continues at coordinate 83,407 of CACRXP010000499.1, forward strand.
TGCGGAAGGCTTGTCTAGCACCGATCCCTGTTGTTGCGATGGTCGACTATGGCACGTGCAACGCCTTTCGTCCGTCGATCAATACAAACTGGACCCCATCCACCCAGATATAAGACCAATGGTATTTCATACCCATCAACACTGCAGACTTCGAGATAAAAGATCAGATAAGGCCGCCAGCCTGAAGGGCCTCGAAGCGTACTAGGGTACTAAGCCAATCAAAGTGCCTGAGCGACTCACAGATTCCAAGGCGCTAGTGAATGGTAGGAGGTCGGGATAAAAATGTAATGCAAAACAACAGGCGTTGCAGGGACATAATTCTGCATATAAGTAAGGGGTGGGGATTCCATGGGAAGATGTAAATAAATTCAAAAGAACTACGGGAGTAAACATTGGCTGCAGCTTCTGATGAGTCTTCGACAATGCTGGGTATTCAAGTGGCAAATCAATTTGCTTATAGTAAATGTTTGCCATTCTACATGGATATAAGACGGCGTAAGAATGTGCAGACTCATCCAGAATTAACAAGATAAAGGTATTTGTGTATTCTAAAATGGTCACGCAATTCCAGTCCGCTCTGAGCAAGCTTTTGCAGGAACAATCTGCTAAAAAGCTCACTTGCCAATGTAAAATGTGAACACTTTGTCTAGGTCTATGCAAGATGAAGTACTCGGAAAACGTTTCGTTATGGGTTAAGTGATGGACACCGACGAAGAGGAGATACTTATAGTAGATAGATAGACCGAAAAAAATGTCATACGTCGGATAGGACCGTCAAACGGTAGAAAGTTTCAGTTGCGTGCACAGAAAATCTGACCCCAGACATGACTTCATCAGGGTATAATGTTGGCAAACATGCACGACATGGGGAAAGATCGATCTGAACTAAAACTGGGAAGGAGTGAGAGCGAAAGCGCCTTTTCTCCAACTTGAGTAAACGTGGGATAAGCCTCGCGCTTGCGAAAGACAGGCAGCCAGAATGGGCAAACACTAATTACAGGGAGATGGGAAGATTTTCCTCAATCGTTATGATTTGCGACGTACACTTGTGCTTTGCTTTGTGGTCACAGCGTTGATAAACTAAACAAATTTAATTCCCAACTGCATTTTCAGTTAGAGGACACAGTGTGTCAAGTTAATCTACGATGCGACTGACTTGCCCTGCATCTATCCCAACAAAACACACCAAAAATTGCGTTTCTTCAGACTTATTTCTTCGGATAATACACTAACATGGGAAGGTAAGGGCTGACAAATGAAGTACAAAAAAACAGTAAACAGTGTGAATAAGACCTCTTATATTATCAAAGACGTTCGTGGGGTGACACAGCGCGGAAATGTTTGCAGAAAACAACTCCCGCAAAAGTAGATAAGATTTTCTAAGCGAGAGGACGGTTTTCCTGTTGGCCTAGCCACTGGCTACCCAGCGCGTCTATGGGTGGCAGATAGTGGAACGTTCTTCAGCGAAGGTTAGCTGCAAAATAAGCAGGCCGCTAGCGCTGACAAATAAGCGTCACGGAGCTGCAGCGACATTGCTAACAGGGCGAAGAGTTTTGTGATCTGGCACATACATGCTGCGTTAAAAAGTGCCGTACTGCCTGCCGGCGGCAGTGTGACGTGGCGACTGTGAACAGCCTCTAAACAGATCTGCTTACCACTGCGGTCCAAGAGCTTTGGTTCTTAAGGCAACGTGCTGAAGGATACAACTTCGAGCAAACGGTCTGGGCGGCTGTTGGATACCCATCTGCACTCAAAATTTCCACGAAAACGTAGTAAGAATATCCGTGACGTCATCTAAGCCGGATGGATCAAGCATGACCACAGCCGTACCAAGTAAAGGTACAAGCAATAAGAACTTGGAAATGTTCATTTCAAAGTGGGTATTTGGAAGAACAAGCATTAAAAAGCACGATACCGGGCACAACTGTAGAAGTTGTCGGACAGGAGAGCCAGAAAACTCCAGCGCCTTTCTGTTAAAACCAGCGAGTGTGCAACGAAGGTCATGTACTAGCGTTCGGCGGAAGTGGGGCAGTGGCGGCGCAGCTAGCAGCCTGATAAACTATTGCGCCTAATGGTGGCACGACGGTAACGCAACCAACAAAACCGAGTGAGGCAGACCTGTTACAGTAACTATTCCATCGCCACGGATCGTCGTCAACCATCTCTGTGAGTTGCACCCCAATATTTTTGTCCAAAACCTTTTGGAGCAATGCGACTTCAAATCGGGTCTTGCCCTAGATATGAACGATTCGCATAGTCCCGGCAGTCCTTGTTGCATTTAATTTACATAACAAGTATGCTCTAAGACAGCTCAGGAACCACTTTTTTCTCCCAAATTCCTTGCAGGTGACATTTTGTTTGGCGTTCATTATTGAAAGGTTACGCAAGACTTAGCCTTCCTCTTCCTTCTTTAGTTTGAATGGAGACTGTAAAACTTTTTTATTGGCCAAACCGCATAACAAAAGATCGAAGTGGAACTTCTCCGCAAAATAAGGGGCTTTACACGGAAGTAGGGGGGGACGACTGCGCTAGTGTTTCCTCATCTAGTTATTCATTCAGTAATGTGAATTCCTAGATAGCGCGTGACTAGTCTTAAAAATAAACCGAATAAAGTCCAGTTGAAAGAAATCACAAAGAATTTGGTACTGAGTGTGGTGATAAAGATGCACAAGAAAGTGAAATAAACTGACACCATTACTAAAGTCAAAGCTATGAACTTACCAATTGTTGCGATAAACGTGCTAAAAAATTGGTCCTCTGCAAACTTAATTAGGAGACTAGTCTTCCCAACGCCAGAGTCTCCAATTAGCAGTAATTTAAATAAATAATCATAATCCTTCGACATTTTAGGACAAATTCAGCAGTCAATCCTACCGGCGAATTGTCCAAGCGATGCGTTCAAACGAAGCCACGCGGGACTCAAGACCTCAAGTGTTCCATGTCATTTAAAGATTTGTATCAAAGTAAAGATGTTAAATCAATAACTGTATAACAAAAATCGTCAGGCTCAGGAATAAAAGGGCAGCTTTATAAAAGGGCCTGTGGAGGACACATGCCTAGGTCAAGCAATGAGACGTTATTCAGAATTCCAACACCGGGAAACATATAGGGAGTAACAAAAAGAAGAAGGCGCAACCACTGGTACTGTCATAAAAGACCAAGGTATTTGCATAAACATGCTATAAGCAATTCAAATAGCGCAGGTGAAAGTTGGAACACAAATGAAACACAAATAGGCTAAGGTGAAAAGAATGAAGTCTTTTAAATCCCAGGCAATCTAAAAAATTCGTCAAAAACATTTTTCCCCGTCAAATGGTCGAAAACTAAACCGAAACGCCCAGAAGCAGTAGGGCTTTTGCATTGTTTTGAGGGCACGCACAAGAACATTAACATGCGTTTATCCATACGTAAGGTTTTATCCAAGCCTGGAACGGACAGCCTCCGCGGTTACCTCATTAAGCTTAACATGAAGGTGACTCACACGGACGCCTGGTGGAACATGTCGCAGAGAGTAATCCGAGCATGGAACGGACTCCCAACTGTGGCTTTGTGTTCGGACACTGTCATGACATTTACAGACAAGGATTCGACTAAATGCTATTAGACATGGCACTTGATGAATTTCTGTCTCAACATGTACGAACTGTGACTCGGATACCTGAAGGTCAGAGAGCTAGTTTCCTAGACCAACTGTTTACCAAGAACGAGGAAAACGTTAATGAAGTAAATGTAGGTCCGTCCCTAGGGTCTTGTGATCACATGACATGAATGTGGGAGTCGACACACGTAGCTGTCCCCGAACGAAGCTCAAAGTCGTTGAGCAATGTCCGGCAGGGTAAATTTCAGGCAATGAAGTCAGAGAATACGCTCACACTATGGACGGAAGCATTACGAGGAGATGTCAACGAATGCTGGGCAACCTTCGAATCAACTATGAGAGACTTGATTTAACGATACTGTCCCTTCAAGAAACATCCGACCGGAAACAAACCGAGATGACTGAAAACATCGGTTAAGAAGGAAATCCGAAAAAACGCAAGTTGTGGAAAATCTTACAAACGGGGAGCCCGGAAAAACTGGAGGAATTCAGACAACAAAGAAACTTATGCAAAAGACTTATTCGAGAAGTACGAGCTTCCTATGAACTGAAGCTCCTGGACGAGGCGCAGTAAGAACCCAAAGCATTCTATGCATATATCAGGAGCAATATGAAAAACCTGGACCATCTGACAGCCTTAAAGGACAAAAATGACCAAATTGTGAACAATGGTCTTCTAAAAGCCGAGCTTCTTCCTGAGTTTTTCCAAACTGTCTATACCACGGAACCACTCCTTCAGTCCTGTTTTCTTCCACAGCCGCCAACCAACCACTTATAAGCACAGTATTTTTTACACCGCAGTTAGTTTTGACAGAGTTAAATAAACTGGATCCGGCCAAGTCACCTGGACAAGATGAGATCCCAGGTGTACTCCTACGTCAGCTAGCTAAAGAGTTAGCAGAACCACTCTGCATAATCTTCGAAAAATCGCTAGAAGCTGGCAAACTACCTGACACATGGAAGTTGGCAAACGCCGTACCTATATACAAGAGAAGATCACGGCTATGTTCCACCAACTCCCGCCGGTGAGTCTGGAGTGCATTTGTAACGAACTGATGGGAAACGTTAGTTAAAAAATCAATTGCATCACTCGATACATTCCGCTGTCACATCGCTTCAGTTCAACATAGCTTCTGCGAAAAGAGATCCTGCCTCACAAACCTTCTTACCTCACTCGAACATTGGTCAAAGGCCATGGATGAAGGACATCCAGTAGATGTCATTTACTTCGACTTCAGTAAGACGTTCGATTGCGTCCCACATAAGCGCCTCGTTTAAAAGTTGTCAGGAGTAAGGATAAGGGGAAATCTTCTGAAATGGATTCAAGATTTCTTAAACGGTCGTAGACAAAAAGCCATTGCGGACGACTACTGTTCAGAATGTGCACCTGTTACAAGTGGAGTCCCACAGGGGTCAGTTCTTTGACCGCTCCTATTCATTATCTGTTTAAATGACCTAGTACGGGAAGTGAAATCGGACATAGCGCTCTTTGCAGACGATCTTAAACTTTGGAGAGCGATAAAAGATAAACATGACGTCAAGATACTACAAGAGAACGTAGAGGATTTGCACGCATGGAGCGAGAAATGGTACATGAAATTCAACGTCAAAAATGTGCAGCAATGCACGTAGCATCAGCGGGGCGAAGAACAAATGCACCCTCGCGACAGTATCTCCTGGACAATCAACCACTTAAAGCCGTAGATGTGCAAAAAGATCTCGGTGTATTCACTAAGACGATTCAAGCGTCGCTACGCAGTGTTCTAAAGTCGCTGCACGGACAATGTCAGTCATGAGCGCGATACGTATAACGTTTATTCACTTTGGCAAAGTATACGGGATATTTGTGCGGCCGCACCTGGAATATGCGGTACAGACTTGGCGGCCGTGGTTTCGGAAGGATAAAGATATCCTTGAAGGTGTGCAACGGCGTCCTACAACGGCTGTTCATGGCCTCAAAAGTTTGACGTACGAGCAGCGCCTGACGGCCTTGAACCTCTATCCCCTCCACTACAGGCAGGATAGAGGTGGCCTCATAGCAACGTTACATCTGCTAAGAAGACTTAATCTGGATGTCGCCTTGGAGACATTTTTTGAAATGGCACCCAAGTCTAATCTCAGATGACATGATTATCAGCTTAAAAGGGAACTGTGCCACGCAAATCAATGTTCTCCTTTTTCTCGCAGAGGACAATTTTCCAATGGAACTCTTTGCCAGAGTATGTTGTTAATTCCCCTTCCGCGAGTGTGTTCAAGAGACAACTGGATACCTACCCGATGAAAGGCAACCGGAACTGCCGAAGTCCGATTTAACGGTCTACTGTAATGGCTATAAATATACGGCTAACATGATTTCAACAGATCCTTTTCTGTGCGTCAAACCTGACCCATATGGGAATTTTCACAGTCCGAATGTGCTGAGCAAAGGTTTTCACGATTATTTCGTGAATACCATACCCTTTTCGCATTTATGTTCCATTATCAGATTTGTGAATTCTCCTTACTAAAACTGCAAGCAAAATATTTGCAATTTAACTATTTTCCCTTGCATCTGTAACGTCTAAATCGAGTTTTCAGGGCTTCTGCCGTTTACTGCAAATATACTGACTGATACTGACTGACTGATACGAATTTGATGCTCATTTTATAAGAGGGCACTGAACACACACTAATAGTATTAACAATTCTACAGACATGATCAAAACACACATTCAGTTCGGATCGAGCAGGAGGTAGACAAAACTCTCGATTTTTTTCCGCCAACTGGGGTTATGTAGGAGAAAAAACCTGCAGCACGTGAAATGACAACAGTCGAGAACGGGAAAAGTTAGCACGAGTATAGCGGGATTTCGCAGACTCCAGTCCTTTTCATGGAATTAGGGCTCTGTACCAGACAACGATGCACGGGTGAACAGTTTCCCACCAGCGGCTGAAGAATTTACTCGCTCTGTGACGCAGTAAATGTCAGCACCACCCCCCTCGTGATAGTGTCAGCGAGAGGAATAAAAGGCCACGACATCCATAACTCCTGAAGACATATTCGGTGGACTCGGCACCCAGAAATTGTGGAAGTTTTTCCGAATGCAGAAAGTGAGTGGTAGCTAGTTTAAACAAAGAAGTACTTTGCAAAATCTTATGTTTCGTGGTGAACCATTTAAGATCAGGGTTACGTCGTAGAAAAGAACTGATGACATTCATCTGTACGTTCCAGAGGGAAAAGTAAGACCTTGGGGTTAAGATTAGCGTTGTGAGTGGCCAAAAGGCTTCAAAGTGGCAGGCGGATAAAAAATTCAGCCCTTGCCTCAACAAGAATTCTTTTTTCTAAACGGTGGAGCCGCAAACAGTTAAGGCTCGTGAGTCATCAACTTTCTTCGTAAGTCAAATTTCGGTACTCAGAGTCTAAAACTCTTCTTGTGAAAAGAATGCTAGACGGGTGCTGTTTTCTTCCACTCAGTAAGGCGCAGGAGACTAAATAAAAACCAACGGTATTCCAGGCCGGGTCCATCGTACATTTTGCAGGGGTGGATTCTACTATCGTGGATTTTGCAGTCCTGCAGGATAAACCTATTCATCCTTTGTACTTTAGAGACAACCATGGCTCAATAATCTAAAAGACTGCGACTCCTGGAATATGACCTACCCGTATCATAGCACATTTACGTCGTGATCTCCAATTCTCAGGTGAGGCTGTCGATCATCTTTATAAGCTGTAGCTGCGAATTTGTGCTAAAAAAGGGAACGGCGACATGTATAGCACCACTGGGCAACGGCCCGAAGATCGTTTTTTAGGAGTTCTAGCGCGATTTCACCATCTGCTGGTCCGTATAGGTAAAAAACATTCAAATCATCCACATGCATAACAGGCCTATCATTCCTAAATGTATCTAGTACATCCTTGACAAAATAGGCGTGGATCACGCAAACGGCCATGCATAACTTCACTCCTCTAGATTGTAGGGTTCAAGGCAGCATTTGACATCTCAATTTGTTGTGCGAGGACTCAGATAATAACATATTAAAGTTAGAATTTACCATAAGTTTTGCATGCCGAATTCACTGGATTCATCCTCCCTAGGGATGGTGTTCGTAGTCTTTGATCCTTTTGAAAGGAGCCTTACTGGTTGGAATGACGCTGACGCTGCAGCCCGCAATCCAGGGGGTATGTTTTTTAGCTTGTAAGTGATAAAGCCATTAGCTGGGCACGGTAAGTAGGCTATCCGGGAAACGAAAACAGCAGTATCCCAATAGTTACAAACTAGTAAATAAGAACAAAGTTGTCAGCAGGTAAAAGTGTACGTGCGTGTTCTTATTCTTATTCAAAGTTGTGTCAAAGCGTATTATAACTGATAAAAACAAAACGCACTTAAATGTCACTAGAATACTCCCCCTCCTAGGAGAACAGAGTTCAAAAAAAAATTATTGTTAATAGAAGGAAAATGTGGGAGTGTTATGCATATTGTACAAGTTGGTAACGGTCGGGAAAACGGACATGACGACCGCTGCACGTAAGGGGAGGAGTCTGTGGGATAAGGGAAGACGCAGGGTTACTGGGCGTAAATGGAGTCTGGGAAATAGCAAGTGGCAATGTGCCAAGTGGAGGTTGTTCGGTTGGAGAAGTTGGAAGAGGCTCGGTATAAGCCGCCTTCAAGCGATCGATTGAGACCACGTCAGTGCGGCCTCCACGGTCAATTGTAAAATGCTTGTCCGTTCGAGATAGTACTCGAAATGGGCCGTCATAGGGCTGTTGTAGTGGCCGGCGAACGTTATCTACGAGGACAAATACAAAAGAACATGTTAGTAAGTTCGGGTCGACGTACGACTTACTTGTTGAAGGACGTGGAGGAGTGGCTCGAAGATGAGTCATGGCTTGGCACAATCTTTGCACATAATCGCTGGGATCCAAGTCGCCTGAGCTTTGAGAGTACCCGAATAAATCTCCAGGAATCCGTAGGGTGGTACCGTAGACAAGTTCGGCAGCGGAACATTCCAATTCGGGCTTGAGTGCGGTACGGATACCGAGCATGACCAAAGGCAGATGCTCGCTCCAATGGGAAGGGTTGTCATGAGCTCGGAGCGAGGCTTTTAGTTGCCGGTGGAAACGCTCGACTAAGCCGTTGGATGAGGGGTGGTATGCTGTCGTGCGTATGCGAGAACATCCGAGGAGGTTGGTAAGGCTGTTAAAAAGTCTAGACTCGAATTGTTGACCTCGATCGGTGGTAATAGTTGAGGGGACACCATAATGAGAGATTCAGTGTTCCAAAAAAGCATAAGCAACGGAATCTGCAGTTACGTTAGGTATGGGAGTTGCAATGGGCCAACGAGTAAATCGGTCAATCGCAGTAAGTAAGTAGTTGCAACCACGAGATGTTGGAAAGGGACCTACCAGATCAATATCGACATGTGAAAAACGTGCGTCGGGTGCGAGAAATGTGCCAATGGGGGCTTTGTTGTGCCGTCCGACTTTGGCCTTCTGACAGGCCAAACAGGAATGGGTCCACTGGCGGATATCAGTGTTCATGCTTGGTCAAACGAACCGCTCGCTGACGAGGCGCTGGGTAGTGCGGATGCCAGGGTGAGCTAAATTGTGCAACGCGGCAAAAACATCTCGTCTCATCTCGCTTGGCACTACGGGTCGGGAGGCACCGCGCGAAACGTCACACAAGATTGTACCGGGGGTGGTGGAAAGAGGAATGGCTTCGAGTTGAAGACTAGTGTGTTGAAGGCTCTCACTGAAAGTCGGCTGATTTTGCAGTTCTGCCATGCGCTCCAAATCGATGGAAGGGCGGGTGATGGCATTAATGCCAGGCCGAGAAAGACAGTCAGCAACTTGATTATAAAGGCCCTTAAGAAATCGAATGTCGGTGGTATACTGAGAAATAAAATCGAGATGGCGGGCCTCGCGGGGTGAATACTTGTCAGAAGTAGAGAGGGCATAAGTAAGAGGCTTGTGGTCAGTATAAATACAAAAATCTCGGCCCTCAATATAATTACGAAAATGCTTAATGGCTAAATAAATTGCAATACGTTCTCTACCAAAAGTGCTATAGCGAGTTTGTGGGGGTGTCAATTTGGCAGAGTAGAAAGCCAAGGGCTGGGTGCCAGTGGGCGTCTGTTGCTGGAGGGCAGCACCTATAGCGAAATTAGAGGCGTCGGCCACAATGGAAAGTGGGGCATCAGGTATAGGGTGAACAAGGACAGTTGTATCCGCAAGAGCCTTCCTCGCACGATTGAAAGCCTCTACAGCTGTGTCAGGAAAAGAAAACTCACGGTTGTTCCCGCGTAAAAGGTTAGTAAGTGGTAGCATTAATTGAGCACGATGAGGGATGAAACGTCGATAGAAATTGACAAGGCCTATAAAACGCCGCAGTTGTTGAAAAGAAGTGGGAGTAAGGAAATCGCGAATAGCTGAAACTTTGGCGTCTATGGGATGACAACCAGAAGCATCTACGCGATTTCCTAGGAAAAACAGCGACTGTGCGCCAAAAACGCATTTAGAAACATTAATGAAAACGCCAAATTGGCTCAATCGTTCAAAAAGGAGACGCAAATGTTGTAGGTGCTCCTGTTCACTGGAACTTGCTACCAGAACATCGTCGACGTAGACAAAAACGAACGGTAGATCGCGGAGGGCTTCGTTGATGAAACGTTGAAAAGTTTGAGCGGAGTTGCGTAGCCCAAAAGGCATCCTGACAAACTCGAACAGACTGAACGGTGTTGTAATCGCCGTTTTGGGAAGGTCTTCTGGAGCAACGGGTATCTGACGGAAAGCTTTGACTAAGTCAATTTTGGAAAATATTGTTGCTCCAACCAGGCTAGCTGAAAAGTCGTAGAGATGGGGAAGTGGATACCTGTCAGGCACAGTGGAGGTGTTTAACCGTCGGCATGGGCGCCAGTCAACGAGAGACTTTTTGCACACCATATGTAGAGGTGCAGCCCATGGACTAGTGGAAGGCCTAACTATGCCTAGCTCCATCATGTGACTGAATTCAGCCTTGGCTAGGGCTAACTTATCGGTGGCTAAACGACGGGGACGGCTAAACACGGGTGGTCCAGTAGTTGAAATATAATGTGCAACAGAATGCTTGATAGGTTGGTTAAATTGTGAAGGTCGTGTGATAGATGGAAATTCCGAAAGTAAACGATGATAGGGAGAAGATGAAGGAATTGTTGAAATGCGTGGATTGGGTGATGAAAGGGTACGAGTGGAACAATTACAATGTAAAGATGTCTTAAGATCAAATAACTTATGGGACTTAATGTCAACGAGGAGACCGAAAAAGGATATAAAATCAGCGCCGAGAATGGCAGTATGGACATCAGCGATAGTAAATAGCCGACGAAATGAACGTCTTAGACCCAAATCTAGTGTTAGGGATCGTTGACCAAAAGTTTTAATAGAAGTATTGTTAGCTGCTTGGAGGAAAAATGAAGAGTTTGGTGACTTACAGTGAGTCAAGGTGGGTGGGATTAGACTGATCTCCGCACCAGTATCCACGAGAAAATTACGACAGGAAGTCCTGTCATAGATGTGGAGTAAGCGACTGGGAGAGGATGTGCCGACCACGTTCGTCACCCTTACCGGTCGGCAGGGGAGTTTTCCGACGCGGGTGTTTTATACTTGCACAGAGAGTGGCAGTGATGGGCGTTAGAACCATAATTGTGATGATACCAACAGAAACCAGCAACTGTAGGTTTGTTTGGAGTGGGAGATCTCGGGCGGCGAGAAATTGCAGGACTACGAGGGTTATAGACACGAGTGGCCCGGAGCTGGGAAACTTCGAGAGTGAGGGCATCCAGGCGTTTGACGACATCCTCGATTGTGGGGGCAGTTGTGCTTCGACTAGCGACGTTAACCGTAACAGGAGGCTGGTAGTACTCGAGTATACGGTCAGCAGTCTCCTCGAGCATCTGAACAGTCGATGAAGGAATGTTAGGCGTAAGGATGGCTTGCACAGAAGGAGGCAACCGTTGGAGGAAAAGTTGCTTGAACATGGTGGCATCCAGCTTTTGTCCGTCTGCCAACTGCTCCAAACGCCTAAGAAGCTGCGTAGGCTTCCTGTCACCGGGGTCCTCCTCAGAAGTTAAACGTTGGAGACGTTTTTGCGTTGAGAGGGAAATGCGGGAAATGAGAGCCTCCTTTAGGGCAGTATAAGGGGCTTCTGTGGGCGGGCAATCTATGACGTCGCGCAGGTCGGTGGCGATATCCATTGGGAGTGCTGCCACAACGTAGTGAAATTTCGTATCCTCTCGTGTGATCTGACGGAGAGCGAATCTTGACTCTGCAGTGCGCAGCCACAACGCGATGTCACCGATCCACACAGAGGGCAGGTCAAAGGTGTGAATGCCGGCTATCGGCTGGCTGGTAGAATCGTTGGACATAATTAGCCGAGGTCGGTCAGAGGTCAGATAAATGGGGTAGATGACTGGCGCGTTGACAGTGAGATTGAAGGGTAGCGCTCGTATTGAATGAAAGGGTGAGACGGTGTGAATAGCAAATAAGAGATAGATGAATAATCTGATCGATAAAAATTAGAGTGAGGATTAATCCGAATGGAAATAGTTATGCACAGAAATTAAACAGAAGGAGCTATGAACAATACAGGGTCACCCGTGTAAGTGATAAAGCCATTAGTTGGGCACGGTAAGTAGGCTATCCGGGAAACAAAATAGCAGTATCCCAACAGTTACAAACTAGTAAATAAGAACAAAGTCGTCAGCAGGTAAAAGTGCACGTGCGTGTTCTTTGTCTTACTCAAAGTTGTGCCAAAGAGTATTGTACATGATTAAAACAAAACGGACTTAAATGTCACTACAAGCTTACGACGAACAAATGTTCCCAAGTACGGTCGCACGAATGTCCCAAAAATTTTCGAGAACAACTGTACATCCATGCACCCTGGTCTGGTGCGCAGTCACAATTCCATGGAAAAGAATGGAGCCTAAAATCTATCGCTGTACGGGGCCAGCTAATCTCAGTTCAGTTTATTGAGGGAAATAGGCGTAAGCCTTTGAGTACCCTATTTGCAAAGAAAAATTGTGTGTGGTGTACTTAGAAACCATGTGGGCTGAAACAATTTAAATGGGCCCATAAGCGTATGACAAACAAGGGGTAAGTCCCAAGGGTTGAGCTCGATCTCTCATCGCTCTTGTTCACTGTTGAACATAAGTATGTCAGGTGTCCTCTTAAAACAGTCTGTTTTGGTGGAATCACGACATTTGCGAGGAGGGCATTCCATGGTTGGATCACTCTGACAAAGGAGGTGCAACTCCGCACATCCAGCTTAGTCTGCTGAGTGTGCAAGCTTAACGGGTGCACCGGATGTTGCTCGTCATATAATTTCGAAGATGCCCTAAAAGGACAAGCTACAGTCCAACTCCTTTACCATGCGGAATGCTTGCGAGAAATCCTCGCATAGTTACCTACATCTCAAAAGGAAGCGTCTTAGATGTGTTATATGGGAGGCGTAAGGAAGGAAGTTTTGACCCCTAACTGTTTTCGTGGCTCTCATTTGGACTCTTTAGAGACTACTTTGACTTCGGGCTGTCAATGGTCTCCAGGCTTGGATGTCGTATTCCGGGTGTGGCTGCACGAATGTTCCGAATGTCTTTGAGAAAACGTCTTCGTCAAAATCCATGAATGCACACCTGGCGACATATAGAAAGGACATCGTGCTATTTGCCTCTCTTTAGCAGTGAATGGATGATTTTAGGGAGTTAGTTCCCAGCATTTCGAGGTCCTTTTGGTCTTCCGCTTCTTTGAAACTGCGTCGCCAAGAAAGCAGTTTCCTGCGCTGTCGGACCTGGCTGTGTTGCCTAGGCGAAGTATGCCAAACTGGCCAACGTTCAACCGCATGATCCAACAGTTTGACCACTTTTCCAACCGATTTAATTTCATCTGCAGTCTGTCTTCGTCGGCAGGACCCCGAATTACACCCCACATCTTCATGTCGTCGGCAAACAGTGCTGCTTCGCAGTCTAAAGTACTTACGCAATCGTCCACGTCAATGAGAACAAAGCTGGTCCCTGTACTAAACCCTGGGGAATGCCACTCTCAACTACAGCAGGATTTGAGTGCTCTTGACCGATGCACACCAATTAGTACCGACCCACATAGAAGCTTTCGATCCATTTAAAGAAGGTGCCTCTGGTTCCTATTTTTTCAGCTAGTGTAATAGTCTGAGGTGCGACACGGTGTCGAACGCCTCCTGTAAGTCAACAAGGACGTTGTGGACCACATGCCTGTCTTGAGAGAACCGATCCAGCTCGGGAGACATTACAGCAAGTTTTTCGTGCGGGATCTTCCTTTCCGGAACCCTTGTTGACGGTTTGATAGCAAATCGTGGACTACCAGAAATTTCAGCAATTCACTCTTCATGAACCTCTCCATAACTTTGCTGAGAATGCATGTCAGGCTTACGGGTCTGTAATTTTTCGTCGACGCCCTGCTACCTCCTCTGTACAGAGTAGTAATGTGCACCAGCTTCCAGTCGATAGGAAGTGTTCCAGTGTCCAATGACGTTTAAAGGATCATCAACGGATGTACATAAAGCTCACTGGCAAGTTATTTGAGAAGCTTGGGTGGAATCTCGTCTGGTCCTGGCGACTTCGATTCGTTTAATGTCTCTAATTCTCTTCGGGCAATATCTTCTGGGAAGAATATATTGCTTATGCTTGGAGTCGGCAGTTTTTCTGTGGACTGAGGAGAGAAGCTTGCCTCATTTGTGTGGACGAATTGAAAAAGGTGTGAAAAATACGAAGCTCTGTCCCTACTATCGGTAATCTCAACGCCATAGCTATTATTTATAAATGGGATTTGATGTTTATACTTGGGCGTCTGTTTTGGTCTGCCGTCGCTGCACGGACCGCAGATTTTTCTACAAATAAATAAACAAAGAAATTGTATATACACGCATACATATACACATACAACCCCTTGTTTTTAATTGGCTACTTAATCCACTGTTATTGCTTATCTCCTGCAGCGATGATCTTCGCGGTTCTTGATATCATTTCATTTTGACCCGCAGTGGTCTGCGGACCCTCACGGCGGAATCCTCTGTATTCGCCGTCTACTAGTAGTTTGGTCAGTCTGCAAAGATATCTCATGATCGTATCTCCCTTGCCTCCTCCTCGGCAGGACTTGATACGGAATGTGACCGACCGCGTCTGAGTTCCTCTCGTCTCGCCAATTTGACGCTGATAGCCTCACCCGATGAATGAATTCTGCCTTGACGTTGTCCGTATCGAACCCTTTATACACTACCACATTAAGTCTAGCCCTGTCTGACCCATGTACTTATCTTTTTATGTAAAAATATATGTGAGGGTTTCCACTTAACCTGCCGTTAAATTCCAGGAGGATTTTTCTCAAAGTCCAGAAGTCGAGTGTTCGGGAATGAGACGGTAAATAGAGACTTCATACTTTCCGGTGTAAAGTGCTTACGCAATTTCGATTTGAATGTCCACAACTTAAGCGATGACCTAAGTTCTCGTGGAAGATTATTCCAAAGGAAGGCATATTTGGAAGCAAAAAGAGGTAGCGCTTATATGTAATGCAAAGGGGCGGCGGAATCACCATGGAGGATTTGCGCGTGGCGTAAGGCCGATCTCTCGGAATGAGAGTGTCAATGCTCGGAAGATAGGGACTAAAGTTAATGCGAAAAAGGAAGCAAAGGCCATATTCGAATCTTCTAATCCATAAAAACCTGATGTTCGCCGGCTGACACCTCTGGGTATATAAAGTATGGAATACAGCTTGGGCGAGCAGTTTCCGAGTGAAAACCCTCTGAAAATGTTTGATTTTATTACGGTTACAGGTGTTAACTAAACCAAAGAAACGGCAGCAGTACTATAGGACAGAAAGAACAAACATTTCATAAAGTCTTGACTTCATTTCCGGAGGAAAAATATTATGCGATATGAACCCACATATCTGCGCGGCTTTGGTAGACATTTTATCTGCATGAGGTGATAGGTAAGCTTATTTCTGTAAATTAAGCCTAGGTCATTTTTGGTGCTGCATTCTGAGAGTGGAGTTATTCTGAAAAATCATGGGACCAGGAAGGTTGGTGGGGCCAAAAGACATGAAACTACGCTTGGATGATGAAAACTCCATCTGCCATGTTGAACCCCACCTGCTTAAGTGTAGTAAATAGACATTAATTTTTTCAACACACTTGAGTAATCACACTATGAGTAATCACACTTGAGGTCATCGGCATAAATAAAAGTTTGCGAATTTCCGAGTGCAGTCGAAATATCATTGATGTAAAGAAGGAAGAGTAGCGGACCCAGACCGTACCTTGAAGTACGCCACTCGTTAGCGAGTGAGGTGTCTAGTAGATTTTATCGACCATGACTTTCTGATATCGTTTGGACAGATAGGACCTCATGAAGTCGAGTAGAGGCGACCGGATGCCAAGAGCTTTTAATTTTGCCAAAAGACGCTTATGGGGCACTTTATCAAAGGCTTTACTAAGATCAAAGTTGATAACTACCACTGACTGTTGTCCATTTTGAAGAGAAGTGATTAGATTAAGAAATGGCAGGTGGCAAGTTTCGCAGAATCGTTCAGATAAAAATAAATGCTGACTAGAGCTCAGAAGCCGATAAGATAAACGCAAATCCAGAATTCCATTGAAAACTATCCTTTCAAGAAGATTTACGAGAGACGGTGTTTTGAGCACGCCCCGATAATTATTAACATCGGATCGAGATCAAACTTGAAGACAAGAATGATAATTGACGTTTTCCATGTTTCCGGGGAAAGTCCGCTTGAAATATAAACCCAGAATAAATCAGCATGCAACATGGAAAGGTCAGATGCCTGTTTAATAATCGAATGAGGAATCCCGTCCGTTCCTGAGCAGTGTGAGTATTTCAAACGGCTTATGTGCTTCTTAATGAGATCTGAGGAGACAACAATTGTACTCAGTGTACTATCTGAAAGTGAACGAAAGAAAGGGACTGGTTCGAATTGACTAGTGAGGTGTTTTGCAGAGAAAGCACTAAACAATTCCGCCTTGTCAGTAACACCAGGGAGGAAAATTTTGTTATCGTTTGGCAGGGGCGGAATTTTGAGACCACGCTTATAGAAGGCCCGATGACGGAAGAGTTAAGCGACGGATTGGGCAGAGTTTGCATCACTGACAGCAAAGGGATTTCTTTGCCTGTTGCGCGCTTCGCGCATCCTTGAGACCATTTCGAAAACTTCCGCGAATCTGAGATGAACAGATAAGGAACTGTGTTCCAAGGCAAAATAATTGCACATTTCAAAAGCAAAGAACAATACATTAGATATAGGGATTAAGGTTTGGGATTTGGGATTTGCTGCGTTCATAAATATGACGCCTTTCGTGGAACTTGAAGAGCTTTTCCATCGGCATGACGTTGAAATTATATCCGAAATGATTAAATTTGGGTGTCTGCCAGTTGTGTAACGACCGATTAGTCAAGACCGAGCGGTTAACTTTAGTTTTCCGACTCGCCTGTTTGTTTTCGATTCCACAGGTACAATGACAATGTTCAACGCCCGCGGTACCGACAAACAAGACAGTCCCGCTGAAGCGACGCCCAATCAATTGTCCTACCTACGCGCAGACGATACACTGTGATCCTCTTTGGATTACATTATCGGCTTTTTGTGTTCTCTTACTCTTTCACTGATACCGCTGGGTTAATAAACTTTCACCTCGTTCTGCATTTCTATCATTTATTGCATGCGTAATGACGAATGACCACAATTCCGTCAAATGAGACCCTAACGAGCCCGTCTTAAAAAGAGGCTGCGCCGATAAACCAAGCACAGGACCCGCCGAAGAGTCGGACTCGGACACTGCCAATCATACATGTGACGAGGAGTAGATGAGACGCTGCAGGTGTCGATTTTTTGTGTATTTGAGCAGGTTTATAAGACTGGTCGTTTCGTTCGTTGTCTCCCGGAAGTTTTATCGTAGTTTTCTGGACTAGTAGTTGAAAAGATGAATACATATCAGGAGCACGAAACATTCTAGGGATAAGTCACAGTCAAAGATATCGAAATAATGTAGAATCAGACACCATATTCTTCCTGATAAAAAGACATTGCAGGAATATTGGTCGACTGTTTTATATGATTTAATATAATTTTACATAGGTATAATACCGTCTCATTAGAGCCTTACGGACAGATTATATGTAGGGCTATGTCCAAAGGTATGTTAATATTAGTTGCTCAAGAGTGTTTGGTGTCTGGCGCGTTAACTGATGGAAACAAGAAGAGGAGAAAGGAAAGGATATCTCTTTTTGTGCTATTCTTATTAATGATGCAATTCACCACCGAAAGCGTCAATGATCGGACATTCTTAGTAGATATGGTAACGCTTAGCAGTTCCACATCCTGTACCGGTCTGTGTACATCAGCCATAGCGCTTAGCTTGCAAGTGACATAAATTATGACTCCTCCTCCTCGGCTTAGTCTATCTCTCCTGAATTGCTGATATCCTCTAAGTGCTATTTCTGAATCTGCGATATCTTCAGTAAGCCACGTTTCTGTGAATGCCATAATGTCTGGCTTAATTTCGTCAACTAAGTCTCTTAGTTCGTCTAGGTTGTTGAAGAGGCTTTGCACATTTGCGGATATAACCTTCAATGACTGATTCGTTGAAGAGGCCCGGCCTTCCTTGTGACGGGTTCTGACCACAGGAAAGACCCCTTTGTCTGGATTATTTGTCCATTTTTGATCTTCAGCCCTTTCTCTCCTCTGCCAATTCTCTCCTTCAATTCTGATCTCAGTTCTCTCATTTTCAGTCTTTCCCTCGGTTCGTAGTCTGGTTGAAAAAACATTTCCTTGTGCGAATTGCGTAAGGTCGTTCTATTTTCTAACAAAAGCGCTGCTTGGGCTTCGTTTTCCCAAATAACTGTCAGGGGTCTTGGGGATGTTTATAGGTCACGATCTGGGTCCGCTCTGCCTAGTTGGAAAGCTTTTTTAACGGTGAATATTTCCCCGTCCTGCAGGACGGCACTGGCGTACTGATGAAGAAGGTCTAGGTCGTGCGTCACTCATAAATGGCTTCATTCTTGACTATTGGAATACTTCTATCGGTATTCCAGTATTTCAGTCTGGCTGTCGTTCTGACGTTCAAAACTATCGAGGGGTCCATAAAACACCTTCTCTCGCCAAAATCTTTGAAAAAATTATCGCCTTAAAAATTGCCGACTTTCGCATAGCCGATCAAGTTATTAGCCCATCCTTGCATGATTTTTTACCAGATCGCTCTTGTGAAACATGTCATTTGTCGTTTCTCAATCTACATACTTCTCTTCGTAATGACCATCTATCTGTGTCGTTATTTATTTTGATCTTAGTAAAGCCTTTGATAAGGTGCCGCATAAAAGACTCTTGGTTAAATTAAAAGCTCTGGGAATTCGCAGTCCCCTAATAGACTTTATCAAGTCATATCTGTCTAATCGTAAACAAAAGGTTTTGGTGGGATCTTCACTTTCCAGTGAAAGCCCTATTGTAAGTGGTGTCCTACAAGACACCGTTTTAGGCTCTCTTTTGTTCCTGCTTTACATAAATGATATTTCGGCAGCAGTTAAACATTCCCAATCATTTATTTATGCCGATGATCACAAATGTGTATATTCTTTCAAAAAATCTACAAGCCTTCATTGCCTGGAGCAAATCCACGCTGACTTGCTTGCTCTCTCAGCTTGGAGCTCAAAATGGCTAATGGAATTCTTTCCTTCTAAATGTCGCTATATGCGTTTTGGACCTGATAGGCTACCCCAACCTGTGGTCTTTCAAGGCACACCTATGACTGAATGTACCACCATCAAGGATTTAGGTTTAAGCTACACTAGTAATCTTGATCTCTCGCCATACGCTGACAGAATTACAGCCAAAGCTGCCCAGATTTGTGGCTTTATTTCTTACAATTTCTATCTTCCTGAAAGTAAATTAAGGCTCTATCTTATGTTTGTAATTCCCATTCTCGAGTATTGTTGCCCATTCTTTGGTTTGATGAATGAAGCTAGTCGTTTAAAAATTGAAAATGTCCAAAGACGTTTTTCTAAAAAAACTTTTAGATAGGGAACATCCCAAAATTTCCTACTCAGATAGATGCCAGCTAATTTACCGAAAATTTTTATGGGTTCGCACACGAGACGCAGGCTTCTGTCTCCTCTTTCGCGTTAATCATAGTTCAAATTTTCCTCGGATTTCAGCACTCAGCCCTAGTAGTCGCCCATACAATCTACGCAACTCGTCCTTGATTATACCTCCTCCAGCGTCCTCCACCTCTAGGCGCTCCCCTTTTTTCGCTTCCAGATATACTTTCCTCTGGAATAACCTTCCAATAAATATAAGATCTTCAGAAAATCTACACACCTTTAAGAGAAGGCTGCGCCTTTATCTGAATACAAACTCGATCATGCTTATATTTTTCTCATTCTTCTCGAACAACTTTCTCTATGACACTGAGAAAGGGCCACCGGGAATTTAGGACGCCGCCATTAAATTCCCGTATCCGATCACATTCAATTCAATTCAATTAATTCAATTCGATTCAATTATTTTATTAAAGACCCGTCGGGGTCCAATCAAAGCAAGTAAAAATAAATTTACATGCAAATTTTAGACGATGTAGGCAAAATCTGCACAAAGTGCAATGCATAGTTTTTGAGATTAGAAGTCCGTTAAGCAAAATGAAAATGAAAAAAAAACGAGGGGTGAAAAAAAAAACTCCAAAGCAAGATTTAAAAATGATTGTAGTAATTTAACAGGAGAAAAAAAAACCCCTCAGAAAAATAGCATCAGAAAAAAAGGGAGGACTGGCCTGCATGTGGCGGTACAAAATGGAATAAAGCCCGACATCAACATGGCCGAAATAGATGTCAGCTGTATATTGTAGCGGCCGAGGACGTCAAGGGTAGCGCACAACCACGTAACGGAATACCGAGGAGGAGATCCTGGCTTGTGTTGATCTGAATACGATTGTTAGCAGTTCACGATACTCATCCATACATAAAGGAAGAAGAAACGATCGGCGGACGAGAAGATATAATGAACAGAAAAGGGAATTGCAAAGGAGTATAATGACAGTTAAGAGTACAAACAGGATGAGTTACAACAGTCGAATGACCTGTCTGGGTGGAGAGGCGAGGCCAACATGCCAGCTGGACAACCGGTGGGGAGCGCAGCGCTGGGGGCAACTGCAGGGAAGGGCCGAGGGAGTTGCCGATGTAGTGAGGGCAGCGGTACGAACGTTACGACACGATACGGAGCGGGAGAGGGGATCGGCGGAAGAGAGTGGAAGGGACACCGGCCATCTTCACCAACATGCGGCTACGCCATCTCCATCCTAGGTCCGCGCGCCAAAAGTGTCACGACATTCAAACAACCATGTCAGATCACTGGACGTTACAATATGGCATTGTGTAACGGATTTCATAAAATGGTACGTAGGCGGGTCGGTCAGGACTGGCCTGTATCGCCTTGAATAAGAAAAATAAGTGCCGAAATTGAAAACCAGTCTCAAGCCGATAGGAACCCAGATGCGGTCAGTTTCATTCAACCGAGTCCATCCGAACATGGGGGGAGATGCGACCAGACTACTAGTATATGGCGAATATAGAAGGCTTTGACAAGACCGCCGATGGAGCGCATTCTGTAAGGGCATGATGACAACCAGTCTCGAGGCGACAAGAACCCAGATGCGGTCGGTTTCATTCAACCGAGTCCATCCGAACATGGGGGGAAGGGAGATGCGACCAAACTACTAGTATATGGCGAATACAGAAGGCTTTGTCAAGATCGCCTCTTTTGTGTGTAGTATCGCTTTCTGGGGTCCTTCATCAGAACTGTTAATTTTTTTCGAATTTTCTGTTCATGCGTCGTGCCCCTCACAGAATGCGCTCTATCGACGCTCTTGGCGGAGCCTTCTGTATTCGGCATATACTAGAACAGTATAGAATAGGTTTATTATAGCGCCCCTTGGAAACTGTCAGCCTCCTTTGAACTCAGGAAAAAAACCTTAAACAAACTCATCCATTTCGACTGCACTTTGACTTCATTTATTTTGGGTGCCCGTTTAACCCACAGAACGCGAATTGAGAGTTTGTTTTAAGTTAAAAAAAACCGGATTTCCTGGGAAAAATAATCGCAAAAGTTTTAAAATAAGAACGATATGCACAATATAAAAGTTGAAATAAGCAGTTTGGTAGTTTTTGGGGCATTACTAATATGTTCGTCATGGAAATTGAAGAAATTCGATATCGGCCTGACATTGAAAGTATTTTCCAGCTTGGTAAGTTTGGGTGTTTTCTAGTTGGTGGTTGTCAGCCTATCTTGTAGGAAGTTCTAGAATGCCCGACCACGCGCGGCCGCCATCTCGAAGAAGGTTCTAGAAAGCGCGCCCCTTCAGGGGGGCGCGCGCCGAACTCTTCCATTATACGCCAGGCACTTAGTCGAAATTTAGCCTCTCACAAAAGGTATGCATATAATAAATTATTATAACCCTAAAATTAAGCAAGATAATCCTGGCCTAAGTTTGTTTAACTCTCCACCCTCGACCTACCCTCAACCAATCAACAATGGCGGACCCAACCTTCTCGACTTCCGCTCTGGAGAAGCTATAAGTACGGACGAGCATTGACCTCCGACAACCCCCTGACCGGTCGCCGCTCTCCGGACGAGGAACCCTTGTTGCCTTCTCCGCTGGATCCCAGTGTACCAAGTCACCCCTGTGGACAATCCCCCCAGATTCAGTTTATTTTTGTAATTATGACTCTTCCCTTAGTTTCTTTTTGTGCATAGGTCTGTCAGTAAAATAGTGACTAGTCCGTCGTATCCTGTTGGGTCTCGTTGACTACTGTACTCGCGTTAGACGGGAACGTTACAATCTGGCCAGCTGTAAATGGGCGGCCGCACATTTCCTTCGTGTTTTTCAGGAGTCTTGCCATAGTTGCCTGGACTAAGAGCTGGAAAAGATTAATATATATCAGGAGTAAGAAACATGGAATGGTAAATCACAATCAAAGCTGTCAAAATAATACTGAATCATGGATCATCTTGTTCTTGTGAATGTTACATTATAGGCGTAGTGGTCGACTGTTTCCTATGATCTAATATAGTCGTATATATGATTAATATGGCCTTAGTATAGACTTACGTACAACTAATATGCAGGGTTTTATCGAAAGGGATGTTATTATTAGCTACTTAATGGATATTTAATGTTAGGTGGCATAGCGGATGGAAACGAGAAGGTGAGAAAAGAAAGAATATCACTATCTGTTCCAGTTTTATCAACGATGCTGTCTTTCATAAATTTGATTGTTCTAGTAATCTGGTCGCATCTTCCTTGTCCCTTCCTCGGCTGGACTCGGCCGACTGTAACCGATCGCATCTGGGTTCCTATCGCCTCGAGACCGGTTTTCTATTCGCCACTTCGACATGAATAGCCTCATTCGGCAGATGAATTCTGCCTTGATGATGCCCATTTCGAATCTTTTACTCAATACCAGTCCTGACTGATCCGCCTACTTACCCCTTCATTAACTCCGTTATATACTGCCACATACAGGCAGGTCCTGCATGCTTTTTTATAGTTAGGAGCGAGAGTTTTTTCTCCTATAGTGTTAATCCAGCCATACTCACTTCGTTTATATGTTAGGAGTTCATTTCACTGCTCGCTCATAATTTTTCGTAAAATACTGCTAATTCAATAACTATCAATTAAGTATTGTATAGATTCTGTATGTCTGTTCTAAAATTCTAAAATCCATGCAAAAGTTATTCTTACTTGCTACGAAAGGCGCCCCGCGGGTCTTGAATAAAAATTATTATTATTATTATTATTTAATTTCTACTGTGAAGACCGTACAACTAGGTGTATGGGTGGTTGTCTTCTTTATCTTCAATCCTACCTAAGGCAATCTCCTTATTACCTGGGTAGCTCCAAATTTACGGGAATTTTCTGCTTTACATCAATTATTTTCTAGCTGCAAAGAAGGACAATCATTGCCTGTATCTACAATCACCCAAACTCCTCAGCCAGTGATGATGCACAAATCTGTGAAAGCTTTAAATTACTTTCGGAAGCTGCATACGATGTTAGAAAAATCACTGGGGATTTTAGCTTTCCTGAAATAGACTGGGTTTCCAATATCTATTTACCTAGATTTCAACCTTTACAAGATAGAGTTGCGAAAATTCTCATAAAAAAATTCAAAAGGCAATTTGACGAATATACGCCTGCTTTAGACAAATTCACTTCAATCCTGCACATTAATTTATTTGCAGGTGCGTCGAAAGAAAATGACATCCAGAAACCAGTGAAGGCAAAGTGCTGCCGAAATAGATGAGTTTGGTTTAGGAATTTTTCCTGTGTTCTAAGTAGACTGACAGTGTCCAAAAATGTACCATAATAGACCTATTCTATTCAACCTCACTTCTGCTGGATGATATAAAGCGGGCGCACCAATTAATCAAATCCATGCTGGAAGGGGAAGAGTCCGGTTCACTTCCCTTTCTGTATGTGCTTCTGTGTAGAAGGCCTGCCGGCAGTATTCGACGTGTGGTCCAGACAATGCACCTATTTTGGAGTCTCCTACCGTTAAACGTTAAACGCAATTTAGTCTGCTGTTTGACAGAAAGAGTGAGAATAATCTGCTCAGCTGATAGCATTGAGAAAGAAGGGGGAAATTTCTCTAGCCAGCGGTAACAGCTGTCCTTCGGCGCTTCTGTTTGGGTCGACCCCAACTTCATGAAAGGAAGTGGCGACTGATAATATCCGATGAAGTGCTACCCCTCCCTTTCTTGACCGTCGGAATTTCATGGTCAGCACTTTTTTTCTCCTGAACCCTCCATACTGTAAAATACCACTACTAACTTTATCTCGTTTTTCATCTCCTTTTTGACGGGAATTTTTTCCACTGTTGGCCGGATTTGTATTTGACTCTTCCCTGACAATGCCTTTAAACTGACATTAAATATTATTATTATTGCCTTCAGCCCCTTCTCTTCTCTTCCAATTCTGACCTCAGTTATTTCGGTTCGGGTCTTTTCCTCGGTTTGTAATCTGGTTGAAATACACGTCCTTGTGCGAGCTCCGTAAGACCGTTCTTCCTTCCAACAGAAGCACTGCTTGGGCTTCCTTTTCTAAAATAACTTTCAGGGGTCTTGGGGATTTTTGTGGGTCACGACCTGGATCCGCTTTGCCTGGTCGGAAAGCTTTTTTACTATGAAGATCTCCCTGTCCTCCAGGACGGCCCTGGCGTATTGATAAAGAAGTTATAGGTCGTCCATCCCGCGTTCAGTCGGAATGCAGAACGTGGACTCTGGGCACTCCTTATTACGATATTATGCTTACGATTTATGGAGGAGCTCATTACTGTCCCGTCCGCGCCAGAACGATATAGCGCCACTGTGATGCTACCGATGGATGAAGGCACATCGACGTTAGACTGATTTTCGTCCGGCGTGGGCGGTATAAGACGTGGATTTTCATGCGACGTACTTGCTCCGGCACTGGAACCTTTACATTCACTACCCTGCTGCAATATTCTGCACGAAGGCTTATTGTGTCCTTTTCCATAAACAGAATGCTTAAGGCACCTTCCAGCTGATTTGGCCTTGTGATGAGTTGGAGCAGTAGCGTCGCCTTCAAAAAATAACGGCGAGTCCTCATTGTATTTTCTAACAAATTTTTAAGGGTCACCCTGGTTTTCACGTGTCTAGTGTCCGATAATTTAGCACGTTTAGTTACCGTAGTGATCAATGAAACTTGACTTATTTTGTTACATTAGCGTCGACTGCCGCGTTATTCACCGAAAGTGATTTGTCTGCAGTTTCCCCCTGAGACATAAGTCGCTTCTTCTTCATTACCGGCTCCGATTTTTCCGCGCATGTGCTGTATTAGAAGGATATCCGTCGTTTGTCCATAGAGAAGTTAATATATTATTAAGTAATTCTAGTTAACTGTGCTTCGGAATGGCCAGTAGGCCCTGTATATCTTCTAACGTCTGGACCCGTCGCATGTACCGTCGAAGAGACATCCGGTATTTAGAGTTTTATGCAAATTATAGAGTCGGAGGGACTAGTGCGCTGTTCGGTATCGTTCTTCCTGGGGAAATTCCTGTAGGTGCAAACGAGAAGAGAGAAATGCCGTCTGTAAGTCCTCGTAACAATCGCACTGTGGTATGGCTGACTAACTAAGACTAATTGCAAGGAATAACAAGGTTATAAGCAGACTTGGATTCGCAGGTTGCACTCGCATAATTGTAATGTGTTGGTAAAAATCCATCTTTACTTAAGGTTATCTTCTGGTTAACGGCGTGTTCAATTAAAACACACTCCTTATTTTTTAAAAGCGTGTCGCTTGAGACATCATCAGTCGTTGTCAAAAAATTTTCATAGTACGATAACCATACGATCAGAAGAATATTTGTCACTATACAATGGTCTATTCGTGATATGAAGTCATTACACCAAGCCCTCCGATCATTTTGGCAGATGCGACTATTTCACATCAAGCCTTAATCACTCATTTCCTAGTTCCCATTCGGGGAAGTTGGCACGGAAATCTGTTACCAAGACAAGGCGGTTTCTACTCGCACTCGTGCTATAAGACACCAAAAAACATATACCAAAACCTTAGAATGGAACAAAACCGTCACATCGGATAAAACTATGCTTTTGTTTCAGTGTGTTAGTCACAATACCACTGTAAAAAAGCTGTTTTAGTGCGCCAACGTATTTGCGGAAGAGACGTGTAATGTGCTGCAGCTATCTGTGGTGGTCTTGTCCCACAGTCTCCTCACCCTAATCCTTACTTAATTTGCTGGTATAAGAGGCACAGGAGTAGTTTTCACCATTTATGCCTTTTGTCCTTATATAGCCTTCAATGTCTGAGTTGACGCTTGTGTTTACAAAATTTTCTCCGCAAATCCCAAAATTTCTATAAACCCCGGTAACGCCACACTCATCCACGACTACCCCTTGCGTCTAGTCTGCGGCTTTTTGTGATGTATTGACTTGTCAGTAATCCTTGCAAGTACAATCCGCCCGGCAGTTAGTCGCGAAAGCTCTGCCCAGTCCGCTAATCATACCACTAACCGATACAAGCCCACAAATCTGAGCTGCCAGTGTAGGGGTAGACAGAGGCTGGTACAGTATTGTCAAGACGAAATAGACGGGTGTAAACTTTGGTCGACTTTGTAATATTTCAGATAAATCCACGTGGATTGTCCAAAATATGAGATCTACATGGATTTCGGGGCCATACGTTTTATCTTACGTGCACATGATTCGTCTACTGTTTCTTCCAATTAAGAGTTCCCGAGGTTTACCAGATGTTGAGGATTTCTACACTGCTAGCTTTGTGATTACTGGTGTTAGCTTGTTTACTGGCCTGCACAACTATGGCAGTCCAACTACAGTGAATGCTCTGTGTAGACTTGCTCGAGTGACAGACACCTGTACAAGACTAGTGAATAGCAATGCTGGAACAACTTATCTACAAAACTTGTGGAAGTTTGCCTGTATAACTGTCATAAACTTGCGGACTATGCGGTTTCATCTCGAGCGTTCTTGTGATTTTTTATAGCTCAATACCTCCAAATACCATGAGGACCATGGATGGACTTATAAATAAGCCGAATCCCTCACAGCTGTGGCATGCGTTAGCTGAATCCAGAATTCCACTTAGGTTTGTGCTAAGTTTAGTTAGGCAGGGCATTATTGTCCATGACGCGCTCTAGCAGGACATGGAACGTCTTCCCCAGAGATGGTCTTCCAATCATTTAACCAACGCCGATACACATACAGGTCAGATGGCCAAATGTTGACAAATATGCGGCGTACAGGTAGTCATATAGAACAAGAAGTTGGTTTCTGGGTCAAACATTGCGTCCCTATAATCAGAACCTCCGTATTCTAAACTCCACAACGTGCAATCCATTTCGCGGGGTCGTTGCCGCATAAAACGCTTACGGTTGAAAGGCGTTGCAACGAACTAAGCAATGAAAAGGCAGTAGTACGATATCTCCAAAAGTTCCTCATTGTCAACTGATGCCCCGGAATTTTTGTCAAGAAATGTTGATGAAAGACTAAGCAAAACGCGGGAAGAAGCCTAGGCTAGACTACTGATCCACAGTGCTGTGTATTGCAGATGTATCCGAAGAACTCGCCAGACTACTGAGCAAACTGGGCCTGGAATATCACATGGACCGAAAGGCAAAGGAGGACCGCACTGTCTCGCCCACTCTTGCTGCTTCTCCGTCTCAGAGGCAGGGTGTAGTGGCTGATGCGTAAGACGTAGCGGCCACCAAACTTTAGTTCACGACAAACTCGTTGCTGGACCTGCCACCACCTGCTCGACATCCACCATTATCAGTAGAGATTATCGCCTGCCAGACAACTTAACTGACCTGTCCGGGCACCTGTGATTCAATCGTAACCCGAATAAAAAACTGTTATGAACCTGACCAGTACGCAATAGGCCTGCTTCACCTGTCACTGCCATCCCTGTACAGATTGACTTAACATTTATCTATTCCTTCACATGCTCGTGCACGAAAACAAGTACTTAATACTTATACAACAATCACTCACCTAAACTTACTAACCTCACTAATAACGGATGACGCATCGCACGTGAGTTTGGGTGAAACATGCAGTAAACGAACACCTCGTATCACATCGGTCACTGCGCTTTACCTTATCCAGTCGGCTAACTCTGATTTGCCGTAAGTATATTAGAGGACAAAGGAAGGGGATTGTTCCTGCCGGGATCTAGCGTTTACTTTCCCATTATAATCGACTGGACGCGTTGGCTGTCGTGCCTTGAAAGTTTACCAACTGACGGAATAACTAGGTCCTCCTTCTGGCTTAAGGTCGAGCTACAGTGGCTCAGTCCTAACGGTATTTATGGCATTTTCATCCGTGCGGGATCTGAGACCCCCTTCTCCTCAAAGCTTCCTTTTTGTAGGCTTGAGAAACTAGCACGTATGTTGTAAATACATGATTAAGTTCAGCCCCGTCAACCTATACGTGCAAGCCTGTTTTCACTAGTCCTGACCGGATCCTGGTGTTGTAAATTAGTGGATGCAGGAAAGGAGTGAGGTAAACGTTACGCATGTCTGCGTCACTACAAATAAGTTAGCCTGTAAGTCGCCACTGCGTTCCCTCTAGGAATAGTAGGCCTCGTCGCGCCGACCTTTGTTTATCTTGGAGAATGGTGAGATGACCTGCACCAATTGCATGGGTTATTCTGCCAGTGCACTTTACGTGACTGTCACTCATTGATAGTTCCGTTTCTCATGAATCATTACGCCTAAGAGGAAAGGCGCTGAAATAGTCTCCTCTGGCTCATCTACTGTCATTATCCGATCGTCCAGGAATGAGAATATGCCTGACTTAGGACGACAACTAAGCTAAAGTACACATGTTTTACTTTCTTCTTTCTTTCTGGGTATTCCCCCTCAGTTATTTCTTTCTCGCTCTTATTCAATCGTCAGATTTCCCGTACAAGACAGAATTGCTCATGTTCCGTCCTATAACTAGGATGGATCGATGAACGCCATTCGAAAGTGACATTACCACTTAAAATGCTTTGATTACACGCAACTTTACTAGCGCATTCACGAAAACTGTCTGAAATGTGAATGAGGTGGACGAAGTCTTTTTCCCACACATTTCCTTTCGTTTTTTACCCTGTGGAACCTGAGATGCAACCTGTTGTCATATTGTTTTCTGCCTTATGTCGAGGATATTTCCAATTACTGTCAGGTTACCAATCAGAAGCTTTCGAGAGCCCCGGCACTCGGCCCATTTTTCCGATAAACCGGTCACACTCCCTTCGAGGCTTTTTATGTCTTCATCTGTGAGCCACAGACATGCGATTGTGAGAGGACGGGCAAGATCAAACAGAAAAGTCAGGACCAAGGAATACGACAGAGTAGGACTTTCATTACCTCTTAACTGGTGTACTTGAGTCAAAATATGAAACGAGATAGCGATTAGTGAAATGGAATGGATCGGAACGTCAAATTATCATGTCAGTCCGCTGTTACCGTCAAAGCTGTTCCGACCCAGCCCTGACAGTCCGAAAGTCAATTAATGGGATTGCCGTTTCTCATTTGTTAACATTCTCCCGAGTCTCATGGCTTAATCATATACTGTATTTGCAAACTAATTTCCGCGCCTAATGTCACATGACCGCTTTAAGCCTTTTACCCATCTTACTACTTACATTATAGCTCTGCAGTTTAGAACGCTGTGCAACCCTTCGGTTGACGTGACAGGCAGATTTTAAGATGGAAAATGAAGGAGGGAGAAAGACCTAGGCAACTCGCAGCAAGAACACTTATTCGGAGCATATTCTGACGATTGAAAGTGCCTTTGGTTCAGCAGAAGCAAATGCCCAAGTGTTCGAGGCAGCAGTTCCTGTTGTCATGCATCACGTCTGCAAGTATTTGATTTCTCCGTGTTGTTGACATGAACAAGCTCCTGTGGAGAATATTATGGCTTCGTTTGACTGAATCCATCCCCAAAATAGAATTCCACAATCAAGTGGAAAGGCCGTCTCAGATGGTCCGGTCATGCACCCGGGGAGTGGGAACTCACCTGCGACATCATCTCTTTGAATCCCTGCCCGAGTTAGTGTCACCACCTTGATGGCCAACTACAGGATGAACAGACTGCTCAAGTCAAACCTGTGGGTAATGTTGGGACCGGCAGTTTTGGATGTCTGAATGAGTTCAATGGGGAACTTACTGCTGGCGGCTCGTCCGGCCACCACCGGGCATAGGCTGTAGTGATAACTGACCAAACAGCACTAATGATAGAAGATGCAAATACAGTAAGGATAACCATCTCCTGTCACTTTTGTGGCCTCCTCGATGGTGACATTAGTGCGGCATAGGACGAGTGATGCTGCGGGTGATTTGGTTGTGGGCCCATTGAAGTATACCACAGCAGTAATCTTGTAACTCTAGCCGGGAGACATCCCTATAGACTTACTCTCTTGATGGCTGCAGAATGCTCTGCAGGCAAGCTATATGTTGTTTGGCAAGTAACAAGGATCTAGAGTCTTCGTCTCCTTCCAAGGAACTGACTTATTTCCCCCTTCATTAGGCCACCCAGATTTTTCCACGCCATGCATCCAGCCAGATTTCAAGTTGTTTCCGTGTTTACCCTCGAGTGGGTTGCACTTTCATAGACAAGCTGTCAAGCAAGCAGTGTCATCAACACAACCTAGGATCTATACTGGGACATTTTGATCTATCTCGCCGTCCTTGCAGTCGTGGGTGTTCACCGGAACTCTCCTCATCTTTTCCTTCTTCCATTTTAAACTATTAACATTTTCCGTTTGTCCATATTTATCATTCACGCTCTCAATCCAACCCCTACACCTCCCATCGTAAGTACAACTTGTCCGAAAGCGTCTTCGCGGTTCTCATATTAACTTCGGTACACTTTTGTCTTAGGTTCACTTTCGATTGGTCTGACTTTATCTATGACTTTTTTCGCACAGCTATTTCAAAGACGGCCTTGATATATGTCCCTTCATGGGCGTTCTCTTCTCGAAAATATGGAGTTATTTTCGTCCTGAGGGCACAAAACTAGTTATTGTGGGCCTTGACAACGCCGGAAAGTCGACTATACTGTACCAGTTTGTGCTGAACGAGGCTGTGCAGACGTCGCCAACCATTGGCAGCAACGTTGAAGAATTCAAGTGGAGAAATCTGCACCTGGTTATGTGGGACCTCGGTGGCCAGGAGTCGCTGCGACCCACTTGGAGCACATATTATGCCGGGTCTGAGGTATTAAGCCCCGTCCATTGTCCTTCTTAACAGTCCTTTGTAGTTTGTTATTTTAGTGATTGACAGCACCGACCGAGACCGACTGCCGATTTCAAAGTCTGAACTCTACAACATCTTGGCATCAGAGGTATCGTCGCCTGAGCGCTCAACAACCTAATGTCGTTCATTTTAGGACCTGCGGAAGGCCAAAATATTGATCTTTGCCAACAAGCAGGATGTTATCGGCTGCATGTCGGTGGCTGAGGTCGGCCACAAGTTGAATTTGACATCCATAAAAGACCACCCTTGGCATATACAAGCATGCTGTGCCCTCACTGGCGAAGGGTAGGAGTAAACTCCATGTGTTTGGCATAGAATTTATGAATGCATATATATATATATATATATATATATATATATATTCACCCAGGAATGGGTGCACAGCTATCCATTGGCTTCACGAAGCAAACAACCTTCGTATGGGTGATAAGGGTCACGAACAGGCAACCACCTACCAGGCCGAAGCCGGCCAAACTATAATGGTAGAGGGGAGACGACGAATTCTAGGGGTGGGGGGGGGGATAGACTGATACAGAACTGTTTCGGACTTGTTTGCCTTCATTCAGCCAACCATAACCCTGACCACCGGCTGGGACCGGAAACTCAAACATGCGCACAGATACGCCTGGCGCAGCTGGTCCACCACTGGGGTCTACCAGATGGGTCATAAGCACTCCATCGAACCGAAGTTCATCGGTGCCTCGCCACCTGTCATTCTCTGTCGCTGCAGATCGTGTATTTATTCACTCAGGAATGGGCGCACACCGATCAATTGGCTTCTCGAAGTATATGTATGAGATGGTGCCGACAAAGACAAGGGAGACCGGAGTGGCAATTTCTGGCTTATTAGCTGTCATCAGCCAGTCATACCCAACCTCAATCGTGAATCACTTGAGATCCGAACCCGGGATCTTTGGTTATGGAGTTTGACACTCTACCATTGAGCCACGGGTCCGTTGTCCTGTCGGTTGTGATCGGGAATATCAATTATGGCAGTGGGCGCTCACCGATCAGGTTATGGAACATGCTCGTAATACAGTAATAGGCGAATACCGACCCATTAGCTTCCCGAAGCAAACGAGCTCCTAGTGAGTTATAGAGGCCACGGACGTGCAATCATACATCAGGCCGAACTTGACTAATGTATATCGTCAGAGATGTGCGCCTATCCCCTTATGAATAAACACCCGATCTGCAGCGACAGGATGTCAGGTGGCGAGGCATTCACGAACTTCGGTCCAACACAGTTCATATGACCCATCTGAACTATCTGCGCTGTTCACATGCGCGTGTTTGTATTTCCGGTCCTACATGGTGGTCAGGGTTGTGCCTTGTTAAATGGACGTAGAATAAGCCGGAAAAAGTGCAGCGCCATTCTACTCGCATATCATTCAACACACCCCTTGAATCTACACGTTAGAAACTAGTCACCCCGAGTACTAACCTCTTCATTGTGTATATTTTCGAGACCGTTTCCGGAACTCGTTTTCTGGCGTGTAGGCAAGACTCATAAAACAGACACCTTTGTAACTGTGTCTAACAAATATTCTGTGACCAATTAAATTCCACACCAATACTTGCTTACTGCATTTGGTTATGATCGGTTGTGTTCGTCTCCACTTTTCCTTGAGACTTCTGTTTGTGACTTTAATACCGATATGCTGGTTCATGGGGTTTTGTAGACAATTTCTTTTATGTCAAAATAGTGAGCCCCCTCTTTGGAGTATACAAAGCTGGATGCGAAAACTGGTTGTCGCCACATGTGCTACGTGTGCATCGTGCTTTTTCAGCCGTTTCTCGACTAGCTCCGGCACTTTTTTCACCTAAAGAAGGTCTCACCAGAAGGTTGGTTTCGTCATGCAGGCAGCCACAGTCTTAAAATTACCTCTCGTTTTGAATTCGCCCGGTTTCATGCACAGACGCACAAAACCACAATGGTGTCCATTTCGGAAGAGTAATTCCTGCTCGATAAATTTGTTCATCGGGCAGCGAATTTTGGATCGATTCGGCGACCTATTTGCGGATCTTCTTTCATGAGAGACGAGATGGTTACCCTCGCACTGTAGGAAAACCTATGAGTACATGTCATTCGGTGTACGAGGACATCTAATCCACCAATCTCTGTTCCAAAACGAAATTCTATTCTTGGAAAGGTGAGACTAAGGTTGTTGTTGGACAATTAAAGATTTATCACGTAAATAGCACAGCCACGTCTTGGGTTAACTGTACGTAGAATCGTATAGTCTAATTTCTGTACTATGACTTTACCAGAGCCCGGATATAGCTTAACTCATAGATGCTGCTTTTAGTTGCTGGCAGTATTATCCAGCGAAGGAAACGTTCATTTCCAGGCAAAGATCTCAAAGTTGGGCCAAACCATTCCTAGGCACATCCGTTATTTGGATCCGGAGTGATTCTTCAGTGAGGCATTTCATTAAATCTAATGAACTCGAGTTCAACCAAGAGGTCACGTTGAAGTATAGCATTATCTCGCCATCCACAAATTTTTTCCTAGTTTGTTTAGGAACTACCTTCTGTCGTCAATTGGGATTCTGGATTCCTAGTAAGCGGCTTAAACTGGTGGAATACCCACTTGGAAATCTTTTAATCTGGCTCACTTATCGAATGTACTATCGGTCGTGGTGGAACGCCTGTTTTACGAAATTTAGGAGGCCTGTGTATCTTGGCAGTTGCCAACTTACCCTGTTTCGAGACTTTGGCCTGAACTCGATGTGTTATTTTCGCGTAAGGCATTTCAGCAATGTTTTTCGAATTCGTATACTAGTTGCATCATGTGTCCTTGGATATCGACTTTCCTACGTCACTCGAAAAACTTGGCCACTAACTCCTCAGTCTCATCCTCGATGTGCCTTATACCTACTTAGACCTTGTCACCCTAACATAGGTCCCCTCGAGGGTATATTTCGGTTATTGCCAGCTGATGATATGTGAGCACCGGAATAAACCTCTGCGGTGAGTTGCCGACATTAAAAGTTTGAAAGTTTATTATGCAAAAGATGCGTTTTGCAGCCTAGTAAGTATCATATAGTCCACGTCTTTCAAGATAGTCAAGCAGTCTGGCCTATCCATCTGAGTCATCTGCTTTGACGCCTCGTTCATCCGGCGCTGGCAGACAGGTAGTACGGGTTGAGCCATACGTCACGTAGAGCAAAGGTACTCAATACCTTTTTGCAGAGTGTCTACTACTAGGCCCAAACCAATATTTGGATTTTGACGACTGCTGAGCCTGAGGTAATCTATGTCAACGGGCTCTCACCTTGCTGTGGAGCGCACGGTTGGCATCGTCGGAAATGACGGTCGAACTGTCACACGCGTTAGGGAATGTGAAATGTTATTAACGGTCCTACTGTACAGCGTCTGTGTCGGATGGAAACTGTCGTCCGTTGCACATGAGGGGCTAGAGGACACGCGCAACCCAGATCCTGTGTTCGGTCCTTACGTGCCTTCAGGACAAATGTTACCGTCACTGGCGTTTGTTAGTCTCGTGGCTTGGCGTAAGGGCTGCTCAGATCATCGCCCTCAACTGGACAGCAAAGTTACCTGAAGCCGGAGGGTTTCACCGTCAAGCATTTAAAAGCACTAACCTGATTCGCCATTGTGACTTCCGTTTGGAAGTTACTTCAGAATCCAATAACCATTCAGAATATGATGCAGTTTCTGTGATTATTTCTCCCGCCCCCTACCTAAATCTGTCTCACCCTAACCTCATTGATTATTGTAGATTACTTCGCTGTCCGCTTTCTTTCTTGCACATGCATTTTACCTCCTTGTCTTCTAGACTCACCCAGGGGCTCGAATGGATAGCCGCTCAGTCCGGAAAGTAGACTGTGCTATCGCTCCCACACCACGCCATGGTCTTTCGATGTCATTGCGCTTCTCGTTTGTGCATTCCTCGCCTGCCTATAAGGTCCTCGTCCGGCCGTATGACCTTACGCCTCATCTGTGGACTTAGGCCCATGCCTAGGACCACCGCCTTCCTTTGTCCTTGACTTTGTCTGATACTCACCCTCACCGCTTCCCACTCCCTCTGCGTATCCCCATTCCGCTCGTTGGGTTGTCAGCTCAGTGTCTACTGCCCTACGTCCTGATTCTTATCCGAAATACTCACTCTTCAGTGGGCGGGTCTCTAACACTTTTCATTATTTTGCAATGTTACGTTTCCTGTACAGAGCAGGTCGCTTTTGGGCGTTGTCAAAGGGTGATGCAACTAAATGAAACTCTGACTTAAACTCCTGGATGTAATCTCGGGTGAAAGTTCGCCTGCGCCAGTAGTGCGCTTAAGGTCTGTTCTCGTATTACGCCACATACATTACTGTACTGAACCGCCAGTGAAGTCTTAATTCCCCGTGGGACATTTATCGATAATTGTGTTTACTTAGATTATCCGTCATCAGACCTGTACGATAATATGTGTTATGTCAGGCCAACAGTGAAGGTGGATAACGAGGGGGAGAGGGTTGAGGGGTGCCTGAGCGGTAACAATCGGGAGATGGCACCCAAAAAAATCCGTTACCTAAAAATAACCTTCTGAGGGAAGACAATTATGCGCCGTCCACTCGTCCGTTACCACCATACTGCCTCTGGCGACCCATTTTGTAATAACGGGACGGAGAGCGGGCCAACTTCAATCATTCACCTGTTCAAATAAGGCTTTCCGTCGGCGAGTATCGTACATTCCGACCAGCCACCACCCATAAAACCCCTATTACCACCTGTCCCATGAGACAGGCTGCTTTGATTAGACGGATTTTTTTGGGTGCCATCTCCCGATTGTTACCGATCTGAGGTCTGGGGCAGAGTAAGGGCGTCAGGGGGGGGGTGTAGTGGTGTTTCGTCGCTCTAATATGACGTCGCATGGTGCAGTCAAGGATGTGTGTAGTTCAACTTGAGCCGAAGTAACTGGATGACTTGAATAAAGGTCCGTGGGTACATGGCTGAGTCGGATAGTCGTATGGACGCCGG
Organism: Spirometra erinaceieuropaei; assembly: GCA_902702965.1. Taxonomy (NCBI): domain Eukaryota; kingdom Metazoa; phylum Platyhelminthes; class Cestoda; order Diphyllobothriidea; family Diphyllobothriidae; genus Spirometra; species Spirometra erinaceieuropaei. Next base: position 119,834 of record CACRXP010000499.1, read on the forward strand.
TTCTGCTGTCACAGAGGTCCTCCGGTGTAGCAATTTTTGGTTTAGCACCGGTGCCTTATAAATGACTGGGGTGTCTTGGCTGACGTCAATTAGGTGGGCCATGGTTGTGATGCAGGTGGACTTCACCACGCCTTGATCCAACCGAGTAGGGTGGTGCCATCGCATCTACCCTGGTGAATACCTGGCTGTTCGCCCGATACGACCTCTGCTCTGGCAACAAAACGCAAACATCGGCGACGCGGTCTGCAATTTTAGTCGTCCTTCACTTCCCAAATGACCTCATAACTACTTCCAGAACACTGTTTTTGCGGAATAAGTTTGAACAATACAAAGTCCACGAAGTATGCAGAACTCAATGATGCCGTAGGACTTCACGACCCCCTTCACGAACATCGCAAATCTGGAATAAGTTTATCAATAGGAAAAACGCTTATGAGATCAATCGTGATAGGTAAATAAAAAGACGGACGATTGATCTGACCTTCGCGTGGGTATGTTGCCAGTGAGGAGGGGAAGTTGTATACACTAGCGAGTTCGGATTGTAGCGAAACCTCGTCAAACGTGATTGCGACTGCACATCACGGAACATTAGTCAGTCTTGTGGAGGAAGTGAAGGTATGGGCTTTTTTCTACGACTATTGTAGTTCGAGGTGGATCATGTGAGCCAAATGCTTGCATGGTTCTGGCCTTCTTCGTACTGCCATGGCTTCTGAAGGGCGCATGAGGCCCAGTCGTCTCCCGAAGTAGGACTTCAAACGCAGCCATTGGGCTCACCACACGACCAATGTTTTCGTAATTAAATCGGGTGCCTTATTTTCCGCCCCAACATCCAGTTCGCCATACGTGCAGCTGGCCGAGATTCCAACTGTCTTCACGTGCGCCCAATGCATTTGCATCCTTAACCACATGCACACTCAGAGTTTGACGTGACGTTTATAGGTAGGATGTCTGTGCGTCCCCAAATTGGCCACGCGGTAGATGCGTTGGACCAACACGGGGCCATATCGGATTCTGGCAAGCGTCACCGGATTTGCGCACGATAGCAAATACCAACATCTCGGGGTGTGGTGGCAGACCCGATTGCCGACAGACAGCACGCACACTGGGACCCCTGCCACTCCCCTCCAATTTTTGTTAGTCAAAAACCTGATCATTTGCTGTGTGGACCAGGGGGTGTGGAGTGGAACGTCTAGATGCGGGCTCGACCTTGCCATCCAACTGAGCCCTCCCTCGCCTCCGACCTTCTTGACTTTGTCATGACACCGAGTCCAGGTGGAGGGGGGAAGAGAGAGTGCGGTAGATGCAGTGCATGCATACATTCATTATAAACAAATTCACGCGCAAGTCACAGTCCCTGCTTCACCTTTCTGTGGAGCTCACGGTGGACATCGTCGGCAACGACGGTCGAACTGTCGATAGGTAGGATGTCTTTGATTGGCCTAACTGGAGTGACTGTTATGGCGCCAAGTCGGAGGCGGCCTGTCCGTTTGATCGTGCATCGGGGTCGTCGCTTGATCACGTTTGCCCCACTCACCCTTGAAAGGGAGGTAGGTTTTCGCCGACCTTTTTGGGCGCTGGCATTTCCGCTAGGCTCCTTCCTCTTAACGTCTGAGCCCTTTTCCACTTTCCCTAAAATTGACCGTTTTTCATCCTTCCCTGCCGTAATGTGTCCTGCTATAAATACTTAGTGGTTAGTACTCCAAGTCGTGCGTTTGCTGACTTCCCGAATTTTTCACCTATAACATCCCCATACTTTAATTTATGTAAATGCGATGCTACGTTAACTCCCGTGTTCCTGATCTGAAGGTTTTTCTGTCGATTAATTAAGCCGTTTGTTTAGAATGTACCGTGACTTTATTTTTTGGCTGAAGTCCCATCAATAATTCATTTTCGTAATAGAAACCTAATCCTTCATAAAATGCAGATCCTAGTCCCAGTAAGCGTGGGATGCCCCGCACTACGCGATAAAAATAACTTTTTACGGCCACACAATCATTTTGAACGGATTTGCGTCTGAGCACTCGATCGTCTCTTTGCATGCACGAATCTTACGACATGCTGTCGTCGCTTATAAAAATGGCAGTATATTAGCCTGAATAATATGCATACACTGGCCACCTCGCCGGCAGGCTCTAATTCTGCTATCTGTTGAACTCACCTGTCCTTGACCGGGTCACACAAGACTAGAAGTTACCTGGGAAGGCACGAGTCATATAATGAGCCGTTGGTCCCATCTCGTGTCGAGTCTTCTATGTCTGATGACGAGTTCGCTTGATGATATTAAATTAGTCAAGTTGCACGGCTCTCTACATCTAATTTGGTTTGATGACGTTTACCGAAGCTTTCTCGCCCCCGCGTTATCTTCAAATATCTGAGTTGTCTCGTCCGGTTCAGTCGATTAACGCAAACAAACGAACGAATGAAGCTTCTGGATCGACCTCTGGTTATTAAACTTCCCAGTGGCATTTTCTGAAAACTTACGTAGAACAAAAGGCATAGTTATACGACAGAGGCACAAAGTAGGTTGTCTTCATAGGTTTCAATGTAGGGGACGCCGAGTAATTCGCAAGAACGGCAGACGTGTATACCAGAGATCGGGCGGCGTAACATTCGGCGCGGCTTTCTGGGTCGACAGCACAGAACACACTTTCTGACTGTCATACCATTAGCAGGTGTTCAGTAGACAGGTTTCCACCACAGCGAATCCCTCGTGTTTTTTTTCACGTGGCCGGCTAACTAATTTCCCACGTCCAGTAATTGGAATGCAGTTTTGAAGCATCGTTCTGTCTAGTTAGTCAGCATTATTTCACCACCCGTTCCACTTGACGGAATGTCGCCATTGCAAGTAAGCCTCACTCAACTGATACGGGCTCCTGCCAACTCGGATTATTGTTATTATTATCACTGTTAGGGGGGCCGCTGGTAGACAAAGGCTACAGACCATGACATCAGCTAGTAGCAGTTGCAAAATCTGTCCTATGGCGCTACCCCACTGCGAAACCTGCTGCCGTCCACCACGCGTATTAAATACACATCACGCAAGTAAAGGGATATCGGTGACATGAAATGGTGTCGCACACATACACGTCACGTCAATGTAAATCGCTGTGGGCGATGCCACGTTCGATTGGCCTCGGTGGTTCCAAAGTTGTGCAGTAGGTCAAGTAGCCTTCACGGCTTCCTTTGTTTAGGGCATGCTTTACTCCACCTGACGATAGTCAACCGCAACGAATGCTGCTTGCCCAAGTCAAAATTTGCAGGAAGAGGGTCAGAAATAGTCCCGCGAGGGTATCGACTGAGGAAATATAAATCCTGGCCCTGCCGTTGAGAGGAACCCCATCTCCGCTTTGAGGAGGAAGTGAACATTTGCAATTTTAGGGTGGAAGTTGTGGGATATTGCATCCGATCGCAGGCAGTAACTGGCCACCGACTACCTTCTTATAGAAATGGTTCCTACCTACAGTAATTCCGCAAGCGTATTTAACTTCCGAATTATGTATTGTGTTTGCAGAATTGTACATTCTCCCCTCCGACTCTTGCCCAGAAACCTTCAGATCCTTCCCTTCCTCCGAAAAACCACCAACTGTCGACAAACATCGGGAGATGGTTAATTTGAGCGGTTTACTAGTTTTGGATTGTGACACGAAAAAGCACGCCTCTTACCCGGACCCTAGGTCTTTCGTTTGTCAGCGCCACCCATGACTGGATTTTATTAGACGTTAACGGTGGCTGGAAATTATCTCTATCATTATCTTACAACGAGATGCCTATGGTTTCTTCCATGTTCCGAGAATTAGCGGGCTTTGTCTGCCCGTTGTCTGACTAAGCGACCTTTTTCGAGTATAATTACAATCCGCGACAAACATCACCTACCCAACTTTATGCGTCATTTGGCAGTAATTGCCTTCGATTAGGACTGACTTTTGAGGTATGTCCGTGCGGTAAAATTGTCGTCACGTCAAATTTGGCCTAATCGATTCGGCAGGCTCAGAGATCTTGTCCGTCTTCAACTGGCAGTTTTCTCAATCCGCTAACTGAATTACGGCACGCCAACATACTCTCGCATATCGAAAGGTACCCCGGACTGAACAATATGGGCACCTGTCTTCTATCTGGCACGTAAAAGTGCCATCGGTGAGTAGGAGAAGGCGCTGCCTAGCTGATACCATTGTATGCGAAAGTGTTTTAAAAGACAATGTGGCGAGCATACGTCGGCTTTCGATAAATTCTCTTCAGGCCTGTACATTTATATGTCTATTAAAGTAATGAATCAAAAGACGCGGACATATAGACAATTATGCTGTAGCTGGGGTTTGGGGGGAAGAGTGAAACACCAAAATTCCAGTCAGCGCCAGGGTGATGGTGGACGCTGGTAGGGATAATTATATCCGGGTGGCTGGCTTGATGGCTTTGGATCATGGCAACTGTTGAACCTGTATGAAGTTCTTCTGTGCGCATAGGACCGGTTTACGTGACCTGATTGCGGCCGCCTCTGCTACAGTCAACACACCCTGCCTAAGTATTTTTAAATAGCTTGACAGAACCCTATATATCACTCGGAAAGCCTCTCCGACATTTACACAGCGGTCTGTGTCTATCATTTGCGCGAGGATACAGCTGTTGATGTTATTTATTTGACCCTTTCCTAACCATGCTGGAAGATGTTCTTTTATTCTTTTGGACAAACGCCGACTCCTGTGACCAATGTATTCTGCCCCAAAGGAGCAGGTGGCCAATGCGAGCTCTGTCTATGTCATTCTTATGGACATGTCTCCTTGGTAAAGTTTCATCTACGGCAGAGTGAATGACAGGGCGTACAAATAAGTTCGTTAAGCATTACCGGCAATGACATCGGCAAACAGCGTGCCTCAAATTACTTGTCTCGAACATACTAGGCCTAGGCTACGGTCTTTGTGTAGATTAGCAGAAAATCTTGTGAAAAATAACAACGAGGAGTACAGCGCGTGACCTATCTCATGAAATGTTGGCTGAAATTCTGAAATGCGTTTTCGATTAGGAAGGATTACTTGATCGCGGTTGTGATACTGATTATCTTAACACATACTCTTATAACATTTTAGACTCGGTAGGATGCCGGTTTTAAAATGCACTTCTTTTCAATCTCCTGTAGAAAGCGTGCTTGGTGAAAAAATGACTACTTAAGTAGCATGCATTTTTCCCATTGATTTTGGATGGTCTTGGAAATTCAAATATATTTTATAGAAACCATAAACAAAAATATGCTTTCTTTTAGTCACTCAATAGAGAATCACGTCTTCTTTATATTTTATACTTAAGGAAGGAGTATAATTAGATTTTAAAAAAGTTTTCTAATTGCCGAAAAATTTGGAGCCTGATCATTCGTTGCATTAGCGCTTAGTGATTTCACTCTACAAGGTGCATTCGTTCCACGTAAAGAAAATCACGTATTTTCTATGCCATTAAAGAGATATCATACAGAGTCCATAAAATTTTGCAATGGATGAGTACCATGTTGTACATTCCACGAGGAGCAGTGGTAAACGGCCAGGTACGATGCTATGTGAATGGACATTTCGCGGTCTTAAAAATTCTCATAATAAGAAACTTTTTTAAAACCTAACTATATTCCTTCCTTAAGTATAAAATATAAAGAAGACGTGATTCTCTATTGAGTGACTAAAAGAAAGCATATTTTTGTTTATGGTTTCTATAAAATATATTTGAATTTCCAAGACCATCCAAAATCAATGGGAAAAATGCATGCTACTTAAGTAGTCATTTTTTCACCAAGCACGCTTTCTACAGGAGATTGAAAAGAAGTGCATTTTAAAACCGGCATCCTACCGAGTCTAAAATGTTATAAGAGTATGTGTTAAGATAATCAGTATCACAACCGCGACCAAGTAATCCTTCCTAATCGAAAACGCATTTCAGAATTTCAGCCAACATTTCATGAGATAGGTCACGCATTGTAGAATGAGCATTTCTTGCTTATGCACAGCCATTAACCGACTGCACTCTAATTCCAGGTGTTTGCACATAAAACCACATAATCTTCCACTCATTTACAAGCTAGGACCCTGTCGGCTACGGGAATATTTACAGTCACGGGGAACTAGCGTTCATCTGTCCCATTGGCAGGATGAAATAGGAACAAATATAATTTGCCTTGCAGCTGCGGCATAGAATCCGCGTGTTCTGGGCCCGAGTTTGTGTATGAGTGGATGGCGACTGTAAATAAGCCGGCATTCTAATATCGGACTTCCTTGTCTGAGTCAATGAAATCCCTCAATTGTTGATTACTCCGTTGGTTTTAGACGCCACCTCCAATTCACAGTTATATCGTCCGCCTGCGGTCCTGTAGTTGTGCTGTGCCAGAAAACACGAATACGCCCCGCATGTAAACGAGTTACCTAGTTTTACACTGCGGAGAAGTTCGTCGATACTGGTGATTTCGTCTTTAGTCTTGGAGTTTGTTTAACCGTCAAAATGGGAAGCTGACGCGAGAGTTCCCGATGGTCGACAACACGATGATCCCCAAATCGCAAGCTAGGGAAGGCGAATTGGGTTGAAGGAGCTTTACTATTATGAAAGAGCGTACATGAGGCTCAGTATGTAATTGCAGCGAGCTGTTTCCTCGAGCAAGTTGTTTCGTGCCAGTGTCCGTCTTGTAAGTTCTTAGCCCCCCAAGACTTGTGTGAGCCTCTGCTCTTCCTGAGTTTTGTTCGTATGCAGCCAATCAGTGAAGAAGCGGCGTTGATTTGCTTCAAGTTCTCACGAAGCTGTTGGCAAGCCTTGCGCGGTTGCAGCGGCGAACAGACAGGGAGTGTGAGGCGAACAGGGGGCAACGTGACAAGGCGGCGGCGATCAAATGAGCGGACTGCAACGACCGTTTGTCTTAGTTTCTGCCGTCGGTAATATTAACCCGGTCAACATTATCCGTGTCACATAGGCGTGTTATCTTCTGCACACAGAACTGTGAGCGGGAAGAAGCAGGCGCAATCGTTGTAACAGGAGCTTAACTCATCTGCTGTTTCGGAGTCACGCTCAATTCCATCATCAGAGGTGCGGTCAGATACTGGCAACTTTTGCACGACTGTCACAGTAGATACGGGATGCAATCGCTGTACCAAAGCATGTCTATAAAAATTGGCAGCTCCCGCGGTACATGCCGATGCTTGCAGTTGGCGTGACAACGGTTTGATCATCCGCAATTATCATACTAATAACCAACACGAGTAATGAACTTGCTGCAGTTAACGACTCTATTGTGCTCGATCAAGCCATTATCGCATCAAGTGCAACCTTATATAGTGAATGTGCGAGTCACAAATTTTCATAGGTATGCAGTGGCATTGCAACTACATCCTGTGCGTGCCGTAACCCGTGCGCAAACATTATGAGTATCCGATTTCAGTCTCAACTGATAGCTTCGTGTGCGACCCCGAAGCGGTAGGCAATTAAAACTGTTGTCCCAACGATTACGTCCCCCTCCCAGTGCCTCCTTGAACTCGCCGTGTAGCTTCTATCGTAACCGTGAGCGTCCGTTGTCACTACAAGACCACGCCAGCGATTCCCTTAACTGACTCTAGTAGTTTCATGCGTCCTAATGTGGAATTAATGACTATCTTTCGAGATCATGTGCCCAATGCTATCTGTCCAGTCATTCAGTATCAGTGAGTATGTTTGGAGTAAATGACGGAGGCCCTGAAAACTCCATTTAAACGGTACAAGTGTGAAGAAAAATAGTTAAATTGCAAAAATTTTGCGTGTAGTTTTAGTGTGCAGAATGCATTAATCTAACAGTGGAACATAAATGCAAAAAAGATATGGCAGTTGAGAAATGACGAAAAAATTGTCGCTGAATTTGCACTGTGAAAAGTTTCATATGGGTCAAGGTTAATGCGCACAAAAGGAGCTGTTTAATTCTTGTTAGTAGTATGTTTATAGTCATTTCAGTTGCCCGCAATCAGTTCAGTTTTATTGAAGGAAATGTAGGTCTTCACCTTTGAACTCCCTGTTTTTTTACAAACAACTGAAAAATCTCAAAAACTGAAAAAGGTATCGTAAAGGCCACAAATAATCGGAAAAGCGTCAACTCTGTACAGATAGACAAACTGTCTCGAGTGTTAGTGGTACGAGCAGTATTACAGTGGTCGTTTCGAGTGCAGGAAAATCAATAATATCCTCCTAAATCGGCTTCGGAAGTTCGGGTTGCCTTTTAACGGGTGATTATCCAGATGTGTCTTGAACACACTCACGGCGGGGGAATGAACAACATACGCCTGTAAAGAATTCCATTGGCGAATGACTCTCTGTGAGAAAAAGGAGGAAAGTTGACTTGTACGGCACAGTTCCCCTTTGAGCTGGTAATCGTGTCGTCTGAGATTATTCTTGGGCGCCATTTCAAAAAGAGTTTCCCAGTCGACATCCAGATCAAATCGTCTTAGCAACTGAAACGTTGCTATGAGGTCACCTCTGGCCTGCCTGTAGTGGAGGGAATAGAAGCTCAAGGCCGTCAGGCGCTGATCGTACGTAAAATGTTTGGGTTTATGAACAGCCTTTAAAGCAAGTTGCTGTACATCTTCAATAATATCTATATCCTTCCGAAGCCACGGCCGCCAACCCTGTACCACATACTCCAGGTGCGATTGCACAATGCTCCATATACCTTGCAAAAGACATCTACATTCAAGTTAATAAACGTTCTTCGTATCGCGCCTATGACTGACATTGCCCGTGCTGCGACTTTAGAACACTGCGCGGCGGCGTTTAGGTCATCTTTACTGAATACGCCGAAATGTTTGTTGCACATCTAAAATTTCAAGTGGTTAATTGTCCAGGAGATACTTTGTAAGAGTGCATTCCTTCTTCGCTTTGTTGATACTATGTGCATTACCACACATTTTGGCGTTGGATTTCATGCACCATTTCTCGTCCCATGCGTGCAAATTCTCTGCGTCCTATTGTAGTATTTTTACATATTTTTCGTCTCTTATCATTCTCCAAAGTTTAAGATCGTCTGCAAATAGCGCCGAATCCGATTTCACTTCCCGTACTAGATCACTTACATAGATAGTGGATAGGAGCGGCCCAAGGACTGACCCCTGTGGGACTCCAGTTTAACAGGTGCCCATTCTGAGCAGTAGCCATCCGCAGTGAATTTTTGTTTACTACCTTTTAAGAAATCTGGAATCCAGTTCAGAAGATTGCCTATTATCTCTAAGCCTGACGACTTCTGGACGAGTTGCTTATGTGGAACGCAATCAAACACCTTGCTGAAGTAAAAGTAAATGACATCTACTGGATGTCCTTCATCCATGGCCTTTGACCAATGTTCGAGAGACGTAATCAGGTTTGCGAGGCAGGACCTCTTTTCACAGAAGCCATGCTGAACTGAACTGATGTGACAGAGGAATATATCGAGAGATGTTATTGATTTTTCAACTATCTTTTCCATCAGTTTGCAACAAACGCATGTCAGACTCACCGGCCGGTAGTTGGTGGGATATAGACGTGATCCTCCCTTGTGGATGGGTACAGCGTTTGCCCACTTCCATGGTTAGATTCCTGTCAGCGTTTGACACTAGCCGCTTTTTTGTTTTCACATAATAAAGGCAGTCACATTTTCGGCCAGGACTTCGGAGTTTAAACGGGATACCGTACTTGATGACCCTGCAGCCTCACATGACGACGTTCAAGTTTGTTAAGACAAGTACTTTAGACCTGCTGTCAGGAGACTGAATTTTAACGCTCAGCGACTTGAATCTATTCAAAGCCGTCACGTAAATTAGTTCCAAAGCCCCCCCCCCCCCGTGACTAACTATACAAATCGTCGGGGACAAAATAATCAATGTTTTAAGTTTTCTCGTTTTTGAACCAAGCGTTCATGTACATCCACTTTGAAAGACTCCAGACGGATATGTGTGTTTGACTTGTGCTATAAACAATCTCGGAATTCTTCCTGTTCTGCACGTTTTCGCAAGGTCATTTCCATGTAGTTGTGCGCTGCGACACTATGTGTCCTTGTGTCCCTCAAACGGGCCACGTGGTAAATGCGCTGGAACAACACAGGGGCCAAATCGGAATCTGGCAGGCGTTATCGAAATTGCGCACCATAACAAATGCCAACATTTCGGGGTGTGGTGGCAGACCCGATTGCCAACAGACGTCGCGCACACTGGGAACCCTGCCGCTCCCCCCAATTTTCGTTGGTCAAAAACCTGGTCATTTGTTAGGTGGACCAAGGGGGTGTGGAGTGGAACGCCAAGGTGCGGGCTCGACCTTGCCATCCACCTGCGCCCTCCCCCCGCCTCCGGCCGTCTTGGCTCTGTCTTGGCACCGAGTCCAGGTGGGGGAGGAGGAGGGAGTGCGATAGATGCCGTGTAAGTCTACTATCACTGTAAACTAATTTTCGCACAAGTCATCGTCCCTGCTCGCACCTGACTGTGGAGCATACGGTGGACATCGTCGGCAACGACGGTCGAACTATCGTGTGCGGCGATGCGGCAGGAACAACTTTTCTCCTCTCGGGTCTAAAAAGTCCACCGAGCTCCCGCAAGTACACCTAAGCTCCGTTTGTCGGAAGACTGACCCGTTGCTGTCGTTTGGCTAACCCCAAAGGCGCTGTGCCTTACTAGCGCATGTTCACTCCCTCCGACCGTCACAGCCAGTGTTTGTACGCGATGACTTAGTCGGTATAACTATTCGCTTGCTGACTTTAGAGAGTCCACGCTGCAGCCCTTATGCGTGGTCAGTCAAGACCAATGACATCTTCAGTATAAAGAGGTAGGCTTCGACAACTTTCTATCCCCTAACAAAACTTTGATCCCTCACTGCCTTCTTTTTTGAAGAAGATCACACTGCACGCAGTAGGTGATAGCTCGAGGAATGCAGAAGTCCAGAATTCCCCAGCATATGGTAAACAACCGTGCATAAGAAATACAAATACACTTTTTAATTTTGGAAAATGATCTCTTGTCAAAGCTCCGTAAATATTACCGACTACACTTATCTGCGCTTGTTGAGGGACTAAAAACAAGATCATTGGCCGGTTACCTATCTTAGAAATGAAAGAGAAAGTTAATTCGAGGAGCCCAGCACATTGGTCGCATCCGTCCTCATAAGGCATACAATATTTCACAGCTAGCTGGCTTATTTTCCATCAATACTGGCTGAAATCTGTAACAGCGACAACCTGTAAAAGTTTCAGTTATTTTGTGATTGGCCTATTAAACGCTTCAAACCCTCTCACACGTTGACCCGTTAGGCAGCTCGACCGTCCATCCGACGATGTCAACCGTGTGTTCCACAGCCAGGTGAAGCACACACGGTGACTTGCGCGGGATTTATTTTATAATGAATGCAGACTTGCGCCGCATTTGCCGCACTCTCTCGTCCCCCGCTTGGACCCGGTGTCAAGGCATAGTCACGAAGACCGCGGCGGGTGAGGACGTAGGTGGATGACGCGACCGAGCCCGCACACTGGCGTTCCATTCCACACCCCCCGGTCCACACAGCAAATGACCAGCGTTTTACCCAAAAACAAAAAGGGACTGGCGTGACCGCAGCCGCACCTAGGCATTCCGTCACAGCCGGCCCGGATCCCATGCAGTGGGAGTTCGATGAAGACCACCTTATGAGAGAGCCATTGCCGCCTGACTCTCAGACCACCAGTCGGCCGCTACACAAAAACACACAACACTGGGCCGACTGCGAGGTCAAAGTTATCCCGTCAGTTGGCAGCCTTCCAAGCCGCGGCTTTTAGCGCAACGTGATAGCTCCAAGCGCATCAGATTGTTTATGGTGAGGAAGATGCGCTCAGTCGTCGACCTCACTCCCGCCTCCCATTTTCAGGCCCCAGCCACTGCCGGAGAAATTACGCTAGCTCTCAATTTGCTACTCATTCGACGAGATCCGGCCACACATTCAAGTCAGACGAGGCCGAAATTCTCTCAAGAGGTGACAACTACGTGAGCTGGGAGCTGCTTGAGTCATGGCTTGCTGGCCCCCAGTCCATTAACAAGTGCAATGATCTTCCCATTCCCTACTCGGTGCTGAGACTTCGCCTAGACGGAGTAATTGGCCATGCGGGGAGCGCACAGGTGAACACTTTTCCTAACACCAGGGTCGGCTCGTCAGATGGTCGAGCAATCATCACACCAACATCCGACGCACGTGATGAAATTGAAGCAATTAACGACCAGAATGTCGGCCATCACGCCACGTGCAACGATCCCTGATGAAGGGAAGTGAGCCGTGAATATTCATAGGTATGCGGTAGAATGGCGACTGCGCTCTATAAATACTGTAGTCCCTTATGAATGAACCACTCGTATCTGCTTTTGTCTCTGGGGATGAATCCAAGCAGGCATCCGAAACGTCAGGCTGATAAAGCTCTCGTCCCAGCGATCTTGTCTCCTTCTTCAAGATCAATCTACTATCCAGACGCACTAACGGCGAATTCGAGGTATACAATTTGGAAAGCGATCAATTTAACCTGTATTTGGACCCCAGGTACCTCCGGCCATTAATTGCATACGGTCGGCTGATAATGGAAAATTTGACACCTTCAATAAGACTTCTGAATTTTCGCATGTTCATTTGAAATTACAATGCCTAAAAGGCGCTAAGTAATTACGAGATTGTCCGTCGGAAGTCCTGTGGTCTAAATTAGTGACTGATCAGAGCATATTCGTAGTCGAAACCCAGCCAGGCATTGCGTTGTCTATCCCTCACATTCGCATGACACGTGCTCTCAACAGATCAGAAAGCCAACATGAAGTTTGTGTTGTGATGTTCTTCGCATGACGATGGCGTCCTCCTTTCCTTGTAAAATTACTTGTTTAAAATAATTCCAACCAAAAATGGCCGGCCCGCCGGCGGCGGCGATGACATGTACCTCAAAGCACATGAAAAGCTTAAAAGAGACACTTGTTGAAGCAGCAGAGCCTCTAGGGATTCCTGGAGAAGTGTTCAAGCCCAAACGATAGAGATGCGAGAGTAACTTTGATGCAGACTTCCTATCCACAGTAAACATTTGACCCCTCCGGTCTTGGTTCTAGATAGAATATGTATATTCTCTGACGGTTTCCCTTATTTCGGCATATTGTGGAAAAATGTATACCTTAATCCGAAATTCTGGAAATCGACTAGCCGATGACAAGTGACACTTACAATAAAATTGTCGACTCTGTGCACCTCCGGTACCGGTTATTATTTTTATGCTACTAGAGGTCTCCGACGCATATAATATAAACGAAATCACTTTATGCACTAACACAGAAAAATTGGAGGCTTGTTTTGAACAGAATTAGTATCTTAGGGCCGTTTTTTAACTAAAGATCAACATATATGGGACTTAAGAGCTTTTGAAATTCGTATTTTAAACTGAGTGTGATTTGGTATTAAGAGCTTTGTGATCGGGCTTACAAAGCAGACCGGCAGTCCTCGACATACTGAAATCTTTTAAGGGCATCATCACGCCCCATTCACATCAGTTTCGCAATAATTAGCACTGATCCTCCAAAGAACATGAATGCTAGATAATTTACAAACCTTGACAAAAGATAAGTAACAGTAGAAGTAGTAGTAGTAGTAGTAGTAGTAGTAGTAGTAGTAGTAGTAGTAGTAGTAGTAGTAGTAGTAGTAGTAGTAGTAGTAGTAGTAGTAGTAGTAGTAGTAGTAGTAAGACTTCGTTAAGCAAAGGACCAAATGACCACACTAACCCCAATCATATTGTTGATTTTGAAGACCGAAAGGCCTAGAGCACGTGTCGAACAAAAAGGTGAAATTCTGTGGTGGATCTGTCGAAGGTGTGGTGATTGAAAAAAAGGTTCCCAAGTCCCAAGTCAACGAAGACAGATCAGGTTCAGAAGACGAAGATGCGATCACTGGAAGAAATTTATTGGCCTGACATTTCGGATTCTCACTCTAATCCATCATCAGAGACATTCGCACATCAGGTTGGCCAAGCCTTGGTGGTGTGAATGAGCGTGCACGAGGCTCATCTAACAGCCGTCGAAAGCTGCCTCTTCATACATGTGTGGTGTCCGCCGTTGAGGCTTCTAGTTCCCAGTGCGCGTGGAACTTTGCTCTGTCTGACACGTGACGACCTGCAACCAATCATCGATAGGGTACCATTGGTTGACTTCGAGCTCTCGTGGGCTTAGTGCCAGGTCCCGCGCGGTCCCAGTAGCGAGTTGAAAGGGGAGCGTGAG
>CACRXP010000499.1:136524-164586 GCA_902702965.1 Spirometra erinaceieuropaei
GGAGTAGGTGATGCAATTATACATGTTTTGGTCAGTTTCCAACAGGGTCACAATCAGTTAGGTTCCCGACTCTTGAAGCATGCGATGCCGATTGGACAGATTGGACGCTACCGATAGATTCGAATAACCAAGTTCCAGGAATCAGACAGACCATCTTCAGAAAGCCGAAGGCTTCCTGGACGATTGTCAGTCCTATATCCCATGCGAATTCAACCCCGTAGAAACGCCGATACGCGAGATCAATGCGACGTTGTTCGCAATGGCGAACTCAGGTGCAGTATCGCCGATCAACCAAGGCACTATGTTTCAGTGCCTTAACTTTTTAGCCGCTGGTTCAAATACCACACAGCCAACACAATTCTTGTAGAAACTTAGGAGAGTAAGTTCCTTCCAAGCGTCATCATGGGATCTGCTGATGCCACGCCCCGTTCCACTTCTATTCCTTAGCATCTGAGAGTTAAAACTATCGAATTACGCCTGCAAAATATGTACAATACAACGGAGAATCACCTTGATATGCCGAAATCCTCCATGCCCGAAATTCTGTGTCAAGACGTACTTCACATTCCACGGAACAATTTACACGTAGATAAAAAGCGCGTCAGTAGGTTCATCGATTTCGGACGTCAGAGCTGAGGCTGTCCTGCAGCAATTGGAGTCACTGGTCTTCCGACACCAAATCCTGAGATTCTGGGCTCGGTATGTAGCTGACACCCTGTGGACATCGAATTGGATCAGGTGCTGGCATTGAAAGAATATCTCAAAGTCGTCTTCCCGGACATATAATCTACGATTAAGTCGGAAGAAAACAACTAGCTAGACTTCCTTGATGCCCTCGTGTTCCACAAAAGTTGAGGCGAACTAAAAACTAAGATGTTCTGGGAGGCGACCCATACGACGTAAGTACTAGGTTTCAACAGCAACCATCCAATCAGTTAAAAACTCAGTTGCGTAAGGACGCTCTACCGGCGTGTCGAGAGGCATTACAGTGAACCGGAAGACAAAGTTGCTGAATTCCATCTCCAAAGGACGCTTACGACGAATAGCTACCCGCGAAAGTTCGCCAACCGCTTCGTGCAAAAACGAGACGAGAAACCCAATCCAACCGATTTCGAATCTTGGCGAACGCTTCCCTACGTAAAGAACGTCCCGGAAGCCGTCAGCCGCCTTCTCACACCATTTGGAGTTAGGGTTACGCATACACCGGAGGCAACCATTTGGCGCAATGGCATGGGACCGAAAGACCCACTGCCGCTTCAGAAAACGTCTGGATCCGTTTGCGAATATGGTGCAAATGTGGACAAGGCAACCACGTCGAAGGAACTATGAAATTACTGTGGACGCGGATAGCCAAACATGCAGTAGTGAGGAGGAATGCGGCTAGCTCTCAGGTCCCGGCTCTTTCGGCGGGGCCCGGCCACACTTTCAAGTTTGACGAGACCAAAATTCCCGCCGCAGGTAACAACCGCATGAGTCGCGAGCTGTTTGGTTCATGGTTCTCCTGTCTACAGTCAAGTAACAAGCGCAATGACCTTCCGCCTCCATATTCTGTTCTGAGATTTGATCTGGGCGGAGTAATTTGCCAGGCGGGGAGGGCGCCGGCGACCAACAGTTCCGGTTACAGCGAGTTTGATTACCGTTATCACGCCGAGTCAACATCATTTAGGAAATCACGATCATGGGTGCGGACTAACATGTAATCATCGCATTATATACTAACCACAGCGATGAACGCAGATGCTGCTAATCATAGCTACACGTGGTTGCGTCCTATAAATACTGCCTTCCTTGCGCTTCCAGCACCCTCGGCAGTGACTGTCTCTGGTGATGGTTCGACTGAAATTCCGAAACGTCAGACCGGTAAACTTCTTGTTCCAGCATTCGCATCTTTCTCTTAGAGATTGGATATTTTGGATTACGGCGCTCTGTCTGCCATTGTTTTTCTTTTTTTCGGCGGAGCATTCTATGCCTGCCCCAATTTCTAACTTCATAAGGCCACATGTGAGAGCGCTGTTTCTATCAATATGCTGCGCCGATTTTGCGCTAAGCCAAAACGGATCCACGCTGGCTTGTGGCATGGGCTGGTCGGACTGCGTCGAGTCTGCATGAATCCGTTAATTACTGATGTACATGCGTGTATGTGGCACACGTTGGACAGAGGCCTTCGTCACGCCAGCCGCTTCACCTATTCGCCATCAACCGGCTTGGCTCAAATGGGCATTAGGCGCATAGGAGGGGGAGAGGACTGGGTTCGAGGCTGAAATATTCTTTAGTTCGGCAACCCAGCGCGCTCATCATTATAATGCATTTGGATGCAACGTTAGTCTGGCTCACCGTGAACGAACTCCGGAGTAAGCCACCACTGCGTCCACTTTGTAGGGCTAACGTTGGCCTCATCATTCGCGACAGTCAAACCACCATATATCTTGGACTTTAAATTCAAAATACTTAGCCCATCATAAACAAAACGGCGCCAATCGTGAAATACACTGCAATGGCCGCCACCGTCAGTGGCCATCACCTCACAATTATTAACAGACTCGACAATAAAAATGAACCCTGGATACCTAGTACAGGGTTATCTTAGCATCCTCCTCTTCGACTAGGCAGTCCTTTTAGTCGTGCTGTTCTGTGGGACAAAAAGTGGACGGTTTTTCAACGTCAGAAATGCATATTCGGTCCCGTCGACCTGAGATGTGTTCGAAATGTCCCGTAAATTCTGCGTCGGGAGCGTATCCCGCTCACCAGAATCTTGAGTTGTCTGTCTTGCTTAATAATTTTGCAGTGTCGAGAGAGAGGGAGAGAGACCCAAGTTCGAGAAGTGATACCGTTGAAGATGGGACAGTGGGATGGTTGTTTATGGTCCACTTGCTGCCTTCAACTAAGGACAATCAATCTGAGTCCGTTGCTCTTTAAGCAGCACTCTCAGCACTTCACTGCGTGCCCTTCTTATGTCGGCGGAGAGTGAGAACTGTTAATTTCAGGCTAGAGCTCCGCGCTTTCATCCGTCCATTGTCTGTTTAAATTCGGCTGTAGGTCCTAAATTCCAAGTTAAAACGGAAATGCCCACTACCGTCCTGATATTATGACAGGTCGTTGCAGGGCATTCTCGGTCCCAGCCTACATGACACTTCATGTAGTGCACCACTGAAAATGTTACTCGATGGTCAACCGGCTGAGGCTTGAAAACCGAGTGCATAAACACCTGGGCCTGAAAACGACTGGCTGCCAACAATCATTTCAGTGTCTGCGACCTTTCGTGATTGTTGCAATTTGATCGTCTGCCTGGGCTGTACACCCCCTCTCCCCCCAGCTCAGAATCAAAGCGTAAATGTCCACTTACTTCGCACAATCAAGATAAATCGGTGCAGGTCACATTCCTGGGAGATTCGAGTTAACCCTAGCGGCCGTATAAGTAAGATGAAAAGAAGCATGGTCCAAAAGGGCTTTTACAGGCAAGAAAGATAAAAACCCTGATGCAAGGCCCCGCCGAAGAATTCGCTCAAATATCCATGCATATAGGTCATATATCGCAGTAGGCTCTCATACTGGATAGTTAAGCGTGACGGTTCGCGGAGAAAACAGAGGTTAACCCCTCAAAGTCCAAATGCATAAAGGAGATCAAGCAGAACCGAGAAAGACCGAGATCGGAGAAACTGACGACCAACTCTGCGAATGGTCAACACTTCGTGTCTTCTCGACAGCAGCTGGCATTCAGATCTGGATTGGTTGGGTTGGACACCACATCTACCACGGTAAAAATTCATGCTCAGTATTTATGAATTTCATCACCAGATTGTCCTCCTTACCAAGGCACATTCGGGGTAGAATGTTTGGCTAGATCGTAGTTGGTAGCCAGGAATTGGGAAACAAACGGCGACCTTAACCCTAATCCTAACCTTAACCGTAACCCGAATCATAACCTTCAACGTTAACCGTTAAGCCTAACGGCAACTTTAACCCTAACCTTAAGCCTTTCCGAAATCGTAAACGTAACTATAGCCCTTAGACATAGACCTAACTATAAAACCTAACCGTAACACTGAAATCTAGTCGTAAACTCAAACCCTAACCGTAACCCGAAAACCTAAGCCTAGAGGGCATAACCCTAACGTGAAAATCGGACACCATTAACCGGTACCCTAATCCTAAGCTCAAACGTAAAAGGGAAGCCAAATGGGTCAGAGGTGATTATGTATCCTCACAAAAAGCCCCAGTAAACATGCCCCCAGCCACCTGTAATACGGGGTCTGGCTACCAACTGCGATCTAGCCTAATTTTTTTCCTAAGACACCCCTCAAACGTATACTGGAGCGACAACTACGCTATAACACATAAATGACACTGTAGATATGGAACAGAGATTGATGGAACTGGAAACTCTGCGATAACGACTGAGTTCCCCAATGCGTGTCACCTAGTCGCGAGAGTCTCCGGCCGTAACCCAATCTGTGGGCCTAGGAGTGATTATTGCCACAAACGAGGACCTTCAGGCTGTTCACTACTTGCTAACGGACTTCATTCCTGAAGGTTCCGTCTGAGCGCCTTTGTATTCAGACGGCTATAAATAGGATGCTTTCTTTAATTCACCATCAATCCCGACTGTGAAGCTGATTTAGGGGAAAGCTGCATTTTGTCAATCTTAACAAGTCCGGCCACTGCCTCGACAAGTTGGCACTTACTGCAGCACGGAAGATGAGAAGCAGAGGAGGGGGGAGAAGGGGCTGAAGTGTATGTGGTCTCCATTCTTTTCCAGCGAGCACCTTCACAGTTCTTTAGTAAATACCTACAGAGAAGACACATCGACGCCGAGGGAGGGCCAAGATGAAACCTGAAAATTTTCATATCTTACGCTATATCAGGACTGCCTCAGAGGCCACGGAATAGACGCTAATGTCAACCAAAGCACGCTTCTGATACGGGTTTTAGGCGGTTCTTCATTCAACCGAAGGATCGATTGCCGCGTAATGACATGTTGGCAATCATCTGTCGTAGCAACCAGAACAAACTGCCTGGTCATTGTTTGACGACTTCAAGCCCTGATACAACAGCATGACAGTATGGTATTACCGACAAAGACAAGGGAGACACCAACATGAAGTGGCAGTAAAATGGAGGTTTGCGTTCTCAGATGTTGCCATGCGAGCCTTTAACAGGAACCAGTAGGTTTTTTACAGTGTTTAACCGACCGCCACCACCATATCACTTCGGGACTCAGACGGTTAAAATCAGTGACCTTCGTGAGTGTTCCTCCTGTAAAGTTACCTGCTCCTCGTCTCCCTGAGCCAGGGTCATGTTTAGTAACTGTTCTTTGCAGCGTAATTTCTTAAACAGTCTCTTAACTGATATCAATGAAATTACCTGTATTTTTCTCTATCGGAGGGTGTTACGAACCCGCTCAATCGCATCTATGGGTCGGCCTCGTCCTTCATTCCCATGTCCACCCGGAATAAATTCCTTCAAATGTGCCTGCCGTCTCATCATGCTAACCACGACGTGGTCTGATAATTGTGGTACACGAAGTACACCCAATACCCTGTCCGTTACGAAATGCTTACGAGCAGTGATCGGAATGCAACTGCTAGAGGCGAATGAGCCCAATTCTCTCGACTTCACCTTTATGGTTCTATTGTGGTTCTATTATGGTCATTGTGCCCATGGGTAGGAAAAAAGCAATTACGACAATTGAAGTGGTGCTATAGACATAACTCCACTGGTTAATGTCAACTTAGCTTCGATTGCAGCTTTTCGGGCATTCAAAAACCCAAAGTCTTCTCCTTTTTACAGATGCACATGTTTGCATTACCACCGACAGCCTCTCTCTTTATCTCCTTCAAGAAATGCGACTTGCTTCTGTGTCTATTTCGATGAAAACTTCGGATTTTGACGTGCTCCCCAGTTAATCACACCTCGGAATTCGAATGACACATTTTCCCATGATGGATTCGCCCGGCTCAACACTCATTAAAATTGCCGATGCAAGCGAAGATGTGAATTCCAGGAACTAGTTGACAAGAAGAAGAAGAAGAAGAAGAAGAAGAAGAAGAAGAAGAAGAAACGATCGCTGGAAGAAGGACGAATAAAGCCATTGCTCCAGCGATCGCTTCTTCTTCTTCTTCATCATCATCTTCTTATCAACTCATTAGAATGCCCTATATCAAACACGCCCTTGCCTCTCGTGGGAATTCGAACACCGGTTCTGACAAGGTCTACCGTGTGCCCCACGGCAGGGTGGGAGCAGGAACGGTGACTTGCGCTCGATTTCCTTTATAGTGATAGTAGATCTGCGCCGCATCGACGCCCCAACCTGGGCCCAATTTCATGATAGAGTCAGCAAGACCGGAGGCGGGAGAGGGCGCAGGTGGCTGACACGGCGTAAACCCGAATCTGGCATATCACCACACCCCCTGGTCCACGCCGTATACCGACCAGGATTTCATACCATAAGAAAAAGTAGAGGGGTTCCACGGATCCCAAATGGCATGGAGTGAACCGACAACTGGGCCTGCCACCGCACCACCACTTAACCCCGGTGTAGGAAAACACAGAAGTTTGGAATTGCGGTGCAACCGTGTGGTGTCCCATTTGCCCCCGCCCCCGCCACGTAAAATTCCAACAACACAGAGAAGAGCATTAACTGGGAAAAATCCCACTCTGTTTAATATTCGCGACTTAATCTGCTAAAATGCAGTGGAAATTTAATTAATACCCTACATATGTACCTGACGCATCTACACTGCCTTGGTCTACAGAGCGTATCGCAGAGCTGGCATAAAATGCGCAACCTTCGACCTAAATAAACAGATAACATTACAGAGTATCTGGGAATCTTTTCGCGGGGTACCGCAGCTATTTCTTAACTGACTGGGACACACGTTTTTCTCAAATATATCCTTACTGTGAAGGGCCTACCACATAACACGGTCTCGGGTCTGACGTCAGCATGCTGTTGCAGATATTCAGGTCATTGGTGTTGAGGTGAGAATTAGCAGTTGGCAAAATGATCAGAATTCTTTGTCGTAGTCTGAAGTGAACGACCTTGGCGCCAGTTGACCACAAGTCCAAGATGCTTCCACTAGTTGAGAGAAAGTAGATGCGATCGCTGGGACAAGAACTTTATTTGCTTAGCATTTCGGATTCACGCTCGAACCCATTATCAGAGACATTATCAGGTACGAGTAATTCGTACGAAGGCAGTTGCGGTATTTATAGGATGTAGTTACTATGCAACTGCATGCAAATTACAATTGACGTCTCCCTCTTTCAGTGAGGATGGTTGTCCTCTGTTGCGGTAATTGCTTGATGGCCGGCGTGCAGGTCGTTAATTTCCGAAATAGCATCACCCGTGTTGAATGTTGGCGTGATGATGGCTCGGCCACCTGTCTCACCGGTCTGCGTGTCCCCCGAGTGACTAATTATTTTGGCCAAACCAAGTCTCAGCACCGAATCTGGGGTGGGGCGGTCTTTGCGCTTGCTAATAGACCAAGGTCCAGTGAACCATTACTCGAGCAACGTGCAGCTCATGCGCTTGTCATCTCTCACGAGAATTTTAGCCTCAGCGAAAGTGAATGTGTGGTCAGGTTTCGTCGAATGAGTCGCGAGTTGAGAGTTCGTGTCATTTCTTTGCACTGCTGCCCAATGTTCGGCGATTCGCGTCCCCAGCAGTCTTCCAGTTTCTCCGACGTAGCTGCTTTGCCCTAAACTGCATCAGATTCTATAAATGACTTCAGATGTTTCTTGCCGTGGCAGCAGGTCGTCAGGTCTCACTAACCGATCTGCCTGCGGCTCTAATAGCAAGTGGCGTCAGAAGGAGGCTGATGGCCCCCGAGACGTTCTTGACGTACGGAATCCCTCAAAAAATTTAGGATAGGCGCGATTTTGTCATTCGTCTCTTTTACGCGCGTACCGGTTAACAAAGTTTCGCGGGTAGTCGTTTTCTTCGAATGCCCTTCGAAAATATTGAGACTCGGCAAACTTGTCGGCTAGATCGCAGTTGGTAGCCAGACCCTGTATTACAGGTGGCTGGGGGGTTTGTTTACTGGGACTATTTTGTGGGGCTCCATAATCACATCTGACCCATTTGGCTTCCGTTTTGCGTTTGAGGTTAGGATTAAGGTACAGGTTAATGGTTTCCGATTTTCGGGTTAGGGTTATGCCTTTAAGCTTAGGTTTTGAGGTTGCGGTTAGGGTTTGAGCGTACGATTAAGTTTCAGTATTACGGTTACGTTTTTCAGTTACGGCTATGTCTTGAGGCTACGGTCACGTTTACGATTTCGGTTAGGGTTAGCGTTGCCGTTAGGGTTAACGTTTAAGGTTGAGGTTAGGGTTAAGGTTAGGATAAGGGTTAAGGTCGCCGTCCGCTTCCTCATTCCTGGCTACCAACTTCGACCTAGCCAACCTGTCTTTCGGTTAACTGTAGTATGTTTAAACATGCAGATATATCGCCCTTAAGTAATTGCGTTTGTGGCTGATCGGGTGATTGTTCTTGAAGTTCAGTACTTGTGTCGTATGTGTTGCTTTCCTGAACACTCTGGACTTTAGGTCGCCGTAATCTCTGCGTCAGACAAAGACATTAATGAGAGCTAGTTTGTTGTCTTCTTCCTCCTCCATCGTAAATTGTATGCCCAGGAAGACGCTGCTGAAACATTCTTTGAACGTCAGCACCTGATCCTGCTCTTCTCAACTACTTCCTGGAACTCGCTTTTTTGCTTGTGTCGGCAACTTCACTTGGTGTTCTCGCATCTTTGAAAGCCTCAAGATGATGGGCTTGGTAGCAAGCTACACGAGAAACCTACAAATGTCAAGTTTAAATTGGAAAACAGTGTCTATCAATGGCAGCGAAACCTAGGTTTACAGCCTTCCAGGCTGGCGTCCGCGGTTTCAGAGGCCTCTGAGCTCTTAATGGGCTTTATTTACAGAAATATATATTCCTCGTCCACATCAACTCTTCTTGACCCTCCTCCATTTAGTCTGTCATTTCTCCTCTATCTCAACTGACTCTAATCTATTAAAGGATCTTCGACGAGAGCTGATGAAATGTAGAGTAGTGTATGAACTTTGCTACATTGGCTGGCTCCCACTCCGCGAAATATCTTGCACTGTGATTCAGAAGGCCGTGGTTCAACACATATTTAGACAGCAGAATAAGGGAAATGAGGAAGTTATCCGCTTGTCGGTCAAATGAATGTTAAGACCGAAAGGCAGCATACCAAGGTACATTCTTCGGCGATGACAGTGGGTCACTGCACCTACTAGACTCGTACTTAAAAAGTGCTGCAGAAACTGATATCCGGTCAGTTGCTCGTTTTCTCAACTTGACTTACCTCATCCCTTTGTCACTATTCAACTTTGCTTCTCTCCTAGATTATGGGACTCCAGTTTTCCCAAGAGTCGGATTCCTGCAGGGTACAAACACAGTTGCGGATGGTAGAGGGACGCTCACCGATCGTTTTTACGGAACTCGCTCATCCCGTTGTGCCTTAGGGTTTTCTCTCTCGAGCCCAACTAACAGCCTCACAGCGGCATTATATAGGCAGAATAACATTACCGACAAAGACAGGGGAGGCTGGAGTGGTCATTTCTGGCTTATTAGCCGTCATTAGCCAATCATACCCAGTCCCAGGCTTTGCAACCCCTGTGACTTGACTCCGCGACATATTGGTTAGAAGTCCAACGCCCTAACCACTGAGCCAGGGGCTCGTTGTCCTGTTCGTTGCGATTAGGTTTATACAATGATAGAGGGGCACTCACCGATCGCGATCACTCGTCCCGTTTTGTATCGCTATGTGGCTACTGGCGGGGCTCGATATAGAGTCCCAAGGCACAAAGGCGGACAAATGTGTCCCCTATCTGGATCGGTAAGACCCCCTCTACTAACAGCTTCTGAGTTAGCAAAACTTCCAAGGTTCCTCACTGCTCAAAGTACGGGCGTAGTAGAAATCAACTTTATCTTCGACATGGAATTAATCCTCGTCAGTGTATACCAAGCTACCGATGATGCGGCGGCATTTAAGCTTCAGTATTGAAATTACAAAATTTTGGTTACGCGCTGAGACCACCTATTTCGTGAACATCAATAATCGAGACTTACTGACTTAATTTCCTTGCAATACTTTCATGAACAGTTGTTTAGAGAAAAAGTGTTTCCAACGCCACCAGTTAAGCTGAGAGTTATGGAAGCCGTCAGAGAGACGATGGAGGAGACAGCCTTTACCCTGGCTTACTAGTTCGTGCTTTTCTCTCAATAAGGTCGATGCATTTAGTTTTCCTACTCAGCTTGAGGCTAAACTGCCTTAGGGGCCTTCTTTGTTGTAAGGAGTCCTCACATCTTCATCCTACTGATCTATAAACCAGATAACAGGATCAAGCTTTCCTTTAATTTACAGTCATTTAGAATAATCCATGGTGTGTTATCGAGGGGAGTACAGGAAGGAATAGGGCTAAGATAGGCATCAACAACTAAAGTTTGTACAAACCCCCACCTGTGCAATGATTCAGATATTTTTTGTGTCATGTTGCTATTGAAAGTAGGTGTGGCTCTTCTTTCACAATGGCTTGAACTGCCCCGTACCAGGAGAAACGTTAACTTTAGTGAGAACTATCCATCTCTTTGTGTTTTCAGACAACTTGACGGCATCCTGATTGCGCTTCTATCACCGATTGTAGCAATATCGACCCTAGATGTGGTGTATCCGTACTCTCTTTAATTATTTAAGTCTACTAGAAAATTTGACCCGAGTTTTGTCTAGGCAGGGCTTACCATTGTAAAACATGAAATGCCATTTTTTCATGGACATGCTAATCAACAAGAATAATCTGTCATACTCAAGCTGGAAATGAGGTGGACGGGTACTTGCGATCAAGTCAAGATTACGAGAAACTGTCGATCCGATAGTTCAGGATCCTCGGTCGGTTCTATATCAGTCTGCCATGGATCAGTGCCACTTAGCTCTAGAAAAACCTTGATGTTAACTCTCAATAATCGGTCCGTGTGAGGCCATTTCCTTGGTTGCAGAATGCATATTCGTAAAATTGCTATCGAATACTGCATGTCATTGTTGTTCCACTATATCCTAATTCCAGCTTACAGGGCAAAGTAGAGCAGACTTCCGTCTTCTTGAATCTGTGCGGTGCAGGCCTTTCCGCTCAGCGCTTAAAATGGACGAAATTTAATACGAATTTCAGGGTATGTTTGTGCTAGGGTCTGACTTCATATACTGGATTTTTGGTACCATGCTGATCTTCCGAAACCATTACAGACATATCTCTGGGTGTTGCTTAAGGGGTTGTCAAAGGTCATGACAGTGGCATAGAATGGTTACAACAATGAAGACCATACACCATCGTCGTGCGACAAACTTTAGAGTCAACCCTGATTTTCGGACATGACGCCAAAGGCGACAGATTTGTCTACGCACTCCTCAAAGGAGTTGTGAGTGCAAACATGACTAAAGAGACAGAAAAACTTCTTCTTTGACGAAACCGTCAGATCCCTGTTTTGTTATAAAGCCTTGCAAAGGAGGGGCTGGGTATTTTAAAAAGTCGACTAATTTCCAGTCAACGTGCACACCCTTACTTACAGTGTCACTAGTAGAATAAGATGCAACCTCTGGGACAGGGTGTTTATTCGCTTGTCGTCTCACATCCTCACTCGAATTCAACATCGCAGACAGTCGCAGATTAGGTCAATGGGTGCACAATAGGCGCAATATTTATTAGGATTCGGTTACCATGTCATCTCATACTTACCATGGTCAACAGTTTCCTCACTCACCACCGGTGGCTGTAATTGGTGTAATAAGTACTGACCTGACCATATCTAGGTCTTTAATTGCCTTAATTCCGTCACCGGTTTTGATTAGTGGCGTGATAATTACTCGGTCAGTTGACTACCTGATACTGGTAGTGGAAACGGAATTAGACCGCACCCTTTCCATGTGATCAGTTTCTCTACCCAGGCCAAGTTAGGTCTAGGAGACGAAAATGGGTGTCCTTCCTGGAATTTGGCGTAAGTCCACCTGTATTACGGTGGGGGAGGGTTCATATTCCCGTGTCTTACTCACTAAGCTTTTAAGTCGACTGCGGGCCTGAAAACTGCGGCTCGAGCGACTCACGGCTTACGCGGTTGTCACCCCTCGCGAGAATTCCGGCGTCGTCAAACATGAAGGTGCGGCCTGAGAGCTGCTGCTGCTGCTGCATCCATACCCGATATGTCGACCGTCGATTTCGACTATGTCCACCGTGTGCCTCACAGCTGCAGCAGCCGTGGGAGCAGGGACGATGACTTGCGCAGGGGTGTATAGTGCCAGTAGACTTGCGCTGCATTTACCAACACTCTCTCCTCCTCCCCCGCCTGGGCCCGGTGTCAAGGCAGAGTCAAGAAGACCGGAGACGAGGGAGGCCGCAGGTGGATGGCTCGGACGGATCCTCACCTTGGCGTTCCACCACACCCCCTGGCCCACACAACAAATGACCAGGATTTTTACCGCCACAACAATGGGGTTATGGCAGTGGTCCGGTTGTGCGACGACTGCCGACAACAGGGTCTGCCAGTGCACCCCGTAAGTGTTGGCATTTGTTATTGCGAACAGATAACGCCTGCCAGGATCCGATGTGGCCCCCGTGTTGGTCCAGCGCCTCTAACACGTGGCCCGTTTGGAGGGCACGCATGCATACCCACCACCCTTATCTATGACTCTCTCTCTCTAGTCAGGGATTTGGATGAGGATCTAAAACTTCAGGCTGCTAAATGCCCCGCCCAAGCGGTCGCATCTCATTCTTCTGAACAGCTCTCTGGAACTCGCCTTTTTATTTCTATCGTTTTCAGCAGATCGATACTATCGCGAATACTTAGTAAGCACATTTAACAGTCCCATCCTCGCGTACCTCATAGACACTGGTTAATAGATAGACCCCAAGGGACTTTCCAGATAGCACATAGTTTCGGAGCGCTAGCAGCAACCATTGTAAAATGGATGAAACAGTCGTGGCGGCGACAAGTAGACGACACAATCATGTCGATAAAATGTAATGGGTTAATCGTCAGGAAGCATGATTTTGTATAATTTTCCTTCTTCCCAACCAATTCCGATGAACCATTGATTTACGTTACACTGTCTGGGAAGCCATTCTAGTTTTCCACCGGCGATCCTTGGCCAGCACATAGGCGAAATTGGCTCTGCCTATTGTCGTGAGTCAATTGTAAAAGAAAACATTCAATCAGGCCGTTTTACAGAACATCCTGGCCGCTACTATACAAACATTGTCCACTTCTACTCTGGTAAAGACAAACGACCACCACCGGCTACTTCTGTGGTGTTTTACGCCTTCATTTGCCCCGTGTGGAAGAAGGTATAGTGGTCATGTGGGTTGGCACTTCTGCAGAAATATGAGAGAACATGTCATAAAGACTTCAAAGAAGAGCAATGAGGACCACAATCCGTCCTAATTTGATACATTTAGTACGTTGTCCAGTAGGTGCGCGCCAAAGTAGCTTTCAGAGTAGTCTGCCGAGTACTGAGGTGTTGTCGAAGTTCATCGTTTAGTCAAATTACTTGTCGCTCATGTATCCCCTCTGTGGGGATTATGGAGGCCCGATTGACTGACAGTTATTCGACCTACCACTAGCCCAACTGACCTGATCAACATTGATTTAAAGGCCGAAGATAGTCATCACCTGGTCTTCTGATCTTTCCTTCAATTTGTGAATGTTCATCATCCTGGAAGTACCCGCGTGGGTCTTAGCACATATTACAGCGCGGGGCGAAGTCGTTTTTTCCCGTTTCGTAAGCAGACTTCGCCAGTGAACGTTATTCCCACCTGAAAGGCAACATTGCCATTTAAACTCTAAGCGTTGTTTCTCGAACCAAAATATTTAGTTGCATAGGCGATTTACTTGCTGACCCTCCTTATAGTCTTGTATTCACGGCGTCCAGCCAGTAGGATAAGGGGGCGATTTATTCGGTGACCGATAACTGCGTTAGTTCACACCCTTAACCCGTACCTTAGCTGCAAGTTCTATTCTAATCCTCGTGATATTCGTGTACTAGTCGCATTCCACTTTCCTACTTTTTGAAATGGTTTGTCTGAAATTCATTACCATCTTAAAGTTTCTTCTGGGAATCTCACTTCTGAAAATGAGGTACAGTGAGTGACCGATCTCATGAAATGTTGGCTGAAATTCTGAAATGCGTTTTCGATTAGGAAGGATTACTTGGCCGCGGTTGTAAGAATGATTATCTTGCGGCATAGTCTTATAACATTTCGGACTCGGCAGGATGTCGGCTTTTAAATGCACTTATTTTCAATCTCCTGAAGAGAGCATACTCGGTAAAAAAAATGACTACATAAGTAGCATGCATTTTTCCCATTGATTTTGGATGGTCTTGGAAATTCAAATATATTTTATAGAAACCATAAACAAAAATATGCTTTCTTTTAGTCAACCAATAGAGAATCACGTCTTATTTATATTTTATACTTAAGGAAGGAGTATAATTAGCTTTTAACAAAGTTTCTAATTATGAGACTTTTTAAGACCGCGAAATGTCCATTCACATAGCATCGTACCTGTCCGTTTACCACTGCTCCTCCTGAAATGTAAAACATGGTCCTCATCCATTGCAAAATTTTATGGACTCTGTATGATATCTCTTTAATGACGTAGAAAAATATGTGATTTTTATTTACGCGGAACGCATGCGCCTTGTAGAGTGAAATCACTAAGCGCTAATGCAACGAATGATCAGGCTCCAAATTATTCGGCAATTAGAAAACTTTTTTAAAGCCTAATTATAATTCTTCCTTAAGTATAAAATATAAATAAGACGTGATTCTCTATTGATTGATTAAAAGAAAGCATATTTTTGTTTATGGTTTCTATAAAATATATTTGAATTTCCAAGACCATCCAAAATCAATGGGAAAAATGCATGCTACTTAAGTAGTCATTTTTTTTACCGAGTATGCTCTCTTCAGGAGATTGAAAATAAGTGCATTTAAAAGCCGACATCCTGCCGAGTCCGAAATGTTATAAGACTATGCCGCAAGATAATCATTCTTACAACTGCGACCAAGTAATCCTTCCTAATCGAAAACGCATTTCAGAATTTCAGCCAACATTTCATGAGATCGGTCACTCACTGTAGACGGGCAAAGGTTGACTTCTGCATACTAAAGATGCAAAACGCCCTCTGCGTACAAGGGTTAACAAGGGCCGTTAAGACCTCTGAATCGGACAGTTATACAGATATGAGCACAGAGGTCCGTCACCTTGTTCATACACTAGTATCAGTCACTGAGCTGCGCGAATGGATGACATAAATGTTAAATTGACTTCCCTTACCGATTGCAGTGGACTTTTCCATTTTGCCGACTCTTGTCGATATTAACAGTGCGAAATAAGCCTCCAATAAGCCCTATGACTTCTACCCATTTATCACTACTGGAACTGATAAAGCAAAGCCAAATATTCATTTCCTGTAGGGAAAACAATAAGAACTTTACAATACGCCTGAAACATCCCAAGGCACACCGGACACCGTAGTTGCAATTCAGGTAGTCTACAGAACAATTCAAACATTTCCAAGCAATCTTCTGCATTTAGCTCCAACACACAACGGAGGATAACAAGCCGGTCCTGCGAGCTCGGAATTACTATAAGACCCGGAAGTTATCGTGGGTCGACCGTACTCAACAGAATAACCGCAAGCTGAAGAATGGTGCGCAATGACTTAACCCCGGCAACGTGTTTTATCAGGTGCAACATCCATTCACAAACAACTGGCAAGCAAATTTCTAATCTGCCCACCTTGTTGTGTGCTTTCCAGTCCAGATGCCAGCCGACCAGCCTGTGCGTCCTGTCGCTAGTCCTTTAAAAGCATGCGCGGAGGAGATAAGAGTGGATGTCATTCATGCTATTAGGTTGATAATCGGGTCTTCAAAAGAGTACCTGAGAGAACGCGCATCTACCGGTGATGCTATATTGAGTTTCCAGCACATAGGACCTAGCACCTTCCTGGATGTCTCCTTTAACTTAGCCTGCTGCCAGGGGCTCCGGAAAATCCTAAAGTCTACCTAACCCGCGGGTATTTAAACAAAACCCCAAGCCGATTGCTTATTCTGTTTTTTTTTTAAAGTTCAGCAATGAAAGCTATATTCTTATCTGGGAATAAAACTGCTTAATGTCTGCAAGCAAGAACTCCATCCCTGACGCTAGATAAGGGAAACAACGCTTTAAGTAGTCCTGTGAGTTGGCCTTTCAGGGACTAATGTAGCACCCTCTTCCAATATTTCGCATTGGAGTTTGGCCGAGCCAAGGGCGATAATAAGAAACTTGAAATTCAGCCAACCGGAACTATAAAGTTCCCCTTTTCCTAGAATTCCTCGGATTTTTTCGGCGACGCTTTGAATCACCAAATGACCATTTGCTGATAGAAGCGAACAGGCGAGTTCCAGGTACCAGTTCAGAAGATGAAGATGCGATCACTGGAACAAGAAATTTATTTGCCTGACGTTTCGGACTCTCACTCGAATCCATCATCAGCGACATTCGCAGATAAAGGTGATGGTGGCACCAGGAGTGCAGTATTTATAGCACGTGGCTGCCGTGGGACCGTATGCGCACTGCAATTAACAGTTCTCGCAATCACCGCTGGGGTCGTAATTGATGCGCAGGTGGCTTGTCGGTCCGAGTCCGAGTCGTTAATTGCCGCGATTTCGTCATCCGTGCTGGATGCTGATGTGACGATTGCTCGGCAAACTGGCTCACTGTCACCGTGATGATTGCTCGCCCACGCCCTGCCCAAGGAAAATCGCAGTACGAAATAGGGCACCGGGAGGTCATTGTGCTTGTTGATGGATTGCGGGCCTGAGAACCATGACTCGAGCAGCTCGCGGCTCACGCGGTTGTCATCCCTTGCGAGGATTTCGGCCTCTTGAAATGTGAAAATATGGCCGGGTCCCGTCGAGTGTGCCGCCACCAGAGAGTTAGCGTCTCCCCGCCTCACTGCTGCTGCGTGCTCGGCAATTCGCGTACAGAGTAATCTCCCAGTTTCTCCGATATAATTGCCTTGTCTGCAACTACACCAGATCCGGTAAACGACTCTAGACGTTTCCTGCCGTGGCAGCGGGTCTTTTGGCCTCATGACTTGACGCCTAATGGTTGCTTCCGGCCTGTGTGCAACCCCAACTCCAAGTGGAGTGAGAAGACGACTGACGGCTTCCGAGACGTTCTTCACGTACGGAAGAGCCCACCAAAATTTGGGGCCGGTTGGATTTGGTCTCTGGTGTCCTTTTCGTATGCATTGGTTGACAAACTTGCGCGGGTAACCATTGGCTCTCCTATCTAGGTCGGGAGTACGGTATAATACCTTTGCCATATGGGATTCATACTACTCGTAGTACTACTTGTTTGCAGAATGGACATTACGTGGTTATTCCACAGTAGTTGATTGTCTTCGACTGAAATGTTCATTGAAATTTCGGTTCTGACCCTAAAAAGTCATGTCCCGGAGATTTAACTCCAAGGTCTGCACTGATTAATTTCTGAAATTATTCACCTGATATCACTTTATGTCAAATTGGTAGGACAAGGAAGGCGAGTGTCGAGCTGTTTCGAGTCATGACCTTTTCTCAATGGATACCGTTGTGTGTACTCTATGCATCTCAAACGATGTTCACTTCTCGCAGCACAGTGGTATTGATGTAATTTCCCCATGAAAAACTACACCAGAAGATAGAAACATAACGTTCATCCAAATACCGTGTGACGACTATCACACTGTTCATGCACCTTCGCTGCCTATCTACTTGTAGGTCACAAAAGGCCGATTGAGTTCCCTTATAAGTACCTCCAGATTACAGGTGGTTTTACGCTTACTTTCAGGAAGGTCGGGGTTAGTGTTAGGAGGGCTGGGAGGAAATAGGTACCCTAAGGAATTAAACATAAGTCTACTTATAGTGTGGGAGTACTTATATCCATGTCTAACCGAAGAAGCCAACTATAAGCCATACAACCAGACTGGTATGAGCAAAATGACACGTTTTATTAGTGTTTATTTAAGTTTGTGATATTCCGAATTCCAAAAGTGGTTGCTGTCTCGTACAGCACGTTCCAAATTATTGGTTTAAATACTTTTTACAGCGCGCGCTTGCTTCAGCAGCTTCTTGCTTCTCTGGTCTCTTTGAGAAAACTGCTGAGCCTGGATAAGACAGTGGTGAACAAACGTGTACTTGCAGAGTACATTCAACTATGCTGAAAGTGGTCCTTCTGGAGATCGATGACGACTAGTTCATGATATTCCCTTCATCAATGTTGGGTTTTTTTTATATAAAAAGGACAATGGGGAGAAACTAGTAAAGGCCTATTTTCTCGTGATACTTTAAACTTTATCCACAAGCCGATTCATGAATCAAAAAATAGCAACCTCAGTTTGTATATGCCTAATACGCACTTCCTTCTGTAACAATTAAATATAGGGCGGTATTTTATACAAGTGTGCCCACTGCTTGTCAGGGGAAACCCAGTGTTTGAGCCCGAACATTACAGGTTTACTTAACATGCACCTTTCTAATGTGCATATAGTCCAGCGTGGTAAAAGCTGCACAGCCTTACTATAGAAATATCGGGTCTTGAGTTACTGTTCAGCTTTGCCCTGATTGCTTAGAACATGCAGCTAAGGGTCAGAAGGAGTCGAGGACCACTCGAGGCGCTCTAAGTATGGCATTTGGAAGGTTACTATCGCCGTAATGGTAATTACGCAGAACTTTGTGCAGGCTATTTCCTGTGTACTTCGAGGCGCATCATAGCCTGATAAATGTTAACAATAACTTGAAAGATTCATAGAAAACGTATCCTTTCACCTATGCCTCAAGAAAACTTTCTGAATTCTGTCACGTGAAATCCTCAGAAAGCAATCTCTGCGCGTTGTGGTTGTAGGAGTCTCTCGCCAACGTCTGCCCCCGAAGCAGCGTGCACAACAAGTGTGATTCGGGTATGATTTCCTCAACAATCTGCGGTATCGTGGACTTATTCTATGCATTAGATAAGATCTTCGACGCATTTTATAAACTCGACTGTCTGTTGGCCTACGGTCTGAGGATGGGGGAGGGAGCTATCCCGCGTAAGTTGTGCCTAGACACCTGCATGCCATTAGTCGTTTGGGAAAGTTTGTGCTAATGTAGGCTTACAGTGCTACCGACCACGAATCTGTTTCCTCACCGAGTGTGAATGAAGGTCGCCCTACAATACAGGCTCACCAACAACTTGGAGCGAAAAAGCCTGAGATATCCTTTCATCGGATGCTCGAATCGTCAGCGGTGCAGCATGCTGGTGGGGGCATGCGATCTCATCAGCACGCCATCTGCAGGTACCGTTGTCCATTTTATCCATATTTCGCTAAAAAGTGCTACTGTTTGCGAACGATGGACTAGATCCATGAAGGTAGACTGACTAACGCACTTATTTTAGATGCTAACAGGAGAGTCATATAAACCCAGTGATTAAAAGAAGGGATTTCTTCCAATATGGTCGAAAGTATTCTTCGAGAAACACAAGCCTTTTAGTTGAAGTTGGCACGTTTCTTGCGTCGTTCTTCTATACTTACGGAAAGACAAATACTTCGAATTATCCTAAAGTTTATAAATTAATCCAGCAACTGTTTACTGATAAATGCAATCTACCATCAGAATGGACAATTTGATAATAGGTCAGGTGGGAGGCGAAAGTTTAAGGGGGAGGAACGGGAGGAGTTTAGATGTCGTAGACAACGAAAACTCGAAGCACACAAGACGAGAACTACTAATCAAGTCTTCGGTAACTCAGTTTGGAATGGTAGGTTAGCGACCTACGTACCCTCTGCCGTACACTTTCTTTATTCAGTTTGGAAAAGAATCAAGACTTTTAAGTTCGGACGAGCCTAATGACGCAGTAAGTTCCGAGGGAGATTCTTTTAATCTTCTCAACTGCGCATGTTCCACATGAGGCGCCGACGCGTTTACGTCTAGCTTCTAGGCTTTTGGTCCATTCATCCGTGCCTGTTACGGTTGCACTTTTATAAGAACAACGCCACCCAGAAAACCGTTTCCGGTCTCGAGACAATGCAGCTATTTAACTCGAAATTCTACGGCGCCTGATGGCTGGATTGTAAGTAATTGGCCAAGCGGAGATCACGTTATCTAAGAGCCCAAACATATTTCGCCTACTTTTCGAGGTTAACTTAATGAGCCCTGTCCCGATTATATTATTCCGAGTTAGCTTAACAATTTCTACCGGAATTATAAAGTTGTAAATTACCGAACCAGCTCAAGGATTTGTGTGCCCTGAAGACTGGCGCGCTGCGTCAGTGTACGTTTGCGCACCCTCGTAAGAAGCCAGCCAGAGACTCGGATCACACGGCCGATGACGCATCAGCCTGCGTTCGCATGGGCCACCTTCGTTCTGATTGGTCGGAGAGCCGGCTGGCGACGAGGCATCGGCTGTTGGTGACCTTGTCAGCTGGTCGTCTGTCGGCGCCAGGGCTTGGCGCGCGTAAAACAGCAACGCGACGGACGGCATAATGCGCTCACGCCTTCTCCGAGTTTGGACGGTTATTGCGTGGCTCGGTAAGTGTCTACTTTGCATCGCATGTTTGTAGTATTTAATAGTTAGTTGCGACAACTACTGTGTTTATTCATCCTCCTTTGAATGATTAAGCTTGCCTCGACTTAAACTGCAGCGTTTTCTGAAACGAGATCCTGCTAACACAGTGCCCAGAGCACTGCATGTAGCATTTTGGGGGCAAATATGGTTTGTGCCACGTTTGAGCCTTGAAACCATCAATCGCTTGACGAAGTGGCATTATAGTCTTAGGTGAAAACGATACCGTTTTGAGAACAGCGCTCTGAAATAGGTCTTCAGACACGCAGTTTATTGCTGTACGCCCATTTGACCGGGGAAAACAAGGCTTAAGTCCCCATACTTGCCCAGCAAAACACCACACACTAGGTGCCTGGAAAGCGCCTTTACAACCACGTCGGACCTTTGTTCTATGGATGGGATATTCTACTTCGGAAACCCACGACCAAACGTGGTTATAGTTGTGGGGAATATTTTCGGATGCCAGCATGTAGCGTTCTGTTGGGCAATTCTATGGCTTTCACCGTCGTCTCCCCCATTGGCTCTAGTCAAATGAACATCGAACAGTATGCTTAGCGCATGATAAATCCCCTAAGCCTTATTAGATTGGTATGAATGTTGTTGTCAGTTGCAGCATCTATCCTACTAGAATAGCACCACACACGATACGATTAGGAAACTGTGCTATCAAAGCAGCCTTCTTGGAGAAGTGGACACGTCTAGAAGGTTGTGGTAATAGAGGGCGAAGAGGTCAGCTCGAAACCTGACTCAATGCAGTCCACTAAGACATAGAGGTGGTTCATGGGTCGTCGTCCTCCATCGGGCAGTTGGTCGAGTTCTCTAGGTTCGCCACCACGAATCATCACGCGTGGAGAGGTACGATCCACGACATCACCGACGGTGGCGTACCAAATGCAAGCAAGTTAGCAGGGAGGTCTACGATCTTGGTCAGACTGCACAATCTCAGCTAAAAAATGCATCTGGAATTGTATCTAATAAACGTCTATACCCTTGGGTCAGTTAATAGGTCACTCACCTTAGTCTGTTTACACGGGGAACGAAGTAACACCCCATCATAGAAACCCATAATTAAACCCGAATAATCTCTGCCACGCCCCGTGTTCTAGTCAAGAAAGTCTTTAGCTGTATTATTGTTCACTTACAATAGTTTTATCTCCCATAAATCTGCAATAGAAGGCGTTCGCGACAGGGTTAGCTACTCCGAGGATTTTTTGGAAAGTCGGCGATCTTAATTGCCGGTTATAGGAATGCTTGCAGCAAAACGCCTCCTCTTGTTTTTGGTCATCCATGATTTTCTATTACTTGTCACTTTAAAACTGAACTTGCAACACTACCTATTGTTCATCTAAATATGAGCTATATACAATTAACAGTCTCTGGATATTTTGGACGCGAATACAAACGCGGGAAGTTGGCATTGGGTTGAATGAATGCTTGCCCACTGACAAGTATTTCGTAAAAGAGCATGCGGTAATATTTTCAGAGTCCGAAAGCCGTCTAAATATGCTTTGAACACATGAGTCCGAGAACTGAAATTGCGTCCACATAATGCACACAGATCTACAGGCATATCTTACTCTGTAGGCACGAGTTAGGTTAGCTTACACAGCTAAGTACCCTGGTTGGCGTGGCATTACCATGACCGAAGAAATATGTGGGCCGCGTCGTGGGTCCTTTCGATGAAATGACAGCGCCTCCTGTCGATTATACTGGAAATAACATCATTCTTCAAATATGACAGTTCGGCCGTCGTTGCTGACGATGCCGTCATCGGATTCCGCGACATTTTGTGTGGTAGTCGGTTTTGGCAAGCCTCAGTTGTTCACGTCACGGTAACACTGCTACCGCTGATTCGTGATAACGTGTTCATCGGGCTCATGTCACTTCGTTGAATAGTCAGTTCTTGCTGCAGGTATCTCTACTGTTCGCCTTAGCGGACGTGCCGGGTCGCTAACAGCTGGGGAGCAGCAGGCAGACCCTAGCTCCCAATCCCCATCGCGTATCATCCGATCGCATCATTTATACTGGTTTTGAGGATCGGACCGGTCTCCGCGGACGCCGCACCATGAACTTATTGAGAATTTGAGCATAGACATGCCCTAGCAACCACTGCATTGTTTATTCATGATTACCTTTACTAGCACTTTGTCTCAGTGGAACCTAATTGCGCGACACCACTAACACACGAGTCCATTTAGCGACTGCTCACGATCAGTAACACCGGCAGTAGCTGCTTCTGAGACGTCTAAGTCCCAAATCTCTGGCTGGAGCTAAAACACTCTTCAAAGAACGTTGCGGACGTTGCGGAAAAGATTGGATCCATGCTGAAGGTGCCTGGCTTTCTTACGTGGGCAGAGCTTCTCGTCTCCAGGGCGCCCTGCGCCTCAATATCATAGCAATTTCTGACAAACGTCCGCCTGGAACCTCGAATGCGTTCCCACTAACGGTAACTTCACGAGGGTGTGTCGAATTTTGAGGGTGACTCAGCTCCGCAACCCCCCTGACTCAAGTGTCAGTAGCAACCAAGGCACAGTTATATCGCCACAGTAAGACGTCTCACTGGTAGAAGAGACATTTTGCCCATCCGTTAAGCCTCTCAAGTTCATACTCCCCCTGCTGTCCTTTAGCCTGAAGATGTCCCGCCATCCCGAGTTCAGTTGCAACTGCATACAGCCATCTAGTGAAAAGATCCTTAATGTGTCAGAAGAATTGAAGCGTCCTAACGGACTTCATAATTGCTGTCTCCAGTATACATCCTCAAGTGTTTTGTCAAGAACCTGGCAAACCAGTTGTCGTGCTTTCTGACCTCAATGTGGGAAACAGTAGACGTGTTTACATACTGGAGCGAAGCGGCTCCACGAATTGCTGGTTTTCGTAGAACATGAAGTCGAAGATGCGCGCTTTAATTTACCCCTCTGATACACCACCTTAACGCTCCGGAACTGTGTCGCACAGCGGCGGGAGTAGAATCTTATTAGGTGGCTGACGACATTTGTCATGTCGTACTGAGCTATGACTTTGGTTTTTTTTACAAGTAACCAACTTTCCAGATCAATGTCCAGTTACGCCGAAAGGTATCACCGTTACATGCCCTGCGACAATCTTTTTGTCAAGCTCGAAAGCCCACTTGTTTCTCAGCAATTCATTTGCTGAAGACTGTTCCGCTATCAGCCACCTGCATACATACCAGTTGACCTGCGATTTAATTAACAAATAGGGTCCATTGCGCCAGAGTCTCGGTCGCTCTGAATATCAGGATTCATGAAGGCCTTGCCACTGCCTTTCACCTGTAGAAGCTTTTCAAGCTACTGCGCCCGTCTTTCACAAGGCGGATCCTGCTAGGGCAATCCAGCCTCCTAGCTAAAATCGTTATGTCTGCCTGTATACAACACATCGAGGCCCTGAAGCACTGCTTACAACCACTGCCACTATGATGATCATGTTTAGCGAATCACATTTCTCAAAAGTATCACTTTAACTACATAGTTCTTATTTTTCTCCCGAGTGGTTTTATTATCCTCTTCTCTACAACTTACCGCGTTTTAAGCTTTCAGCTCTGATCCATCTGTGAGGCTTTATTATCTTCTGACCATGTCTTTCAGCTTAACTTCTTAATGCGCTGATAAAAGAGCGCGAGAAGCATTGCAAGACATTCAGGTGGTTATGGATGAGCCAAGCACCCAAGCTGGTGACGGGGCACCACATCCAAGCAGGCCCTTTCGCCCAACTGTTACTTTGCCGTCTGTGGAATCGCTGCAGAAGACACTTCGTCCACCACCGCCTACGCCTTCTGTTTACATCGAACCGTCGGAACGTAATGACAGTGACACCATGGATCTGGACCAGTCTTTGCAGGAATTTGTGGTGGAGAACTCCACTTACCGAGACGAGAGTAACTCCTGCTACAGCCAGCCAGGCCAAATGGATCCAAAATGCTTTTCTGGTCGGAACTGTCATACGCCGGACGCATCTCTCTGCATCACCTACAAAGACGAACCTGTTCCCGAAAATCGCCCTCTGCCTAATGCGTCCCGACTGATCACCTTGAAGTCTGAAACACCGGAAGATCCTGCTGAATTTAGAAAGGGTAATGAGGCATACTAACTAGGTACCACAAAGGCTTATTTGGAACGTAGACCTCCAGTTAGACGCGGAAAAATTACCTGCCCTAGGCTCTAGGAGGCTTTATGCACCTTCACGTTTAGAATTCGTCTAGCCAACCCCACCCTCCTTTGTAGGTGGTCAGTTTAGGACTGCGTAATGCCTGGTGCTTCCAGACAGTCATGCCCTCCCACTTAGTCTCTGTATCCACTTTGGAAGATACTGTCTATTTCAGTGCTTGTTCCCTGTCAGATTCCATTACATGCAATGTGCCTGCTGATATTTTAAAGGTTTTTCAAGGGTACTTTCCCCCTCAACCTGTATTAGGCAGACAAAAAGCAATTTGCTCATCATAGTTTAGTCCCTCTAATTTTGCCGCTAATCCTTGTCAGTCTGAATGATGAGACAACGACTGGTTTTAACTTCTGATAAATCTCTGATCCACCAATGTCATTGCACTCTTTCCACAGATGACCTTTATGACTACTTGGCAGTTTCGACAGAAGTACCCGCCTTCTGCCAGCTGGCCTCTGGCAGCCTTCCAAATGCGCCTCAGCTTGTCCCAGTCACTGCGACGTCCGGCTGGTCCAGCGACTCCTTCTCAGTGAATTCTCTTGTTCAACCTCGGACGCCCTTTCAGCCTGAGCCACCATTGCTCCACACATTTCCACCCTCCTACCGTGAATGCTATCCCTCCTCCTACCCTTGTACTCCTGTAAATCAAGCCTTTAATGGCCTCCGCCCAGAGCTGCAACAGCGACTGTCTCGACAAAGCGAACAGTACACGGCGCTGGTAACGCAAGCCGACCCGACTCCTCAGTCTGACCCACATTCGCAAAGGATTCTGGCGCCATATGAGCAGACTTCTCTCGCCTCGGCCCCTGCTGTCATCGCCGTCCCACAGCGATGCCTGTTTCCTAGAGTCCCCGCCATTGAGAGCGGTCCGGCACTTTATGGGCACAACGAACGGCCGAAGCCTTCATTCGTTTCCACGTCACAGTTTTGTGGTCTGGCAACAATGCAGTCATCCTCACCAACATTCCCGTCACCGGGACCGAAGCGAGACATCCGTCCCTGTACTGTATGTGGCGATAGAGCTTCGGGTACCCACTATGGCGCCTGGACCTGTGAGGGCTGCAAGGTTAGTTTGCTTCCGAATTACTTAATTGTTTCGTTTCGACTTTAAACCCTATCTCACAACTCGTGCCTGCTTCTGATTCTCATTTTATTTCGTTCCAGGTTCCTTCCTCCAACTTTTAAATCGTTGGGGTCAGAAGCCCTTCTTTAGTGGCTGCTGACCTTCGAAATTTGATCTAATCTTATTATCCACACTTCCCGGGTGTTGCACTTAGGTAATATAGAAATCGAATTATCTTAGTAAGCTTCTTTCGGCCTATATTTATGAAGTAACCACCCACGCTGCAAGAATCGTACTTAAGTTCGAAGTTGTTCCCATAGACCTGTGACCAATCTCGGCATCGCGACACTTCTTTGCCTAATGAAGGTGCCGCTGTACCGGTATGATTGCAAAAGGATTTTCGTAACCGGTAGCACAGTGAGCCCTTGGATCAATTGGGGGACATTCGAACTACTGCTCAATCTTAAGTTCGGAAACTAGGTTATCTGGACGTAGGATTTGGATGTGTCAAAGGAAGACTAATGATCTAGGTGCGGCTTCGTCTTCCTACTTTATTTTGCTGACTCCCACGTACAATTAGTACTTGTCGTTGGTGTTTATTTTGGTCACGTTATTAACTTGTGAGGCCCGGGAACGAAAAATTGGCCCTTTTTTCCGAAGACACTCTGCTTACGAGGTCCATGTCATAGCGCAGTTGAATTTCATCTTTCTGCGTGTCTTCCATCAATTTTTGATGCCTCCGGAACGAAACTGTTGCCCGGAACGACTGTTGTCGTAAGACAGTCATACCCAACACCAGGGTTTTTCTACCCTTGACGCTCGATTCCGCGACCTTTAAGTTAGAAGTCCGACGACCTAACCATTGCCCCACGGGCTCGTTGTCCTGTCGGTTGCGATCGAGTATTATACAATGGTAGAGCGGCGCTCACTGATCGCGATACGGGACGCACTCGTCCCGTTGTGTCGCAGGGCTCAATCTCGAGCCACGTCTGGGGCCGCACAGCGGCTAGTAGTATAGGTCGATAGTTCTACGAATTGACGGTGGATGATGATCATGCACCTGGGAGCAAAACAGGCAATATGCATTCGGCCGCTGATGACGTTTATGGTGGCTATAGTGCCTCCCCGACTTTGTATGTGACTCAGCCAAATCGGATGCGGTAAAGGCCGGTAAAATGACGACAGTTCGACTGTCGTTTCTGACGATGTCCACCGTATGCTTCACAACAGGGTAGGAGCAGGGACAGCGAGTTGCGTATGAATTCCTTAATAGTGATGATGGACTTGCGCAGCACCTACTAAACTCGCTCCTCCTACCAAACCTGGGTCCCGTGTCACGGCAGAGTCAAAAAGCCCGGAAGCGGGAGAGAACGCAGATGGCTGACGCGACAAAAACACGCATCCAGGCGTATCACAAAAAAGGGGGCGGCCCGGATCCCAACAGAGTGGGAGCGTCATAAAGGCCACACTAAGAATGGGCCATTGCTGCCTGTCTCTCCGTCCTCCCCGTCAGTTGACAGCCTTCCAAGCCACGGCTCTTAGTGAATACATACACTCATCCCATCCCATACACCAATCCTCTGTCTGAGCCGGCCAGTTGTCTAATACGGGGATTGGGCGCAGTGGCTGACAGAGCTAGAGAGTCCGTCATATATGTGCTATATACACGACCAGGGTCCCCATACATAACACACCAGGATTTCACACAAAGTGGGCGGGTGGCTCGTATTTCACATGCGTGAGGACGCCATTAGAAAGAAATCACCACAGCCCGACTCTCAGTCCACCAGTCGGTCACCTCATACAAACACACAGCCGACCGACCGCTAGTCCCGAGTCGGAGCGTCAGATGGAGACCTTCCAAGCTACGGCCTTTAGCACACTATAAGTCTCAAGCGCGTCAGATTGCTTATAGTGAAGAAATATACCCCGAGTGTACACCTCACTCGCTCTACCCTTTCCCGTACACCGGTCGACTCTTCGAGGCGGTCAACTAACTGATGCAAAGATTGGGACAGGTTTTGAAGAAGGAGACACGATCGCTGGGACATGAGCTTCATTAGCCTGACGTTTCGGATTCCTGCTCGGACCCATCATCAGAGACAAAAGCACATACGGGTGGTTCATGCACAAGGGGCTGCCGTATTTATAGGGTGCAGTCGCCATGCTGCCGCATACCTATGAATAT
>CACRXP010000499.1:227974-239413 GCA_902702965.1 Spirometra erinaceieuropaei
CTGATGTCACCTGACGTGCAAATTACTCAAAAGTACAATTTTACTGACTAAAGTGGAACGAATTAATAACTTGCCCATGGCGATTGTGATGTCTCAGTCCATGGAGACATTCAGACGTCGCTTTGACAAACACATGCTGCAGCAACAAGCGGATTACGTGAC
Organism: Spirometra erinaceieuropaei; assembly: GCA_902702965.1. NCBI lineage: Eukaryota > Metazoa > Platyhelminthes > Cestoda > Diphyllobothriidea > Diphyllobothriidae > Spirometra > Spirometra erinaceieuropaei. The sequence goes on from CACRXP010000499.1 coordinate 228,137, forward strand.
TACTCAACCTTAAAAGCACATTCACTTAGGGAGGACTAAATCTTCGTCCACTCGGCACAGTAATTTCCTTACATTGTTGTCACTCCTTCCGGTTTGTATGTGATAACGAGGGACTCCAAAGACGTAAGCCTATTTCCCTCAAAAATAGCAAATTGAACATGTATTTGTCTCAACAGCCTGAACAGTTGGTCAGCTCGTTGGCTGCATAACTTAAATGTGAAAAAATGTGTGGTCCTGAGACTCCGCACCAGGAGGACCAGTAAGGAGGGCGATTCCTTTCGATACGTCACGGATGGGCAACCCCTTTCAAATGTTGTGGGACAGAAATACCTCGGCGTCCTAATGACCTCCTCGTTCAAATCATCATCATTGTGTCAAAGGGCAGCCAAAAGTGAGACAAGGGTGTTATTTGCGCCGAGGCGAGGATTTTAGAGATTAATAAAGAGCTGTTCTGGCAAACCTTTGGGACATTCGTCCGGTCTCACTTAGAGTATGCAATCCAGGCCTGGCGACCGTGGTCGAAGAAACACTGGAAAGAGTACAGGCGATGGCTACGAAGACGGTCAAGAATCTTAATCATCTACCTTACGAAACCCGGCTCACCAAACTAAATATGTTTGCTCTCAGTTACAGGCAACTGCGCGGCGATCTAATTCAAACCTACAGGATTGTCAAAGGCCTTGAGTGCGTCCTTGACTTTGATGAATTCTTCGAAATGACCGGGACTGAACGTCTGTGTGGTCAACCTTTCAAACTGAAGAGGAAGCGCGCTCATTCAGACTTCCGACGGAACGCCTTCTCTCACTGGATCATTGGGGCATGGAACGGACTTCCTGATGCGGCGGTTCTTTCCGAAACTGTCGACGCATTTAAGTGTACATTAGATGTTCATTTTCTGAGAAACTACTGTACATATAATTACGATTGTTTTAGCGCGGCAGTTTGCGCCTGGCTCGCACTTACCGATAACTTGGGAATTTCCGCATTTGCTGATGTAATTGATGGTTTTATTTCTGCTTATCTATATGAATAGAGAACTCAGGGACGAAAGCCTCATTACCTTAATAAACTGACTTAAACTGACTAAACGGACATAGCATTGTTATCTGTAGTAGGTCCTGCTTATGCAAGATTTTCACGTTTTTTGCAGATATTCCTGACCCTTCCCTTGCGGTTTTTGTGTACGTATCTCTCGATTTTAACCAATATGGATTTCAAACATGCACATAGCTCTATGAGGCCGTAATGAATCTTAACCCTGTTTAAAACTCACCTTGTAGTTAGGCGATTAGAATGATAACAACGAGCAAATTCTACTATTACTATTGATTTGCTGCTACATTCTCGATTGGACTTTGTACGATCTTCCTTCCCCATCAATAATGTGCATGTGAAATGCTCCATCTGCGTGGGGTGTTTGAAGACGCAAATATTAAAGCTGGCCCTTCGAAGGATTCGAAGCGATACGAGTCCAACTGGCCCGTTGCGCCCCATATCAGGAGTTATTCACTGACCTAGTGGCAGCAGAATAAGTGATGTCAGGAAGACCAGGCTACGTAGTCCCCGGTTTTAATTCTGATCCAGGAAGTTTCATTGCACACCGAGATCATATTTGTGACGCCGTAACGAGAGCAGGATTTGTCATTTTTCTTATCTTGCATTTTGGGAGAAATCTACCTGAGCGCATTTTTTAAAACCAGGGAGACGAATAGGGACGACTTTGGACCTCAGAGTGTCCAAAGTTCTTAATGGGAGGCTCTGTGTCAATTTGTGTAAAGATCTAGTGAAAATACCTCTTGATATTAAAATCGTTTTATGGCTCTCATTTGAGTCTATCATAAGTAGGTTGTTAACATATTTTATCGACGGTCTTCTGGCCTGGATCGTGTATTCAAAGTACGATCTTATTTATATTCCAAACATGCCGGCAAAGCAGTACCCGCATAAAGCGGAGAAGGCCACCTTGGTTGCATAAATCATTAACATTATGACTTTATTTGTCTTACAGGAGTTAGTGGAAAACCATGGCCTACTTGTCATCTGAAAGCCAATATCTTGCTATATTTCTGCCGCTTGGAATACCTCCCGTTTCAACTAACGACTTACAAAACGTAGTACAGATACGTTCATAAAAAACTACACATGACGTCAACAATTCTATTCTTCTTGTTCGCATATACTTTCCTGAACATGAACAGAACAGCGTATATGCAGACAGTACTTATATTTAGACATGGTTTCGCCCATGTGGCCCCATCTTTCGCCACAACGCATTCTCGGACTAAACAACAGTTGAAACTACTGACTCGCATGCAGTCCGGTCCCAGTATTCCCTCTCATGGTCAAACTTGTTAATTGTTCTAAAGTGTATTTATAAGAGCGTGGTGAACTTTTATAATATGTTAGTGGAAATTAGGTGCGCATCTCTATATCATCCTAACCCAGTAATTCTATACAGTCACAAACAGGAGTGTGTTTTCCATTGGTAGAACTTCTGAAAAAAACAAAAGTAACTTTTTTAAGGAAAGCTCCTTACCTTACGGACTCAGGCAGACTTAGAAACTTTTTCATTTTCGTAACTGCCTGGTGTTTTAAAGTTTAGCATAAACGTTGCCATACCAACATCCCACCCACGAATAATGAGTTCTCGCAGGAATCATGTGCTAGAAAGTTAGAAAATGGTAATCTACTCTTCTTTACACTGTGCCTTGATAGACGTCATTTTGTTCCTTGGAAAACAAAAATACAGTGCACTGAATCGCCGTCTTAGTTAAAATGCCGTGCGAGAGTTAAAAACTTAAAATAATCTGACCATTGGCAGAACTACCATACATAACCGAGGTTTCGCACTTCTAGTTAAACTCAATCCTGAGACTCGACAACATAAAAATATAAGTTTTGATCCGACATTACTGTGGGGATTCTTTGCCATTCCTCAGAGCAGGATAATGGTATCAGTGGCCATTACAGTGCCCCTAAGTCCACTTCGATTGCAAAAGAGTGTCGAGCGCGATTTCAGTATGTTCTGAAGACACTCTTATGCCGTTCTGCAGAGTGGTAGATATATTAATGCATATAAAGCCTTCCCTCTTGGAAGGGAATAAAATGAATAAGCTCACGATATAACTGGAAATAGGGGAAAATGGGGACAGTAGTAAAGAAAATGAGCGATGGAAGAATAATAATACGATCAAAGGAAGCACTCCAGTAACTTAACGCCGGTCATAATCGAGGTAGACATTTGTGAATTAGTTGGGCGACGAAGATGATGTTCTTTAATATACAAAGCCTGCTCGGTCGAACGAAATTTGCCAGAAATTTGGTTAAGTAGTGCTCACCAGACAGGAGAGATTTAACAGGAAAGTGACTTTCCAAATCAACTAGAGAACTTTAGGTATCCATCATACGTTATCAGTACTTTAGAAGGCACAAGAGAAGCCGAGGATAACTTTGCCTTTTTAATTGTAACTGCAATTCCATCGCAGTCCCCGAGCAGAACAGCATGACACCCGAAATGGATCTTTTTTGTAACTATTTCCAATACATACGTTCGCCATTCTCACTTGCGGTTATGTATTGTCTCAAAACCGGACTGCCAAACGCCATATCTTTCTCATAACTAAAGTGAACGACACCTGCTGAATGGGGATATTCATCTTGTTGGAAAATAATATTTTGAGTATATACTAGTAGATTAAAACGGTGTTGGGCATATTTCTGGAGATGGTAGAACAAGAGCTATTCTGCCAGAACCTAGCATTCGGGGCAAACGATAAGCAAGGACAACGTCCAAACTGTTCAGGTCTCAGCACAGCCCGAGCGGAGATAGCGTTTTCGAAAGCTCTTCAGTTGCACACAGGCAGGACACACGAACAACTAATTCGAACACTTTTGCGGACATTTTTTTTATTCAGCCCATATTTTATTTTTGCAAAGCAATTTCCATTTTTCGCAAACACACGTGAATTTGTTTCCTCGCTTAGCCACCGAAAAAGGGAGGAAAAAAGGGGGAAAAAAGTGGATCGAAGGAGGAGAAACCTATCGAAGGAAATTCAGCCGACAAGGACTCCGACAAAAAGAAGGCGAAAGATCCTGCAACTAAGGAGAAACCACAAGCTACTCCTGTATCAATACCTCGCCCTGTTGACATCCTTGATCCACCAGCAATAGATAATCTCTACTATATTGCCCATGACGTGGCTTCGGCAATGGCTTACCGTAATTACGGCTGGCCCCTTGGCAAGAAGAAAAAGAAGAAATTTTAGTTCTTTTTATTGAATAATCTCGTTCTTCCTGTGCAATAAAAAGAGCGCCCACACTCTGAGCCTCGGATTCGGTTATACCGCTCACGAAGCTTAACGATCTATGTTATTTTCCCCAATATATTTGCGCTTGGTTAAGTGCACCAAGAAGATAATAATTTTATTTGTGTGCCCGCAGGCTCTGTTTATTTAATTTTAAAATAAACGGATCATCACTGACCCGAGGTTTCTCTTCTCCAAATCTTCGTTGAAATCCTACCAGGATGGACGGATTTTTGATTATGCCTTCTGTATGAGTAGGCAAGTCTAGTTATATCATAATAACATGGGCATTTTATTGATGTGGTTTATTTATCGACTCCATCAAACAAATAAGAGAGGATAGAGCAAATTGTGTCAATGTCGTTAAACTGAAACGATGGAACGAGGTCATTCTAACGTCCTCAGCCAGTTGGCCGTTTTCTGGCAGCTGTCAATCTATCTTTTTGGAGTGGGTTTCAAAAAAACAACCATTCCAGACTAGTCATGTACAGTAGGCGCTGCAAATCATAAACGTTAAATTTCTTCCGACAAAAACAAACAGATAAATCTCAGGAAACGAGATGTCCTGTCAATTTTTTGTGCCTGATCGCTGAATTTGCATACAAATAAGCAGAAAAGGTAAGTTGTGAACAGACGGTAGGTTAGAAATAATTTCATTAGAAAACTAAATCATCGCGTAAGTCTTACAGGATAACATCCCTTGCAACTGTAATGCTATGGACTGCATGAGAATATATAAACACAAATTACTGTCAATATGTGCCAAAATATGAAATTTTTTCCGAGTTGTATCTAATGTATTTTGAGAGGGCAATGAGTATTCTCAATCATGAAGAATACACCGAATAAACATGTTTCTGAGGTTTCTTGCGTCGTGACTCATATTGCTTAGTTGTAAATGTTTCTGAAAATAAGAAGTATTTCAGTGGCTTGATAATATTTCCCCGGCTAGGATGTTGGCAGACCGACTGCCAGCAGATAATTTGGAAATAAGTAGTAAATGCAATCAAAACTCCACATTTGTCAGCTTAGGCATTTTCGTCAGGGTAAATTGCCGGTTGCTCCAGCAAAGGCGGATGCCAGTTATGAAATGAAATTTGTCGTTCCAATTGCCATGAAACGCAGCAAAATATCCCTCCATATTAAGAGACACCGAGCCTATCGATAAAAAAAGTGTTCATGCATGTTGTCGATGTTGTGCGACTATCTATAAAGGTTCCCGCAGTCCAAGGTTGGGTTATCACTGGCGGATGAATGCAGGTAAGCGTGGAACCAACATTCTCTTATCCTTATTTTTTGTTGGTAACACTTTTGAGTGCATTGCTGGACTCGTCTCATCTATGCAATAAAAAATCAACTTTTTAGTTTTTGCTCCCCTGATTCAGGCTTCCATCATTCCTACTTACTGTAATGGGTCAACAACCCTTGAGCGATAATACAGTATCGTTCGCGATAAAACATATTTCCCAATTCGAGCTAAAGTAGAATCCTTATTAAATTACATGCAACCTGGGAATCTAAAACCAGAAGTCCGCGGCTCTCCCATGAGAACTGATGTAATTTTTTTGCTCTGAGGACAAGTAAATCCCCTATTTTTCATTTATGGGCAAAACACGTTTTGGTGTTTGAACCTTCGATGGAACTACTCTGAAGTTTTCATTTCATTTTAACGTAAAACGTTAGTCAATACATGAGCACCGGGTCATTGAAGAGCACATGGACCATGGTTTCTAGACAGAAAAGTTTCCACGTGGTCTCTAACCTAACCGCAAGTGCACTGCGGTCGAAGACATCTCATTAACAAGATCACAGTGAAATCACGGAGATAACTGTTATGGTTAGTATCCCAAGCACCACTCCAACCGCCGCTCCGATTAATGCCAAAACAAAATAACGACAAGGAAGCTTGGAGAACTGAACTTGATGTCTCTCGAAGCGGCTTGTCGCTATTAACTGAGGTCACAGAGTGTAAGGTCATCACGACTGAATAACATCGAAGGAAGAGAATTTATTGAATCCAGGTGGAAGAAAAGATAGTGATGAGTTTGAACGAATAACCTCACCACGTACTTCTTGTATAAAAAAACGTTTAGTCTTAGCTTATTGTCATACAAAGCAAATACCGGGCTGGGGAGTAAGCGGCCTGAGAATATTAAAAAAGGATCGAATAGTCATCGGCGGCAGAGTGACTCGGCGCCCAACCAGTGCTCTTCCCTTCAGTCCGCCTTGAAGCCAAGTATGTTGGAAATTTTTTGCCGACTGATGCCGTGATCATTCAGATAACCGAGCTTCTCTGACAATGTGCCGCCCACTTCAAAAAATCCGTCGTTGAAGTGGCGCTCTTCTCCAATCATTTCACGCTCCTTCAGCTGGATACGTTTCCAGGTCAGAACTCGAATCCGACGCCAGTATTCGTCAGCCTAAAACAGACAATTATGGCCTTCAGTCGAAGATGATACAGAGCGACTATCGTCCCGGTGAGTTTTGAGCTCCATGTAAAGTATCATTTGTACTTCTTTAGAAGTCAAGTTATAACACAGCATAGATAAACGGATATGCGATTCGAGTGAGGAATTCGCAGTTTGCAGATGGTAATCTGGATATTGCACGAGTATGGTAGGACGAGCCCAGAGGGGGAAGTGTCTTCTAGGGCCAACAACATACAAAAATCACGCGAACATCAGTAGTCTTCCGATCAACATCATCAGAGTCCATTAAGAACTCAAGTTAGGCATTTCACCCTTAAACCCCTAAAGTGGAGTGAGTGGAGTCTGAATGGCGGCCTTCTAGTGAGCTTCTCACGTCCACTTTGAGATAGGCCTTTCTCCAGATGGGTGTAATAGTAGATTTGGTCAGTTTTTAACCGTAATACAGAAATGTGCATTTACCAAAAATACACGCGGATCAAAACCCCTTCACTTGCTCTCTGCAGCTTGTGTGGACTTCTAGTTGCGGCAGAGGCCTGTCTTTCAATGCCTAGTCATTTCTTTAATCTCGTATCCCCGACCCCGCGAACCTACTATCCCTCTACTGTTGAAGAAAAATATGCGGTAAGGGATATGAAAAAACGATCTCTGGGACAGTAGGTGTATTAGTCTCAGCTTTCGGTCTCTTACAGGAGGCCATCTTCTGAGACTGTGAGAAAGCGGCATCAAATGAACAGTTTTTGTAGTCAAGCCATGAAGGGGGGGTATGAGTGCAGAGGGGGGTATTCGTGATAAGCTGAGTCCCACGCCGTCTTACGGCGGCGTGATTGCGTGCACCCTTAGCTGGAAATTGGGTCTCGCCTCTTGGCCGCGGGAACGGAGCGCGTGATAGCAGGGCGGTATGTCAACTTGTCTGATGATAGAGTTGGCGTCGGACACCTAGGCCTCCAACAGTTCTCGCCCTGTCTTATTGCTGGCCCGCGCTACTATCCGCGTACTCGCGACGTTGAATTCGTGGCCTTCCTCCAGGGTGCGAGTGGCGCCCTGTGACAACGGGTCGCCTCTCCGGACCGCCCGTTTATGCTCCATTATTCGTTAGCTAAGTCGTCGTCTGGTCTGTCCTGTGTAGTGGCGAGGGCAGTCCCGACATGGGATCTGATAAACGACACCCGATTGTTCTCTCATTTCTAGTCGGTCCTTCACTCGCATGATTATGTTGCGCATGGTCGCTATCGGACGGTGAGCGATACCCACGTCGAGTTCTTCAGCGGTACGTTTCATCGCTTCGGACACGTTCTTTATATGTGGTAGAGGGTGACAGAGTGTTGACGGCTCCCATCCGTTTGTTCGTCGTGGACGCGTGCGGAGGCAGCGCCAAGGAAAGGCAGTTGTTCGGCATGCTCTTCTTTCCTTGTCCAGGATGATGCCGTTAAGCAGGTCTTGAAAGTCGGCCAGTCTGCTCCTTTCAATTATAACGAACGTGTCGTCCACGTACCGGCGCCAAAATGCAGGTTCATTGTGGTCGAAGACGACTTTTCCCAGCTCCTGCATGATAAGTTCTGCAACCAAGCTGGATACTGGCGGACCCATCGGTGTTCCTTTGATCTGCCTGTATGTTCTGCCACAGAAGGTGAAAAAGGTTTGTCGGCAGAAAGCAAAGAGTTGCAGTAAGCGGTCGATTTTTAGGGGTCTGTTCGTTTCGTCGTAATTCTCTTCGAGTCGTTCGCGAAGAACGTCACGTTCCAGTTTCGGTGGGATGGATGTGAATAATGGAACCACGTAAAAGGGCACCATAATCTTATCAGGTCGGACAACCTTTCCTCTGATGTCGGCCAGGAATTGGGAGGCCGAATTGATGGAGGTCCTCGAGCCTTCTCTGAGAAAGTTGAGTAAGTAAAGTTAAGTTTCCAGAGATCGTTTATTCATCTTCTTTACAACAAGAACCTGGGATTCGCATATTCGCTTCCATCCATAAGCAGTAACGTTCCGTTCTTTGCGGGTTGAGGGTGCATCAGGGGAGTGGGAATCAGATTTGGGAGAGAGCCGCATAGAAACAGTCCCCGTTAATGGGGTCCTACGACCCAGAACTATAAAGGAGGCGCGTGTGCCCCCGCTGTAGACAACCTTGTTAAAGGACTCCATAAAATGAGTCCAGAAAGATGGGCAAATACTGATAAAGTGACAAGTTAGGTGGAGAGTGCTTACAACTATGTCATCGAAATAATCCATCATACACCTCGGTTTCATGAAATTTGTGCCAAATAGTTTTTCCACTTACTCCTTAAATTCTTAAATGCATTCATCTTTAGGAGGTGCCTTTTGTTCACTGTGATAACAAAATTATCCCCTCTATCTGCGAATGTCTCTGATGATGGGTTCGAGTGAGAATCCGAAACGTCAGGCAAATAAACTTCTTGTCCCAGTGATCGCATCATCATCTTCTGAAAATTATCCCCCTCTTGAACGAGTCCGAAGTGGAGGCTAGGCATATTTCCTCATTAACACCTCGAAAGTGAGGGCCAAAGTTTGGAAGGAACATGTTGAAGACCTTTTACGAAACCCTCGACTGGGCACGGGCATGTGTCTTAAAGAGGTGGCGCATGTTTAACCCGTCGCTCAGTCGAAGTTCTACTGAAGGCATAATGAAGTTGATTAAACGCCTGGTGTGCAAGAATGTGAGGGAAGGTTGCGTAAAATACTGTGATTTTGCAGGTCTTTACTAGTGTTTTAACTAACTGTACATATAGTCAAAAAAAACAGTTAACTCGCCGTTGTACTTACAGGAATGTTCGCACTCGACGCAAATGTCCCCTTCGTTCTCATAAGGAAATTGAGCAGCACCTCTCTCCTGCGGACATCAGTCCCAACAGCCTACTAGATAAGCCCCTATGGCAATCCTATCCCGATGGGGTGCGAATGGCTGCCTTCTTGCTTCTGCAAAAACTTGGTCCACGTGCGTGGACCAGGCGTGTGGTACGTGCAGACGGGCTGTTCAGCTTCGTCAGCCACTGCTCCCTATTCCGGCCCCAGCCTTCTTGACTGTCTTTACATCATGCTCAGGTAGGTGAGTGGGGAAGGGGTGTGGTAGATGCTATGCAAGTCAACTACTACAACAAACTAATTCACACGCAAGTCACCGTCCCTACGCCCCCCTCCCCATAATGCGGGGTACACGGTAGACATCGTCGTTCGCGACGGTCGAACTGTCAGATACGCCCATACTGGTGCTGTAATTCTCAAGCAGGCTTATGACTAGAAAGTATTAGTGAATTTCCCCGAAACTGTGCGGGAGTGCCTTTGAGGCGGAAATTATCTCGCGCGAGAGGGGAGGGCATCTTCGCATTATCTTTTCCCGATAACAGAGGCCGCAAAATACAAATTGATAAGATAACGGAGTGGACGTGAAGACAGCAGGACATCATCTTACCAGAGGACAGACTTTGTAGTGACTCGGCATGAGAATGAGGAATATATTTCCAAACTCCGGCTAGGAACAGTTGAGAACCTACAAAAAATATCCGAGACTGATTGGACGATGTCTCATCGTTAACGTGGAGGGCCTTGGGTGAATACGAGCAGGACTAAAGCTAACCCGTTGGCTGGATGGCTGCATGCAGGGTATTTCTAAGAAAGCGAGCGGAATGCACAGAGATCCCGTGCTCAGCTTCGAAAAGGTAACCGTATGTGGTAAATACACAATATTCTCAGGAGCGGCGTAACAGCGGCAAATACGTCATCCAAGTTCAGACCAACCACCAGTTCTGCCTTAACTAGTTGGGTCCTTCAGTCGCATCCCATAGCTACGAAGCGTCGATCCGGGCCCTCAGTCAAACCTGACAGCAAATGGCCCCAGGGGTCTTACGACTGCCTCCGATACGCCCCGATTATGTTGATAAGCCGACTTCATTTTATTTTCAAACTCCAGCTAAGGACAATTGAGGGCCTAAAAAATATCTGGAATAAATCAAACGATGCCTCATAGTTAACGTGAGACCGCAGGTTTTGCCTCCAGTCATTGAGTTTAGGAGTCACGGTTAGGAAAGGTATGTTTCCTAGCCTACTTGTCGGTATATGTTTACTAGAAACTATCCCAAGTCTGTTGTCCAACCAGTTTCTCTGGGCAAATCTGAATAAGGCTACCGGAACAAAAAACGGAATCCAAAGGAGTGGAAGATTATTATCTAGTCTAGACAGCAGCACAGTTTTACGCAGCAAGCTAGACGCGGAATTTGGCGTTTCCCTTCTAAATTTTTAAGACTTACACTTCCTCACAATAAAATATTTGCTGGAAAAGGTGAAACGTATGAAAGCCGAATCTATTCAGCGATTCTGGTATTCAGGGAGCTCGTGATCTCCCTTTTTTGAGTGCTCCATAGGAGGCATTCGAATAGCCTTATCTCTAATGGGCATAGCAAACGGCAGTCACAGAGGAACACCCGCAAAGCAGTGACACGTATGCCAATTCCTATCATACCTTTCAGTCCTAAGTTACGTTTGTAAGCCATACGGCCACTCTATGCGCTATAGCGGGCAGCCAGAAAACAAAA
>CACRXP010000499.1:290524-303041 GCA_902702965.1 Spirometra erinaceieuropaei
CAGAACGACCGGGTTTATCCTCCGAAACTTTAAAACTAGGGACATTAGAATGCGCCTTTTCAACATGTACGTTAGACCTGGTCTGGAATACTGTTCGTTTTTAATTAGCCTCATGCGTGCTACTGAGCGGAAGAAAATAGAAGTCGCTGGCGCTGTGGGAGGAAATTTCAGGACTGGGTTTTCATTGCTTTCCCACAGAAGGGCATCAACGAGTACGTATGAGATGCTTAGTAACGGTTATCGTCAAAGGACGCCATCGTGCTCTTCTCCTTACGTCTGCGACCTCCAAGTCAGGAGGCCGAGCAGCGAAAAGGAACAACAGATTGATTAAGGCAATTTCGCTAACTGTGGTGTGGCTGAACGACTAGGAAGGGAGTGTAGTAGTTGATATGCCATTTGCGGGGCATATCGTACGCAGAGTATGGGTAAGCAGAGATGGCGTAGTATGTTCATTTGGGAAATATGATCGTGCCACCTTAAGACTGCTTTCCGCATTTATTAGATAGGTAACCAACTAATAAAGTAAAAAATGATTTGGGAAGGAATTGGGAGGGACAAGGGTAATAACGATAGAGTATGTCAGTCGAAGGAAACTACTTACGACATGGCTGTCTTATGTAGTATTTAAATAATAAAACCAAACATCTGAGTATTACGATAAATAAATAAATAATTTTTATTAAAGACCCGTCGGATTCCCATTAAATTTGACGCCCGTTTTTTTCGTGCTCGGCTTATCTTCGTCAGCGCGAGTTTTTGAGTGCGTGATGCTCCTCAACTTAGGTGGGTCGACAGAGGAGCAAATTCTGTGTGGACACTCCTGGCCTGATGGGGAGCAAAGGAAAAACTACGCAAAATTACTCCATGATCTTCACGCAGTCGAAGAAAATCAGCAAAATCTTTTACCTTTGACGAAAGCTGTGCGTGACACGCACAGGTGATGATGAGCCTCCATCAATAAGAAAAGTAAAATCCCACAACTTTCCGTTTACCCGAAGGAGAAACAGTTCGGCAAATTCGGACTTACAAGGACCACCTAAATCAAAAGGCTTTTAGTACCTTGATGGCCTTCCACACAACCCACGTGTATCCGTTGGAAATATTCGACTCTTTAATATCTTTGATGCGGCAACAACGAGCGAAAACAACGATGGTCTTCTGCGATCGAGCGTTTAAAGCGTTCTTCAGTATGATTTGAAAAACAGTTCATTTTGCCGATAGTTCTCGAGTCGAAAGGTAAACAACATTCTTCCGGTCCTTATCTACATGTGTTTTATGTGTATTGATGCCCTGTGCTTCCAACTTTTGAAGCAGCCGGTGAAATTAGAAGAAAGGATCAGAATAAAAGATGAAATACTCACCAAATTGAGAGAGAAAAAGAGTTATTTCGTGTAACTCGATTGTTGCTATTGTCTTTAGTGTTAGGTCCCTTTAATTCGTGCCATCTAAGTTAGAAAAATAGCTTTTTAAACCCTAGGTGACGTTTTCGTAACTTTGTCTAGATATCACCACTCCTAGTCACTGTCAAGGCCAGTTTCGTGTTTACCTTCGGAGCACAAGATACCGTAAATTTGTTTGTAACAAATTTTCGCCTTGTTTACGCGATACTTTTTAAGTCGTCTCCGTCAGAAAATTTGCTAATTATGGACCCCTTCACGTATTGCTTACCCAAATCCTTACCGTAACCACCGACGTCTGAATCTGCATGCGCGTCTCCTTTACATTAACCAAAGTTATATGTAACATTGAAGACGAAGACAGGCTATCCGGAAAAGGTTTATTTAAGTGCTGACGTTTCAAAGAGCTGGGTCGGCTCTTCATTGTCAAAGCGTAAAATGCACTTAATCGATCAGAAATTTAATTTAAAGTGGCAGTCGTGTTGGCCGGCCTCATGCTGATCGATTTTTCCCTCCTCTGGCTGCCTCGGCCTCTCGGGAGATGGTTGACGGGCGTTTTGCCTGTGTGCTTTGTGAGCCACCACTCCGTCGAGGAGAACTGATTGGACAGTAGTCGGGCGGTTGGTCTGGCGGTTCTTCTTCTTCCTCACTGAGTAGACTCAGCGTCAGGCTATCTCCGTGCGGCCTTCTTAAGTTCGGTGTGGTTGTTTGGTCCTGAGCTTTACGGTTGTGATGACGTAGGACTTTGTAAGCTACAGGAAGGTCCAGATGCCTGTTGATAGAGTGGGCCTCGGAGAACCACGCCTCGAGAGTTAGCCGTTCTGTTTTGTGTTACCTCGGCCTAAGATGGTAGCCCTCTGGAGGTCAAAAGTATGCCCCGTTTCTCAAACGTGTGTTGCTAGTTGAGAGTTAGGGTCTAACCTCCGAGTGGCCGCTTTGTGTTCCTGTAGGCGAGTTTGCAACTTCTGCCCGGTTTCGCCCACATAGTTGCAGTCGCCCTCATTGCAATTTATTTTGTAGATGACTGCTGAGGTTTCAGCGGGTGGCAATGGGTCCTCAGGCTGCATTAGGCGACGTCGAATTGTTGCTTGTGGTCGATGGGCTATGCCTACTCTGGTGGGATGTAACAGTCGCGAGACCGCTTCAGAGACCCCTTTAACGTAAGGAATGGCCCTCCAGACTTCGGGTTGCTGCTCATTTAGCCGTTTTCTGGGCGCTCAACGTCTGCTTCTCTCGATGAAATGCCTGGGATAACCATTGGCTGCAAATATGTTCACGGCATCCGATAAAAGCTGGGCAGAGACGCCACCAGGACTGTGGAATATTATTCATTCACTGCGTGTAAATCAGTTCGGAGAGGGAGGTCCTTTATCATTCTTGCTTTCTAAAAAACACTTGACATCTCCCACATATTTGCAGTGATGGTTCAGCAGGTTGTCTTATTCTTCCTTTCCTTTTTAAATCGTTTGCGAATCCTAGTGCTCTGCAGACGATACCCAGCAATTCTGTCACTTAGGTAATGCCTCACGTGTCCGGCCTGACGCCAGTCACATGTAGTTTAAGTGGATGACCTCGGAGTTTCGATGTGGTTGCTAACTCAAAAAAGTCAACAGGTGAGAGACAGCAGTCCTGACCGCGCATATTACTGAATGTTTGTACCAGGTCGCCTCATAGCTGTCTGTAACTCGGATGAAAAAGGCTGAGATTGAATAACCGTGTTTCGTAGGGTAGTGATCCCTGTCCACTAACGAGTTTTGTTGCCCGCCTTTGAACTTTCTCAAGGATGTTGACGTCCTTAGAGGTCCAGGGTTTCACCGCTTGAATAGCAAACTCTAACTGTGGCCGTAGAAATGTCCGAAAGACTTTAACAAACCAGGCCTCATTGAAAGTAGAGAAAGCTCGCTTGACAAGGTAAAGGACTGACATCGCGGACTTTCCCACCTTGGAGCAGTGGAGCGACGGTTGAAGTGAAGCCGTGACCCCCACACCCAAGTCCTTCTGGGCGTCTACCTCCTGCAACGGTACGTCATTTAGGTGGTAAACCCTTCGGCTCTGAGATCGGGTCCAACCGACTCGCAGAACGTTGTACTTACATTAAACGGCAAGAGCCAGTCCTGTGACCATTTCTCGAGTCCAGTCAGGTCTGCCCACAAGCGCTGCCTACTGCTACTACCGTGACTGCAGTCGTACCATTAGCAAATACTTCTACCACAGCGGCGACAGCTACGGGGACTGTTACCGTTTAATATTACCATTGTCGAAACTTCTAATTCCGACACTGCTACCAGTAGTGCCACTTTGTAGAGGCTAAGCGGTGATGGTATACGCTCTGTACGCCACAACTTCGGGCCATATCCCAAGTTGTTAGAAGCAGGACGCCATTTGGTTAGGACGTTTTATTCTGTACAGAACAGTGAAGGGGAAATTTGGCAACCGGACGAGGATGCGTCCGGCGCCGCGGAGGCGGCGTCTGCGAGTGCGACGAGACCTGTGTCGCTGAAGGTCGCCGCTGCAAAAGTGTCGTTGCAGATTGTTTGCTCTATTGTTCTAGACTGTTCCCGCCTGTCTTATCAATCAGCGATAGGAGTTGCGTTGATTGGCTCCGAGCCCACGCGAAGGTAGGGACAAGCCTCGCGTGGTGCAGGCAGAGAATCGACCGAATGCGTGGTGCAGACAGTGAATTGCAACGAGACAAATCGAAGCCGGGCAGACGTGCGTGCCATAGCAGGCTGTCGCTAGGACGTAGGTGCAGGCGCTAGCGAGAGGCGCGACGTAGCCATTATGGCTGTCCACTACAACTTCTACTACTACTGCTACTGCAACTATTATTACTGCCACTACCACCACAACTAATGGTAGGGCTTGTAATACTAATAAAATCTAGAATACTGAGACCAGTTCTCTAAGTCCGGAGAATTAGGCTGCTACCGGTAACAGTAATACTGATACCACTAGCAATAACGATGTGATTTAGAATACTAAGACAAACCAGACCACTTTTACTAGTATTTCTATGGGTAATAGACTGCTGAAAATACTGGAAAAAGACGTAGCAGTCACTGTGTATTTAAATTTTACGAAAATAACATCAAACGGCATGCAGTGGTACACTGCAAGGACTAGGTATACTGTTACGGATGCTATCGCAACGGAAACTACCATGATAAATTTGCCGGCTGCAAATACTAAGTCCATTACCCCAAACGCAGTCGATAAATCGTAAAACTGCTAAAGCTATCTGGGCTGTTACTAAAGCCGGTAATAGTATTGCGAATACTACAGCAACCACTATCGATACTGCAACTGCTACTACTATTGTTGCAACAACTACTAGTGCTAGTTCTACCGCTTCCACTAATGATACCGGTGCAACCATCCTAGTTACTACTACCACTACTTGTATTACTATTACTCCTGCTACTATTACTGCCATCATTACTAATACCACTACTGACATTACTGGTGTTTTGGAACTAGAATAACTGTACATAGAACGCCTGATGATAATAATGCTAGTATGAATATCATTACCGCACTAAAATTACTATTTTTTCTGCTACTAGTACTGCGAATAGTACCAACGCAAGAAGTGTCAATCATGTCCTTAAAACTTCTAGAACCAACACCGCTACGAATTAGGATTTTACTTGTAACATTAAAATTATTGTCACTCTTTTACATCTGCAACAGCCAATACTACGAGTAATACAAATTGTCGAAATCGTTACAACATCGAGTACCACAACCGCAGCCTTTACTGTAACTACCAGAAAAACTTCTACCTATGCACCTACCGCCAGTCATCAAGAAATAGGAATACCGACGGACACGCTCAAGGAACTATTACTAAGGTACACATTAAACGTGCAGTTCCTTTTTGACAAACAACTCTATAGACAAATAGACGGCGTTGCTATGGGCTCGCCTCTCGGACCTCTCTCAGCCAACGTCTTCATTGGCAAGCTGGAGAGATTTCAAATAAAGAATCAGATCGAAAAGCTTAAACATTACAGTCACTACGTTGATGATATCTTTGCGATTGCAGCCACAGAAACCGACGTTGTTGCCCTCCTAAATGCTATAAACTGAGCACATAAATCGATCAAATTCCCGTTGGAAGTGGAATCGGCCGGTTTGCGTCCATTTTTAAATGTCCTTCTAAACAGGAGATTGGACTGTGGCATCCAAAGGAGCGTCTAGCGGAGGAAAACCTGGTCTGGACAATACACGAACTTCGCTAGTTTCGTACCTCTCCAACAAAAACGGAATCTACTCAGGTGTTTGGCGCAAAGGGCTAAAAAAATTTGTTCAACAGACAGTATCGCTGAGCAACTTAGAAAAATCTAGAACCTACTTCGCGAAAACGGGTAACCCGACAGGTTCATTGCAAAGAACCTTGTCGAACGACCCAGAAACCCCACCGCACTGACCGCCGAGAAGAAAACTTTGTACCTCAAAGTCCCTTTCCAAGGAGACGCTGCAAGTGAACTCCTAAGAAGACGCATTGACCAACCTGTCTCGGGAGCCTTCCCAGCGGCAAAGGTTCGCATATCATCCTCTACCAACCCTATCTTACGCGGAGAAGACAAGGATAGGCTGCCAGCTCAGACCGCCTCAATGTGCATCTACTCATTCACTTGCTCCTGTTGAGCAGGTTTTATTGGTCGTTCGAGTTGGCGCCTTTTCAGAAGAATACGAAGGCACTTTCCCGCGTGGCTGGCAAAAGGTGAAACTAGGTGAATAGACAGCGCCATATTTGTTCATGCAGGGGATTCAGGGCATCGTGTGGACCCCACTGAAGCATTTCGTGTGATTTATAAGGTCCCCTCGAGCTACCCTAAGCTACTGGGCCAGCGCCTATTAACAACAGCAGAAGCGGCCGCCATTATATCACGAAAACCGACCCTATGCGCCCATAATAACCTCGTTCAGGCTTCGCGCTTACCGTGGTCAAGGGTTGACCAATCACATACAACTTTCTGCGCCCTTCCGCTCTTGCCTAGCCAGTAATTTAAAACCTAACTTTTATCGATTTTTTTCACTCACTGTACCCCGTCTCATATAACTGTACTGTCCTGACGAGAAGTTATCGAAAGTAACGTTCGCTCGCCACCATTTCTTCTGAATATAGCTATGGCGATTTTCATTACTACAAATACAACTATAACAACTAATGCAATCAGTCATCAGTTCAGCCCCTGCTTTTTATACTACTGTTTAGGCTAGTGCATTCTCGGTCATTTTAAGGGTCGATGAAATCAGCCGACAAAATTAACGGCATGCTTTCACATCTTTTATTTCTGTGCTTGAACCGGTATTACTACAACTTCACATACTCCTACTACTGGTGATAATAACAAATGTATGACTACTATTTCTGAAAATGTCAGTTGCCATTACTAGCAGAACTAGGGATAGTATGACTAATGAGTATTACTAATATCGTTAGTAGTAGTTGCGTAGTAAGTGAGTAAGTAATAAACCCACATGAGTGACATATCAAAGTACGTGGTAAAGCTATGACTACTGCCACAAGTGGAACCATAGGCTTCACTACCACTAATGAATTAATTGCGGCGAGCGTGCCTACCGCAAGTCCTACGGGTTGTAAGACCATGTACTCTTCTTTAGGCAATGCCACTCCTGTAAAAAGTACTGTGCTACTGTCAACGCGAAACCATATAGGGCGGCGTAGAATACTGGAAAGCGACTGCTTTATTACGAGGCTGGCAATCTAAATTACACGGCAGAAGGTTGAACTGCGTATGTAAATAAAACGATTTCATTAAAGACACATCGGGGCCCCCTCATAGCAAATATAAATAAGTTTTCATATGAATTTTAGAAAAAGTAGACAGAATCTGTTCAATAGGCAGTGCATAGTTACCACATAATAATTATTTTTATTAAAGATCCGTCGCGGTCACATCAAAGCAAGTAAAAATAAATTTACATGCTAATTTCAGACGAGGTAGGCAGAATCTGTACAAAATGCAATTCATAATTTCAAAATTAGTAGTCCGTTAAGAAAAATGATTAGCGAGAGGTGAAGAAAACCACTTAAAAATTTAAAAATGGTTGGATTAATTTTATGGGATATTTAGCGGCCCTGTCGTTTCGTCGTACTTTTCTTCGAGGCGTTTGCGTAGCACTTCGCGCGCCAAGTCTGGTGGGATGGACGTGAAAAGTGAGACAACGTCGAAGGATACCGTGATTTGGTCGGGTCGAATAGTTTTTCCCCGAATGTCGGCAAGGAATTGGGAGGCCGAGCTGACGGACGTCACAGAGCCCTCTCGGAGAAAACTGAGTTTTCGGGACATCCGTTTGGCTAAATTGTAGGTGAGGCTGCCTTTCAGGGCAACGATTGGCAGCAGAGGAACGTTGGGTTTGTGGATTTTTGGTAGTCCATAAAACCTGGCCAACGCCGTGTCGGTTGGTTTTGTCTGGCGCCATTCGTCAAGCGAGATTACTTTCTTGCGCCGGGCGCTTTACGACCGTGTAAAAACGCACTGTAGCGAGTCCGAAGGAAGGATGCAAGAACTACGGCATCTACGAGACCAATTAACAAAGAACGGCTACCCAAATAGTTTTATCAGTCGCTGCATACGCACGCACCCACGGCGGACAAACGGAAGAGAGACACCAACAATTTGGCACTCCCTACCGTACATAAAGAATGTGTTCGAGGCTACAGAACGCATTACGTCAGAGCTAGGCGTGGGCATCGCTCATCATCCGTCGGCCACCATGCGTAGCAGGATCATGAAAATGAAGGATCGGCTGGACACAGGTGAATAGTCGGGTGTAGTCTATCAAATCCCCTGCCAAAACTGTCCTTGCCACTACACAGGCCAGACAGGGCGACGTCTCAGCTCACGAATACTTGAGCACAAACGGGCCGTTCGAAGAGGCTACCCACTATCTCAAGTCTCCACTCACACGCTGGAGGAAGGCCATGAGTTCGACTTCGCCAACACGCGGATATTGGCGCGAGTCGGCAACAAGACGGGGCGAGAACTGTTGGAGGCGCGGGTGTCGAACACCAACTCTATCAACAGACACATCGATTTGCCTGCATGTTATCACGCGCTCCGTCCACGCAGCCAGGTGGCGCAGCTCACGCCGTCGCGAAGTACAAACGGCGTCACCACGCCGGGGGACCATCGTGGACCAGGCGGCACAAACCTTACCTAGCCACGGACGTATTTCCCCCCCCCCGCAAGGGACAGCGATATAAATGTTCACAAGTTGCTGCACTCAAGCAGTCTCTGATGATGAACTCCAGTTCGAGTTCGAAAGCTCAGGCAATTAAATCTACTGTCCCAGTGATCATACCCCCGTCTCCTATTGAAGTGTATCCATTTATCACAAATGCACTACCTATCCACTCGTAGAAGAGTAACATGACATTCGAATGTCAAATAATGAACCCAGCGCTAAATGTTAAGTTACTCAACTGTCAAAGCTACGTATGACTAGCGCAGCCCGACTGATTTGCGCCACCGATACTTTCACCTTGGTGGCTATTTGCGTTGTGCGATAGCGTGTCCCTGTGACTGTCTACAGTGAACAGCATACAAGACCTGCTGTATACTATGCGCCCGAACGCGTGCAGCGACAATTCTAAACCTCTTATTCTTTGTTCTTCCAGTCACGAAGCTCCTGCCGTAACTTTTGTGCTGACAGCAAAAGGCCTGGGTAGGTGTGGTCAAAATGAACTCATCCATACGAAGGTCTCATTGCTTGACCCTGCTTGACCTTGAAGTGTTCGTAATGTAGCCACAGTTGTTTGCGCAATCCAGCTCGGCTTCTTGTGGCTACATGCTTCCACCCCCCATTCGATCGGTCCTCGATTTCACAAATTCGTGGTAAAAAACGTGCCTGAGTTTTCTGACTCGCCTCAAGTTTTCACTACCTGAGGACGATGTTGGCCTTAGACATCGCCACTGCAACCGCTGGAACCGAAGACATGAACGTCGGCCCACTACCATATCCGTTAACCTCCTCCATATCCACCTCCCTAGTCCGTCTGAAACGAAACGTGGGGCCCGATGTCTTTTTATTGTTTGGGTTACACGACCAGACGCATGCGTGGATAGGCTCACATAAAATACAGAAACCTCCAGCCCTACGGCATGGTGTTATACCTTTCCAATCAAATTTCACGACGGTATTAATTCTCCTAACTTCCACCTGCATGCACATTGTACTTTCGGAAAGGCTCTGACGAACTCTCCAGGTAAACAGCTAGGTCAGCATACGACCTCTCCGACTGGGAACCCACTAACCCGGTAACCAGCTCACCTCGAGTCTGGCTACTGCAACTGGCGAACCCAGTCTCTGCATCTAACTAGTTCAGTATCTGTGAAACCAAACCCAAGAAGTTCATTCAAATAGGGCGTTCTCGGTAGACAAGACAAAACATTAAAAACTACGGTCGACAAACAATTTGAATAAGGAGAAATAGGTCTCGGTGTCTGTGAGAAATTCATGATTTTTTAGTGAACATTATTCTGCCTGGGCATTGCCGCACTGCTATTTTCTCCGACTTCATATAGGTAAAGCATAAATAGATGATGTTAATAAGTGCGCCGCACCTACTCACACGCGGCATACAGATACTGTCAGTGTCAGTTCGGAAAGCCGGCTTGTCCGTTGGTAGCGCCTAATCTATAATGAGGCGGAACTTCATGGTTAGATTGGTGTGGATTATGAAAAAGTGAGCAAGAAAACTATTTAATTTAACTGCCATATAAATAATGTCATGGAGGTAGACCTAAAATCGAAGGAATTCGAAGGATTACGACCGTTGGCTGTGTTATGAATGTAATGTGACTTATGCCAAGAAGACTTTGGGTAGAAATAGTACTGCAAATACTACGAGGGAAATCAAAAAACCGTCTGGCATTATTACTACTACCGCTGAAGCAGTCTATATGGAAACTATTCTTAACACTACAACCATTGCTTGTTATATGACTGCGGCCATCAGTACTACGCTGCGAGCAATGTCACTGTTAATACCGCTGCCGGTAATACAACTATCAATACAAGAAGGAAGGTTATTGCTATTGCAACTGCTATCCCAAGCAATAAGCCAGTCCGTCTATGGAATACCGCAGTCGAGAGAAGCTCAGAAGTTATTACTGATAAGGCAACTACTGGCAAGAAATTAGCTAGTACGACCGGATTCGCAAATACTACGGCAAATGGTGTAGGCTGTTGTGGAAATCCATGCGACCAATAATAATATCAGTAGGACTACTCGGACAAATGCCCCTACTAGAAATACATACGGAAACTGTCAGTGCTGAAGCTAGTGCTGTTACAACTACTGCAACTGTTAACACAACGCGATGCAACTAGCAGTAAGTCTGCCGGTAAAACTGCTACCACGGATAATACAGCGACTGTTTTCAGTAAAGCGGAAAGTGTTTCTGATACTAGGGTGTATGCCCCTACAAGAAAGGTAAGTAAGGCGACCGAACCTGCCCATAGGGGAGTCCAAGTTGCTACATTACTTCAAGGACAGAAATTACAATTGGTATTTGGAGGATATCTAGCCCCTTACTGCTGCTGCTGCTGCTACTACTACTACTACCACTACTACTACTACTACTCCCGATAATATTGATTGTATTTAATGTCAGTTTAAAGGCACTTTCAAACAATAAATCATAAATCCCGCCATCAGTGGAAGAAAACTCCTGATAATTAACTAAAGAGGATGGTGTTTTGTAAAGTTTGGAGGGTTCCGGAGGAAAAAACTGCCGCCCATCAAGTGACGGCAGTCGAGAAAGGGGTGGGCAGGACTGCATCGGATATTTTCAGTCGCCATTTTTTTTCTGAAGTATAGACTGGACCAAGCAGAAGTACCGAAGAACAATTGTCACTGCTATCTGTCTCCGGTGAGACCGGCCATGGGGATCGGACACCACGAACGGCATCGCTACGGTATATTCGATTGGTGGATTCAGCGCCCAAAATTTGTGGGGGTTTTTATGAATACACAAAACGAGTAATAGTCCTCTTAAGCAAGGAATGATTTTTCGGAATTTTTACATTCCTGGGTAATTTATTCCAAATCGCAACTGTGTGCACAGAAAAGAACCGACGATATTCAACGGTAAAGAGTATTGACGGACTCTAGTTTCTTCCGCTCAGCAGCACCCGTGGGGCTAAAAAAACGAACACTATTCCAGGCCAGATCTGACGCACATTTTATAAGGGCGTCTATTAATATTATTAGTTTTAAAGCTCCGGAGGATAAACCCGACCGTTCTATGAGCTTTAGCGACTATCAGAGCGCAGTGCTCCGAAAGGTTAGGACTTTGGAGCATGCTACACACGGATCCTTTATAACCCCAGGCACATTTATGGAGTGACCTTCAATACTCAGTTGAAGTTGGTGGCCGTCTTCAACCACCATGACTGAGCACTTATGCCAAGAAAGAGAAAGGCGCCATGTGCGGCACCACTGGGCGAAAGCCTGTAGATCGCTCTTTAGGAGCTCAGGCACGATGTCACGATCTGCCGGCTTATATCGATATGCAACTTTAAGATCATCGGCATACATGAAAGGCTTACCATTCTGAAATAAATCGGGTACATCATTAACGAAAAGGCAAAATAAAAGCGGGCCGAGTATGTAGCAGCTGCTCCAGTCCCCCTTTTCTCCGGCTCCCTTTTGTCGTTCGATGACCGCGATAAGCACTGACAGGCCGCTGACGCACGACCACCCCCGCCGGCTAGAACTGGGACACCTCCGGTCCAGCTGCAGTGAACCCCGGCTGCATTCAAAAACTAGTATCGCCTAACGCGCGTCGAACGCTTTGGCTTGATTCCCGTGAGGCCTTGTGAGTATGCGCCCTCCATTCGTCCCCTAATTAGTCCAATCACACGACCACCACGCAGACAGTCACCCTCTCCTGCTGACTTAGACACTGACACTCGCGTAAACAACACACACCGCGACTGACGCTCTCCGTGAACGGACGCTTATCTCTGTTGCAAGCAAACAGCCAACTTACGGCAACCTGCCCTGTGTACAGAATTAACTAGTCCTCACAGCTCCCTGACTTCTGTGATTAGACGAAAAGAACTTATTGTGCGTGGTTTAA
>CACRXP010000499.1:303146-322222 GCA_902702965.1 Spirometra erinaceieuropaei
GCATTCCAGTTTAAATTTAAATTTAATTTATTAAATGCCAGTTTGCAGGCATTGTCAAGGGAAGCGATTAAACACAAATCCGACCAGCAGTGAAAAAAAACTCCTGAAGAATAAAAATATAGTTGGTGTTGGTTTTTATGGTGTGGAGGGTTCAGGAGAAAAAAAACTGTTGGCGGTAGATTTTCGACCGTCAAGAAGGGGGGGAGGGGGTTGCACGGTATCGGAGATTATCGGACGTCAATTCCTTTCATGAAGTTGGGGATAGTCAAAGTAGGGGCGATGAGGAACAGCTGGTGAGACCGGCCATAGTATTCAGAGGCCACAAACGCCCTCGCTACGGTAGAGTCGATCAGTGGATTCAGAACCCAAAATTTGAGGAAGCTTTCCTGAATGCAAAAATCGAGTAATAGTTCTCTTAAATAAAGGATAATTTTGCAGAGATTTCACACTCATTGGTAGTTAATTCCAAACAGCAATTGCTTTTACAGAATAGAACCGACGATATTTAACAGCACGTGTCAGAGGCAGAAATAAGAAGACCTCACGGTGACTGTTACGTCGTGGGTGGATATGATGTCTTAAGGAAGTGAGTGGATTAAATGTGTGATTATACAAGAGTTTAAATAGCAAAAATAGTCCCTTTTGTAATCTACGGAACCATAAAGGATCAAGGCACGTAAGCCGGTAACGTTCTTGGTAAGACAAATGTCGGTGTTCTGGGGTTAAAATTCTCTTGGTAAAAAAGTGTTGAACGGATTCTATTTTCTTCCGCTCAGTAGCACGCATGAGGCTAATTAAAAACGAACAGTATTCCAGACCAAGTCTAACGTACATGTTGAAAAGGCGCATTCTAATGTCCCTAGTTTTAAAGTTTCGGAGGATAAACCCGGTCGTTCTGCGTGCTTTGGAGACTATGAAGGCACAGTGCTCCGAAAGATTGAGACTCTTGGAATATCATATGTCCAGATCCTTGATAACCCCAGGCACATTTATGGAGTGACCTTCAATACTTAGTTGAGGTTGGTGGTCGTCGCCAACCACCATGACTGAGCACTTATGCCAAGAAAGAGAAAAGCGCCATGTGCGGCACCACTGGGCGAAAGCCTGTAGATCGCTCTTTAGGAGCTCAAGCACGATGTCACGATCTGCCGGCTTATATCGATATGCAACTTTAAGATCATCTGCATACATGAAAGGCTTACCATTCTGAAATAAATCGGGTACATCATTAACGAAAAGGCAAAATAAAAGCGGGCCGAGTATGTAGCAGCTGCTCCAGTCCCCCTTTTCTCCGGCTCCCTTTTGTCGGTCGATGACCGCGATAGGCACTGACAGGCCGCTGACGCACGGCCACCCCCGCCGGCTAGAACTGGGACACCTCCGGTCCAGCTGCAGTGAACCCCGGCTGCACTCAAAAACTAGTATCGCCTAACGCGCGTCGAACGCTTTGGCTTGATTCCCGTGAGGCCTTGTGAGTATGCGCCCTCCATTCGTCCCCCAATTAGTCCAATCACACGACCACCACGCAGACAGTCACCCCCTCCTGCTGACTTAGACACTGACACTCGCGTAAACAACACACACCACGACTGACGCTCTCCGTGAACGGACGCTTATCTCTGTTGCAAGCAAACAGCCAACTTACGGCAACCTGCCCTGTGTACAGAATAAACTAGTCCTCACAGCTCCCTGACTTCTGTGATTAGACGAAAAGAACTTATTGTGCGTGGTTTAAGTTGATCTCACATCCTTGACCGCCACAAGTACACTACCCTGAATGCCTCCACTGCTCACACATGTGCGGTTAGAGATAGCATTGGAAATCTTAACTCGCTGTGTGAGGGCACCCGGGTAAGAGGATATGAAATTCAGAAGTTTACCACCTATTCCGAAAGAGGACAGTTTCAAGAGAAGAAGAGCACGTTCAACACGATCAAAAGCCTTAGTGAAATCGAAATCTACTGTGTAAAGTGCAAAACCATTGTCCCTAGATTGGAGAACATAGTCAAAGAATGAGAGCTGACAGGTGTCACAAGATCGAGCTTTGAGAAATCCATGCTGAGCAGCACTTAGCAAGTTATTCACTGTTAAGTGACACATCATCTTATCCTTGATCAATGTCTCTAAGATCTTCGAAACTGTGGGGAGGGTGTTTATTGGCCGAAAGTCATCAAATGATGTAGATTGGCCGTGCTTAGGAATGGGCAAAATGTGTGATTCATTCCACAAGGTAGGATAGGTTTCACTTTCAAGAGCAAGATTAAATATCTTGCATAAGAGGGATGGGAAGATCGTGTTTGCATCGGCTTTTAAAATGCTTACTGGGACACCATCAGGGCCTGGACTATAAGATTGACGAAGACGCCGAATCGCAACAGTCACATCCCACAGAGTGAAAGTTATAGTTTATAGAAATGCCCCGGTCAATGGCTGGATGGTCGGAAGCGGAGTGGTCAAGTCTTCAATGAACGTTTTGGACAGGAAATCATTGAAGCTATCAGCGGTTAACTGGGCATAAACTATGGGATTTCCGAGGCCGTCTCGGAGGATGGGATGCTGCGTCTTTCTATGAGTTCGTATTTTCCTAGAGAAAAGTTTCGAGACATTTACCGAATGGTTTTCGGTAAACTGGGCCTCTTCAGGTAGCTGTTTTTTTTCAGACAATCTCTTAGCTCGATCAAAAATATCACGAGTCAAGGGCAGGACAGAAACATCGTTCTGAAGATGGAAACGACGATAAAGCCTGCGACAAAAGGGTAAGGGTAGGAAAACCTCATCCGCAACATTAATAATTTTCTTACGGGAGACAAAACTAGAAATAAGTGGATCCAAAATTTCGTACAGATTTGCAGTGCAAACATTTACATCCGAACTAAGGAAGAAATCAGTCCAGTCGTAGGAATTAATGTGTGTTTATAAATCGGTCAAGCGAGTTGATCGAAAATCACGCAAAAAGCTATACTTTTGTGACAACGTTTTGTCAGTCTCGAATTCTAAACTTGAAACAACTATGTCATAGTCTGAGCCCCCGAGCAGGCCTAGTGATGACAGTGATGATGGCATGAAACCTCTGTAGAACATTAGGTCAAGTATACTTGATCCTCGGGTGGGGAAATAGACAACCTGATTCCACATCCTAACGTCCACAGCCTCAGGAAATTCTTCGAACCTTCTGGGGCCGGAAGTCGGAGGCCCGCGGAATCCAGGAAGATTTAAGTCAATCTCAACCAATGCACAATTAAAGCTTAAGTCGGCCGCAGTGTGAAATGCCTGTGAGAGTAAGCGATCAAAATTCTCACTGGCGTTGGGAGAGCGAATAAGGAAATCGCATTTTTAGCGCAACTGGGAGCCAACAGTTGCCTTCTACCGCGGAAAAGTGCGGGAGATCCAGCGGTCAAAATGTAAGTGTCTGCTTAATGTAGACGCAAATGTCCCACCACGGCTGTCCTGACGATCATATCGAATGCAGGTATAGCCTAGAAGATAGAGTTCGGAGTCAGCTACGGAAACTGATGCCCAGGTCTCAGCTGCTAAAACAATACCTGGACGATGGACGAGCACCAGAGTCTGAAGCAAAGTCATCTTATCTAGCAAGGATCGGGCGCTTAGAAAGAAAAATTTGAGGGGAAAGGCTGTTTTTTTCTGAGGGAGGTGGGTTACGTCGTCCACTGCTTGATTGGCCACAACACACACACGGTCCGGATGCACCTATCCAGTTCTGAAAAAAAAATTTGTTACATGACAAGATTCTGACGCGAATAAAAAGGAGGAAGACTTGGGGGAGGAAATTATGGGCAGGGAAATTGGTGACCATTGTTAGCTAGCTCATTTTCAGCTGTAAATCCACGGACCGGATACTGTAACGTATTTTCGCCGGAATTGAACTGAGGACCGGAAAAGTTAACTCACCCAGTATGGACATTAGCATGAGGAATGCATTGGTAAAACGGCCGCAGAGGAAACATTTTAGGGGTGGGGGATGCATTGTTTCCATTGGAGAAAGAGTTCTATTAAACGGCGGGAAAATCGGCATATTCGGCCTAATTGCTTCGATATGAGGACTGGGGGGCAGTTGAGAACACGCTACGTTTTAAGTCGGGGTGTTTGAGGCACTGTTATCCGACTGTGAAGGAAAACATTTTATCCTGCATCTAGATTTACCCGGTATCCCAGTGGCTGAGACAGCATTTGGATTTGCCTTTGACTTAGGCACTTGCTTAGGTTTACTAGGGGTTGCTGGGGGAGTCGGTAGTGGCGTGTTTATACCAGGCGTGTTGGTGCGTTTAAATATCTCAGCATCAAGAGTAGTCGAATTCCCTACGGTATTGACTATGCCGTGACGTGCAGAGGCCTCAGATGGTGTTTTAGAAGACTTATTCAAACTGACAATAGGTTTCATCGTCTCGGTGTTGTTTTTTGACCATTTCAATTTGTTTCGTCTTCGCTGCATTGCTGTGAGGTCCGGCCAAACGGAACAGCGCCGTTTACGACAGAATTATCTAGTTATCTCCCTCCCCCACAAGATAAAATCGATTTCTATCATGGGAAAATGGTAACTATTATCGGCGCATTACGGCTGAGCGAGCGCAATCGTTTAGCTTGTGAGACACTGAAACTCAAGTCACAACTTTGCAGGAACAAATGCGCTCCCTGTATAGCAGATAAGTGACTTGGAATGTTTCGCAGTACAAAACTATGCCTGCGTTTTATTCTGTCCTCGGTTTCAGAACTTATTACTCCGATAACTTTAAACGCCTGTTCAACGACTTTTCAGAAGTGCTGTTTATGTCGCCATATATAAACTGATCGAGTATTTTGTCGGCTGATGTTCTGTTACGACTAGCGGAGGCTTAGTTTTGGACGATTAAGTGGTGAAGAGGTTCTACTTGGACTAAATGGATTTTTTAATTAACCATATATGTAGAAGGCGGCGAACATATGCTGGCACCTGCCGTGTCTCCGGTCACGATTCTAGCACTCAGAGACGGCGGGGACGCCGCAAGCTTTCGTCTATTAGCACGTGTTCTTCGGGTCACTAGAGGGTACTAGATAGGTTTTCCGTCGCAGTACAAGGGTCGAAACGTTGCTACCATACAACAAAATGCACAGAATAGCAAATGCTACTGTTCGTTTACTTTAAAAACTAGAAAGGGGTGGTCTGACACGGAGCCACTAAAAAGGCGCTTAATAAAATACGGCCAATTTACCAGACTGTCTACCAAGACTGGAAAAAATTATACCCGGTAGTGAAAAACAACTTTTAAGAAGGACTCAATCAAAAATAGGTATTGATTGCTTAAGAATATCAAAATATAGGCAAGGTTTCCCTTATATTTGACATTGAACTGCGCGCCTCGAAAAGAAGCCTAAGTGAGGTGATGTTACACGACATGCACATAATGTGGATTGGACCCGTACCGTCCAGTCCACACACAGTCATGTATTCCAAGATTGTCTACTGCAAGAACTTATCGGAAGTGGTGTGGTCGATAGACAACGGTTCCCAAACCAAAAGTCACGGAAGACGGAAGATTGGAGAACATTATCAAAGAGAGCTGACAGTGTCAAAAGACCGAGCTTTGAGGAATCCATGCTGTGCAGCGTTCAGTAGGTTAGTCTCTGCTAAGGGACACATCCTCACTGCTGTGAGGTTGTCATCGATAAAAGGCTTTAGATGGGGCGATGAGAGATCGAGTTCAACCCTTGGGACTCACGCACATTTTGTCGAACTATTATGGGCCCGTTTTAATTATTCTAAACCAGGCGATTTTTCAGTATACTCCACCAACTTTTACGTTGCACATAAGGTACTCAATGACTCACGCCTTCTTCCCTCGATAAATTGAGTTAAACTGAACTGAAAATGGACAACGTAGAGGGGTAGCACAGTGGTTTTAAAATCATCAG
Organism: Spirometra erinaceieuropaei; assembly: GCA_902702965.1. Classification (NCBI taxonomy): domain Eukaryota; kingdom Metazoa; phylum Platyhelminthes; class Cestoda; order Diphyllobothriidea; family Diphyllobothriidae; genus Spirometra; species Spirometra erinaceieuropaei. The sequence goes on from CACRXP010000499.1 coordinate 309,054, forward strand.
AGGGTAAGGCTTTTTGGTCTCCAAACGAATTGAAGAAAAAACTGCGCAAACCTTGATTATTGGGCTTATTTCTTCTTCTAACGATGGTTGAAAAACGGGACAAACTATCGAATTCCGTTGCATCGACGGAAATCGTTCAGGCAGTTAAAAGAAGACTTGATGACCATTTATATACTCGGCATAAATGACTGACGTACTGCATTCCAATTGTTATGCAAATCTACGTTGGTTTTCATTCCGAAAATCTTAAAAGATATTCTTGAACATTCTGCCCATGTAAGCTGAGTGTTGACCGCCATAGGACCAGAGGGTTCCGTTCGGATGAAGATGAAGTATGCTTGAAGAGTGCATTCAGCAGAATCTGTCCGACAGTCCGATATGTTTTACACGCAGTTTACTGTTATGGAAATCCGCAGTGGTCTCGGGAGTTAAAAAAATGCTGGGAGTGAAGTGGGACTATCGATTACGCGAGCCAGCAATACTTTCGAACGATGCTGTCAAACTCCTGTCTTCTGCCATAGGTCCTCGATACTAGTCTGCATTCAGTGCTCGCCGTGGTCTTGTGAAACGCCGTCGTGTTCCCACGGCAACAATGAATATGACAACACTAAAAGCCACGTGAATACAGCGTCAAGAGACACTAAAAGTAGTGAGCAGCTTCTTCACGCCCGACTGTACGGCAAACGGACTGTCGGTCCAGATTTCGCGCCTAGGCTATAAAGTGCTCTGGTTTTTCCTGACTTTATAGGCAAAAGAAGAGTCCGCTGCGTTGAACACAAACACATCCAAACGTGGATTAACGCTGCGCTGAAACCTATCAATTCAATCCCATTTACAACCGTATGAATATGACCGACATACGCTTAACCAGACGAATTACCGGTAAATCACCTAAAGACATACTGACGCTGAAGTTCAGTGCTTAATGGGTCTACGAGCTCTACGTAGACCCAACATTTGTCTCTTCTGAACAAGTATGGTGGGAAAAGGGGTGGTGCTGATAGCTCAATGAACTCGGACCAGAAATAACGGGCTAGGTAGTACCGAGTAACGTGTCCACCAGGGGGTACGTGCTCTTAACTTTTTGGATAATTGTAATGAAATTTAGATTTTTTATTTTGGAAAAAAGCAAAACCAAATAGTATCCGGCGTTTTTCTTATTTTTTTAAAAGTAATAATCCACAAAGTGAGATGTGTTTAAGCTACTTTGTTTAAGTGTGCTGTTAAAGCGCTTCCGTTTCACAGTTGTTCCCTCGTCGCGGCAGAAGCGTGCTATCGTCGCCATGTCCAGCAAGGAGAAGCTCCACATCAATATTGTGGTCATCGGCCACGTCGACAGTGGCAAGTCTACTTCCACTGGCCACCTTATCTACAAATGTGGTGGTATCGACAAGCGTACCATTGAGAAGTTCGAGAAGGAAGCCCAGGAGGTAAGGTCGATTTGATCTGTACCAAGTGTTTTGCTTAGATGGGGAAGGGTTCATTCAAGTACGCGTGGGTTCTCGACAAGCTGAAGGCTGAGCGGGAGCGTGGTATCACCATCGACATTGCCCTCTGGAAGTTCGCGACTGCGAAGTACAACGTTACCGTCATTGACGCCCCAGGCCACAGGGATTTCATCAAAAACATGATTACTGGCACAAGTCAGGCTGACTGTGCTGTTCTCATAGTTGCTGCCGGCGTTGGTGAGTTCGAGGCTGGCATTTCTAAGGATGGTCAGACTCGCGAGCACGCTCTCTTGGCCTTCACCTTGGGCGTCAAGCAGCTCATTGTTGGTGTCAACAAGATGGACTCGACCGAACCTCCCTACTCAGAAGATCGTTTCCTCGAGATCAAGAAGGAGGTATCCAACTACATTAAGCGTGTTGGCTACAACCCGGAAACCGTCCCATTCGTACCCATCTCTGGCTGGCACGGTGATAACATGATTGAGGCCAGCACGAACATGCCATGGTACAAGGGTTGGACGTGCACTCGTGGCGGTACCACAACTACTGGCAAGACTCTCCTCGAGGCCATGGATAACATCGAGCCGCCAAAGCGTCCCACAGACAAGCCTCTGCGCCTTCCCCTTCAGGTATGTCGCACTCATGCTTAATTAAGTTTTCTTAGGATGTCTACAAAATTAGCGGTGTCGGGACTGTGCCCGTCGGTCGTGTGGAGACTGGCGTCTTGAAGCCAGGTACCGTCGTGCAGTTCGCCCCGTCCGGCATCACAACGGAAGTAAAGTCCGTCGAGATGCACCACGAGGCGCTTCCTGAAGCTGCTCCTGGCGACAACGTTGGTTTCAACGTCAAGAACATTTCCGTTAAGGACATTCGCCGTGGTTACGTGGCTGGCGATTCGAAGAACTGTCCACCCGTCGAAACTGCATCCTTTAACGCCCAGGTCATCGTCATGAATCATCCCGGTGAGATCCATGGTGGCTACTCTCCTGTTCTGGATTGCCACACGTCGCACATCGCCTGCAAGTTTGCCGAACTCATCAGCAAGATCAACAGACGAAGTGGCAAGACCGAAGAAGAATTCCCTAAGATGATTAAATCGGGCGATGCAGCGATTGTGAAGTTGATTCCATCAAAGCCCATGTGCGTCGAGACCTTTGCTGAGTTCCCGCCTCTTGGCCGTTTTGCTGTCCGTGACATGAGGCAGACGGTCGCAGTTGGTGTCATCAAGAGCGTTGAGAAGAAAGCAGCGGAGACCAAAGCCACGAAGTCCGCACAAAAGGCCCTGAAGAAAAAGTGATTAGAGGTGGTTTGCAGAAATAAATCTTTGCGGTTCAGTACTTCGGACTTTTCCGTTGTAAAGAGTCTGGTGTGGTTTCCTAAAGTGGTGGGAGTCAGTACTAAATGTGTCGCCTTGGTAACGGGCCAGGCCGCGGGTGGCCGCTAATACGCGATGAATTCGTAGGTTATGGCGCTTATTTGGGATCTGGCAATGTCGCCGGTGGTGTTGGCGAGGCGCGGGTTGTGGAGGGCGGCTATCGCGTATGTGCATCGGGGAGTCGTACACTCGTGGGCAGTCGGGTCTGTGGTTGTCAGCAGGTGTCGCCGGTTCTGCGGGTTCTCGTTGGGCCACGTAGATACCGGTGGGGAATCCAAGGTGGGCGCACAAGCCCTGGCTGCAATTGTGCCTGAGGCGAGCTGTTAGTAGGTGTGGGGTCTCTTTGCCCGTACTCCATTCTTCGTTCTGGTCATGCCTAGTTCTGGTTTACCTAATGTGGTATGCGCGGTCTTTGGAATGGCCATAGGAACGGTGGAAGCCCTCGGTACTTGTGGGCAAACAGCAGCGAGTGCGGCTGGCCTGACCGCTGTCTGAACGCGATGGGCAATGTTTCGGCGGGCGGTCCGCAGGCGGCTGTGGCGATCCGCCCGTTTGTGACTGTGGGATCCCGACGTGAGCCACTAGGCCCGCGTGCCCGCCGCTCACCTCGTACTCTGAGGACGCGACAACTGATGTGATGAAATAGCATCAGGCGTGAGCTGCACGGTTTTGTTTCATGCCTATAACTAAGCGAGAATTTCTCAGCGAGCTGTGCGGAAGGCATGGCACGCGCTATTGAGTTGCGGGCCCGCGACGCATGCCGTACGTGAGGAGCTGCTGCGCCACGCCTACGCGCGGGCTCGAGTCGCGCCGGACGGCTGCGCCCTGTCCCGTCTCCGGTATGACACCGGGTCCAGTGTAGTGAGGAGGGTGTGTCGGTGCAGCGAAAGTCCGCTACTACTGAAACGATTCATGCGCAAGTTACCGTTGCTGCGCCCACCCTCCTGTGGCGACTGCGGTGGACATAGTCGGAAACGATGGTCGAGTTGTCGACTGCACTGGCCGCAATTCGGTCTGGTAGGCAGATGAACGGTGTGATGGAAGGAGTGATGAAAGTGGCGTACCGGCGGCGTTTATACTTCTACCTCGTCATTCTTCTCATCTCGTCCTGCCCCGGTGTGTAAGGCGTCAGTACTTTCAGGAGATTATTTCTGATTTGGGGCCACTTCCCGAGGGTGGTGAACTCAACTTGCCCGGATCGCAATGAAAGGTAGATTTTCTCTTGAAATGACCTTTATCACGGCTGTTACAGTTGCACTTGCAATCGCACGCCTAGCATGCTGCAAACATGCATTCAAAGTTTCCGTCTTCAATTATAAGTGGCCTCCGTTCTGCTGTAGTAGTGGTTTGGCGATGCAGGTGTTGCCATTACTTGCGCAGTCATGGGCAGTGTTCCTAAGCACCAATTTATTAATATGTTCAGCACGGCGCTTTAGATTCTTTCCCAGAATATTGGCTTGCCTGCCGAGAGCCAGCGCTCGGTCACGGATGAGACCCAGAAATTTGAGCTTCAGATGTAAGCCGAATGTCTGACTATAAATGGCTATTGTTGCTTTTCATCAGATCTTTGGGCGGTTTGTAGGGAGGAAGGTAGTCTCGCGTTTTGGTTTTAAGCGTCATCTTCGATGTAAATCAGAGGTAATAAAGGCGAGAGGACCTAGCCTTGCGAGTCTTCTTGTCCGTGATCCTTATTTTGTGTGCCCCTTGAAGGTAGAGGAATTGACTTTGTTGGAGAGCCAGGAATGGGTCCAGGAAATAAACTGGGAGGGGACCCCTTTTTCGGTAATCTATTACAAGACTTCTGGCCAGAATGTCAAAGGACTTGGAAGAGTTTGGGAGTGCAAGTATCGTACGTTACATCGTCTTCTTTTAGAAGCCGGTATGGATGGACTGACAGCATAAACAATTGGGCTTCATTATTAGACTGAGGCTTGAACGCAGCCTGGCAATGCTCTGGTATGTGGTTTTCCTCCAGGCAGAAGTACATACGATTTGTAAGGATTCACTGCATTACCTTGACCACAACGGAGGTCAGACCGATGGGACGGTTCTGGGGACAGGTACTTCCCAGCCATCAGCACTGCACCAATGTCAGTCAGCCTCTATGGTCAGTCTTATGTTGCCAAGAGGGGTAATGTCTGCAGAGTGCAGCTATATCACTGGAATCACGGAAAGCGAGGAAGCGGGAATCTATCACATATTTATCTTCCACTTTGTTTGGGCCCGTGTCTTGGATGTTAGCCCCTTCTTGACCGATATAGATGCTCATGGAAGTCTCAGATATTGGAATTTTTCGAAAAGTTAACTTAGGATTTAGCTTGACCCATCATCCTTTTAGGATTTAGTTTGTTGACTGCCTGGTATAGCAGGTTAAGGCCAGCGCACCTTTGTTGACGGCCCTTATAGATGTCTTCCTTGAGTATCCCTCAGAATATGCCGCAGCTTCCCACACTCTGGCTTTCAGTACTTTCTCTTCCCCCACCCTCAGACGTCGAATTTGGTTTGTCTGCTAGGGGCCCTTTGTCTTAGTGTTCGCATATTTTAACTCATTCGAGGCTAGTTCGCACTCCTGCCTTGTTCTTTCCCCGTTGCGCAAAGTCTGGATGACCTCTTTCGTGATCCCGATGACACCATTCGTCCCTACGACTTCCAGGTCGGTCATTCTATAAGCCGCTGACGGAATAACTCTGGCCATATAGCGTTCCAGATCATGCGGTGAGTCTTCTGGGGAGTCCAGAGTGATAGATTACTGACCGCCCGCCTCTCGCATAACGAGCGGTAGCCTGAGACCAGACACCCGGACCGTATGGGGTGTACGGTTTCGTGGTTGATGTCGATCAGGATGGAGGTGTGGTCCGAGCACAGAACGTAGTAAGTATTCCATAGACATTTGTCTGCCATCAGGTCATGTGGAAGTGCCACGTCTAACCCGCTCAAGTTAGCACTGCCCGGGTATTCTAACATAGGCGAGAGTTCTTTAAGTAAGACTTCGTTGGAATAAGGGACCGTCTTGCCGAACTTTCGGCTGCCTTCATTAAGGCGGACCCGCCCCCCTCGAGATTGTTATGAGCGTCGGGGTCCTCCCAAATCATTTGGGTTTCATCAATCAGGAGATGGGCAGAGGTCACTGGGACTAGTTCTTTGCGGGTCAGGCAGGGTTGTCGAGAGATGTGCTAGTGGTGGCAGGGATTCTTCATTCGGGAACTACGCACACGTCCTCAAGACTGAGATCTGACAGATCAATCTGATGCCTTGATGATTAAAACGACGGCTGAAGCTATTGATGTGGTCTCTATTTCCTAAATCCATGTTAGAAAGTCATGGAACCATTTGGTTGATACTGCCTAGAGGCATTTGTACGCCTCAGCTAAAAGATAGGACCCGTCGAGTGCTCAGCTACGCTTTCAACATTGGATTTCACCATGGATGGTGTACCGTAGGCATGGTCATAATCGGGCGTCTGGCCGTCTTCAGACTGGAGGGAAGTTGGGTGAGGCTGTGAATGCCAGGATCAGAAGCGGAACAAAGGCTCCTCTCACTAGAACCTCGTGTCTGACTGTGCTGACTGTCTGAGGAAATTAAAAATCTGAAGTTTCAAAACTGGAGTATCTACCAGAAAGCTCACGGGGAACATTGGGGAGCCCACTGGCGAACTCAACCTCTCGTAGCTGTCATGCAGTCACAGGGTATGGACGAAACACACATGTTTAGACTTTTAGCTAGTATCTGTTCCGTCAGTATGTTAAATCATGCAACACTAGGACTACTACTATCTTAATTTTGCAGTTCTCGATTGTTGATGCAGACTGAGTACAGGGCTGCCACATATTCAACATCCAATACAGCCTTCTTACATCTTTGCACCTCGTTAAGTTTGGCATCAGGGTTCTCTGCAGTTATGTCGCGTTAAGAGCGTGGGCTCAACACACCAATTCTTGAAAGTTGAGCCGTTCAAAAGGCCAGTGGCTCTTTCACTAGCGTCTAATTGAACCAGTTCAATATAGATTCACGCTTTGCGGCGATGCCTACCGTGGACTAGTCCCTCGTCTAAAGTTTTCTTGAGTACAATAATTGGCTCTGGCCGGTTGTTTTCGAGTAAAAACGTCTCTGAGGCGGTTGTCGTCTGCGCTACTGTTGCCAAGAGATTGGAAAAGGCTCGCTACCTTGCTGCATCAGTCCGCATAGTCCTCGTAAAATAGACGCCCCTCTGTATGTACTCAGGTGCAGTGTCACTTTCGAGCAACATGGCTAGGTTCCCCATATTGCGCAGGTGACCATTATGCTAACCAAGTCGTTAGAAGCACTGTTACGAAGGCGGTGAATCATGTGTCTTTGATGCAGCCTCTGTATAGGATTGATGGCAGTGTGAAAATTACAAATAGGCCATCTACGTCTTCTACTATTGCGTCGCGACACAACTGTACCATCGAATACCTTCTTGTCCACTAACAAATCTGCAGAGATATGTGAAATCTCCTTAAAACTGCAACATGTAAATAGAATCGCCCACTTATCACGTCTCCGTAACTGTCTACTTAGACAATGGGACTTATTTCCTACTTTATCCCTATAAAGTCAAGCAATGAACGGCCTTTCGTTAGTTAACGATAATCTCGGCTTGGCTCTAAGAGCAATCGTAATGTGCTCAGAAGCTACGTCTTTAATGTTCTTCTGTTCTATTCAAAAAAGTTTGCTGCCTCATCTAAAATATAAGGACTTTTCGATCTACATCTCGGCTTATATTGACCCCCAGTCTACGTACTCACATAATGGAACCAGCCAAATTTCGTGTCCATGTAGTGTTGCACGACGCGGCCTTTATGCCCGTTAGACTCAGAACCCTATGTGGTATGTCGTCTTAGTTGGAGCATATTACAAACTGCCTGGTCATATTCGGGTGTTTCGCCGATCTGACCTGATTGTAGGACAGGATACAGACTTTTTTCATTGGGCTGCGATCAAAAGTCCTCGCATCACCAACGAAGAAAAAATAGCCATAAGGGCAAAAGGTGATGGTTCTCTCCGGCTTATTTTTCATCGCCAGCCTTCCATGCCTCAACCGCAGACCGAAGGATTCCGATGATCGTGCGCGCGCTCAAATGTTCATTAAAGCAGATGCCTTGCAACTTCCGTCAGAGGCTCGACCGCTGTTGTCCGCAATCGGGAATATTCGATCCCATGTGATCAACACGCACTGATCTGCACTGGTTAAATGGTGGGGTACGGACCCTCCGTTTGGCCTGTATGCTCCGGTCCACAACCCTTGTCGCAGGCGGTCGAATAGAGATAGACGCACGATCAAGAAGTGTTACCAACAAAGACAGACTAGGAAGTCACACCTTAGACGACCATATGTTAACAGGACTGGAGTGACTTTCTTGAAGTTGGGATGTGTCCACCGGTCCCAGTCCCGTTTTCTAAATACAGATCGCTGCCAAATACTATTCCTTCAAGACGACTTTAAGTGCGTCACTCTCACTTAAAATATCAGAGGCATTCGATCGGCGGCTAGGCGCCAGGAGGGTCCCTGAGCGTCAGGGACACGGCTGTTGAGTTTCATCTCTCGATACTTGGATTCGTTCGACCTTTTCCTGGGACCAGCATGAATACAATCAGTCGCCGGCCGCTATAATTGTTCTTCTACTGCGAGTGTTTGTGCAAATTGTATATAATGAGTGGATGGACAGTGGACGCAAGTGAAGCGGCTTGCACCTATTTTCACTTCCCTTAGCGTTTCTTGAAAGAGAGACTGGAAAACATGATTTTCGTCCAAGGTCACGCTATAGACGGTCACACGCTAACATCGAAGAATGAAAGATCGAGCTATGTAGTTGTTTCGGTTCTGTGCCGTTCGCTTACGGCACTTTTCTCGCGAACAAGAGACCAACACGCCATGCGCAAACAATGCTATCTGTCTTAGGAAGAAGTGTGACCAAACAAATCGATCACCTGATTACTGTGGGATGACTAAGTAGGCGATTTAATCGAGGTGAGACTGTCAAATCTGTCGTCCGACGTACGGGGGAGGGTATAGACTTCTTTTAGCGAAACGCAACGAAGATTAACTGAAGGTCAGTGCCCTGTATTGAAGTCACGCTTCTCTGGGTCATAGGAGGTTGTGCACACACACTCGTTACGGTGCGCCTCCTGAGACGTTCGTCCGAAGCAGAGTTCCTCGTCGATCTGAGTTAGGACCATTTCTATTCCCCGTACGTGTTACCTATCTACCTAGGCTAGTTTTAACTGAACAATTCTGCTGTACGGAAATGTTTAAGTCTAACAAATTCTCCTTCAGACAGACCTTCCCTCTGTCAAGTCCGAAGCAAAATAATGGCATACAGATGCATGAAAATACCATTTACTTGTCGAATTTTGCACTTTGACTTATGGCGACACCACTCCTAGAACCGCCTTTAGGCAGCTGCATAAGCATCCAGCATCCCTGAGGTCAGGACTCAAGCCTTGTTACGAGGGCAGGAAGGTATGTTTTCCTCGTTCAGAGGCGTTTCCGAAACGATGCCGGTCGAGGTTTTCGCAGTCCATGCAGCCTGCGATGGGCCACACTTGGGATTCTGTCTCGATCGTAGAACTGAGGTTTTGCAAAAAGTTCCCTATCAAGTTAGTCGTCCTGTTCGCTCACTGTGAGATCTGCCAGCTGTCAAATCCCATGAGGAAGTTAACCTGCCTGTTCTCAAGTGAAGGAATGGTAATCGGCATCTGGTCGGTAGTTAATAGAAATACTTATTGAAGAAGGAGACACGATCGCCGGGACAAGAGCTTTATTAGCCTGACGTTTCGGATTCCTACTCGAATCCATCATCAGAGACAAAAGAGCAGAAACGGGTGATGATGATGGATTCGAGTAGGAATCCGAAACGTCAGGCTAATAAAGCTCTTGTCCCGGCGATCGTGTCTCCTTCTTCAAGACTACTTCCTGGGACTCGGCTCTTCGCTTCTATTAGAAATACTTATGTTGATCCCGGGATGTTTTCGGGTTTATCAGAAGCGAAATATTAGCGCAATCACCAGGCTGTCCCAGTTAATAGCAGAAATCGGAATATACCAGAATAAGGGGTTTTACTCCGTACAGACCACTGTCTAAGAGAAGAATGACCCGGTGCCGATCAGTGCCTGCTGACATCATTAACTCATACCTGCGTAGGAGTGTCCATTTGTGGGTCCACCTCACTGTGTCTGCTTCACCTTGCTGTGCAGCATACGGTGGATATCGTCGACAACGACTGTCGAACTTGAGCAACTCATGCGTGAGCGTAATGGACGAAATCGTTGGTATCCGCTGCTTTTATAGGGGCATTGGCACTAGTCCTTAACCGTTTGTGTTCAACTGCTACATGTCGCGAGGAAAACTCCGCCTTTCTAGACAGCACAATCATCCGCAGCCTAAAAATCGATGATTAAATGGCTCACGGGATCTCGAAAGCCAGCCAGGTCTTCGCTCAGCTGGAGAACGCAGTATGGAATCGTTACGGTCTCCAACAGCACACCAAAATCAAGATGTACAAAGCTGTCATCTCGGTGACTCTGCAATATGGGGCGAAGACCCTGACCGCCTACAGAAAAACCAGTGCGGAGGCTCAATCATTATTGCCTCAGTTGTTTTCGAAGAATCCTAAAGTTGAGATAGAAGGCCGCGATCATGGACACGAAGGTACTGAAACGAACTGGAATCCTCGGCATCCAAGTCGTGCAACTGCAACTGCGATGGAGTGGCCGCCTCCTGAGGATGCACGATGAGCGACTGTCCAAACGACGCTTCTACGGAGATGTCGCTACGGGTGCCCGCCGACATGGAGGACAAACACACCGCTGCAAGAATACACTAAAGCTTCCGTTGAAGTGCTTGCAAATCAATCCGAAGTCCTGGGGTGGCCTCGCACAGGACCGATCGGTCCGGAGAAGAACAATAAAGACTGGAACAACAATCTATGAAGCCAATCTGTCAGCCGCTGTCAAAACCAAAAAGGTGACTCCTAAGCCTCAAGCGTCCCAATCCACATCACCAACACCCAGTCACTTCTAACTTGCCAACGCAGTCAACGAAAATAGCGCACACGGATCGGCCTCGTTGCACACCCCCGAACCCAGTGCAGCAACAACCCACAATCCCACCTGCGACCCCCACGAACACCTTCATCGCCACCCCTGCACCAACCCCCACGAAGACCATCCCCATTACACGTGATCACAGTGTTGATGCCCCGTCGTCGTCCTCGTCGTCGATCATCGCCACTTCCATCATCCCTGTGACGACGATGATGACGGCTGCCACACGTCTCACCTACGCCTCTGATGAGAACACTCCCAACGATCCGTCAGCAAGTACCCTCACCACCTCCGCCCTCACAGCCAGCGATGCGGACTCGGTTCCCGCCTGTCTTCATTGCGATAACCCATTCACCTGATGCAATGGTCTGGCCGGACGCACTGCAATCGGTGCGCTAGTGCCGGGATCCCTCATATACGCTCGTCGCATCCGCCTCCACTGATGCGTTCGAAATAGGGCTACTTCTCTTTCTTTCTTTCTTTCTGTCTTTCTTTGTTTCTCTCTCTCTCTCCATCCCACTATAAACTAATCCACGTGCAAGTCATTGTCACTGCAGCAAACTGTGGACATCGTCGGCAACGACAGTCAAACTTTACTATACCGTGTGCTGTCGAAACTCTGGAATCTCATCAAAGGACCATAAACAATGGAGTGAAATGAAAGCGTGTGTTTACGCTTAAATCCCTTTGCCCGTCCTCTGTCCGTCCGCTGAAACCTGGATATTACCATTCTGAACTAGCGCTGATATTATAGCATTAAAATTTGTTCTCGTGTACCCACAGCAAAGTTACTAGCTAAAGGCCTAGTTGTGTTTCGACGAAGCCCTCGTAGTTTTGTTATATCACCGCAGAAAGTTGGTGAAACACATGGCTCGGGTTCTGGGTAGAAAGTGTGTTGAAGGTACGATAGACAAATTTTTGCACCCATCGTTCTCATCACGCCCGACTGATCACCGCAACTATGGCGGCTTTAGTCTCCCCTTCCTTTCGATGCCCAATTTAGCAAACGAGATGACGAGCTCTTGGGAACTGTCGTGATAGCTGGGCTATTGAAAGCTCCCTACATCCGGCCCTCTAAGCTCAGACAGATGACAAACTTGTTAGGCTGGTGGAATTTCAACATGTCCGTTGACGAATCCTGTACCCGAAAACCAGGTTTCCGGGTTGAATGGCAAGGTTTGCCTCGACCGAAAATGGTTTTACCTTCGAAGTCGAGGGCGCGCCTTTTCCGTTTACTATACTTAAGATTTCAGGTCCGAAAGCTATGACATTAACTAGTGCTTGCGCCACCAGTACTGCGGCTTTTATGCAGTCTCTCCCCTTCCCCATCGTACTTGTACTTCGTCCTGCAAACTATTGCCGTGGTCTCTTCGTATAGCGCGGTCACTTAACTCTCATCGCGTGTTGGCGGAGCGTGACTTTTGGCGTGTTTACTATCAAAATTCCAAGAGGCAACTATGGGTAGAATGATTAACGTCAGAACAGATGCATCCACCCTTGTTTGACGTGAGCCTGCATTTGAAAAGTAACAGGCAGGTATCCGATCTTACGTGGCATGCAGCAATCCAAGGAATATCCTGCATTCGAATCCTTAAAAATGAACAACAGACGAAACTACCCAAAATTTCGAGCAAAATATAATTTTATCGGGACAAATAAACCAACGCGCAGCCAGAGATTAGAAGTTGTTGGAAGGTCAGTTGCTGTAATAGGTAAATCGTGCTAACCTGAAATCATGTTATATTAAAAGTACACCGAGCAAAGGACGGACGTGCAGACATACACACCCTCCTTTCCCAGCTGATGCCTACGAATTTTCGTACGATTGGGTATACGGGGATTTTAGGCCAATCACCTATACAGTTTTTTAGTGTTAATCTGTCTCATAGCTAAGCCCCACGTGATTATTTCATTGAAAGTGATACTATTTCAGTCAAGTATCCATGCTAGAGTTAATTCTGAATTAAAATGCAATGTACATGATGGTAATCTGCTGAGGTCACTTGTGAATCCGTCGCAATGAGACTGACCAACCAATGCCAGGAGCGCCAACATTTACTCGCTGTAACTGTCCACATTGTCCGCGCATATTCAGTCACCGTACCGGCTTATTCGGCCACATGTAAATCCACGACAGCAAAAAATCGCCGTTATGCAGATATGCCAAACACACCTCGCACATCCGACCACTTCCTCATCTCGATCACCACCAATTCTCCCTCAACGAGCGTTGCCACCACCGGCAGAATCACAGCCACTCCTCCTTCACCACCACCACCACC